>CM047587.1:20476654-20490265 GCA_026184515.1 Peronosclerospora sorghi | reverse complement strand
TCGCCGACCGTTCCCGAAGGAAAGTTTGAACGAATATGCAGTGCAACAGTTAAGGATGGAACGGATCCTCAAGGCGCAGGACGAAGAAGAATGGATTATGAACCTGAAGACCTACCTGCGTGGTGAACTGTCCAAGTTGACGAACGATCAAGCGAAAGAGGGCATCAAGATCGCGGATAGCTACGAAGTGGATGATAATGGATTATTGTATTACTGCCGCGATGCCGACCAAGACAGTGCAGACCGGGACCGACTGGCGAAATTAGTGATCCCCGAGTTGCTGCAGCCGGATGTCCTTCATCACTATCACGTGAGTCTAGAAGGGGGACATCAGGGCATAGGCAGGACCTATCACAAGATCAGGTCCCACTTCCACTGGAGAGGTCTTTTCCGCAGTGTGCAGAAATATGTGGGCTGTTGCACGGATTGCGAGACCGGAAAGGGTAGACCGGTAATCAAGGGGCGATCGCCCGGAATTATCGAAGCTACCTACTCTTTCCAGGTCATAGCGATGGACCACATACCGTCACTGCCTAGATCGACGCGCGGCAACACTGAGCTGCTGATCTGGGTAGACCTGTTCACTGGTCTAGTTATTGCGAAGGCAAGTGCATCCCGGTCTGCCGAGCAGATCGCCCAGAGCTACGAAGAATGTGTGTTCCAAAGATTCGGCGCCAGCGAGGTCATCAGGCACGATCGGGAACCCGGTTTTATGGCCGAGGTGCTCCGGTCGTTCAATAACATGCTGGGCCAGAAACAGAGTGCGACGATGACATATCGTCCGCAAGCAAATGGATCGGCGGAAAGCATGGTGCAGACCATAACGTGGGCGATCAAGATGTACGTTGCTGACCCAGACCAGCGAGATTGGGACGAGTATGCAGAAAGGCTGGTGTTTGCACTCAACTCGTCGACCGATCGGGTCCGAGGAGAAACGCCTTTTTATCTGACATATGGATGGGACACTCGGTCGACACTGGAAGCTGCGATACCTATCGGTTGCACCCGGACCCGTGATCGCTATGCTCGACGCTGGCGCATGCAGGTCCAGAAACACTACTAGAATGCAAAAGAAGTCGTCAACGAAAAGTTACGTCAAGCTACACAAGACCGGGCAGACCGGACCAATGACCAGGTCCGACCCCACGGTATAGAACCAGGGGCGAAGGTATGGCTATACCTAGACCGAGTGAAAGAGGGCTATGCGAAGAAGCTGGATCACATGTGGCACGTCCCTTTCCGTGTTGCCGAGCTGATCGGTGATCACGCTGCCCGTCTAGTAACAACTAGTACAGATTACAAGGTCTTCCCGATCGTGCATGTGTCCAAGTTGAAACTGGTCCGAGAATTTCCTGATCGACCCAAAACTCCCTGTCTGGTAGACGAAGAAAAAAGATTTGATTTCGATGAATCGTTACTGCCGGAGGACAGTTGGGAACGAACATTAGAGGAAGACGAGTTTGAAGTGGAGAAGTTCTTGGATGTTCGGTCGACCAAGAAGACCAGGTTCGGTCGGACTCACCGAGAGTACCTGGTCCGATGGAAGGACCACGATGAATCAACTTGGGTCGACGAGCTCGATTTGAATTGTGGGGCTCTTCTACGAGAGTTCGAACGATAACGAGTCAGTCGTAATCGCTTCGCAGTGATGCAGACTCATGAAGACCAAGACCAAGACACCCAGTAGCATCGGTCGGTCTAGACCGGTGTGAAGATGTGGAAGGTCCGGAGTTGATGTGAAATTGTGATGAACTGTGACGAATTGGAGTAGCGGAATGACGAATGTGATGACTATTTATCGTGATGGGGGTGGAACTGTTTACGATAACGCGTTCGGTGCAACTATGGAGAGAGTGGTAAAATTAGTTCAAGTGATTTGACGATCGGACATATGAAAAAGAAATGATGACATGTATTACGAGTTATCTGGTCGACTACCTGCGACTTCACTTGCTATCGCCCCACAAACGGCCGATGACCATCGACGGATGATTTTCCACTTGATCCTGAAACTTGTTACGCCAGGGGTCCTTCCGGTCAAGCTGGACCAAAGCATCCTTGAAGTCCGCGACCGGCTCAGCGCAATCAAGACCGGGGTACCATATCCCGTCGTCGGCCAGCAGTCTGGTCTTCTCACGCTACGCCTCGGCATGTGGAGGAATACCGGGTACAAGAACACGTCGACTTCACACTCGCGAGCTCGCATCCTGACCAAAATGTACTGGCACAGGGACTGCCAAGCCTCGCCCGCCCGAATTCGACGTCGCTTGCGCTTGCTCTGGAACGTCGCCAGGGCCGGATCTTGTCGCACCTGGTCGGGGGGAAGCATCAAGTAGTGGGACGCTTCCCAAATTGCTTGGCGGTGGATCTTGTTGAAATTCTTCACCCGTCCTAGCAAAGTGCCGATCCACGGAGTCAAGCGGAACACATGTCCTATCTTGGGGTGTTCGAAAAATTTCCATGGTTCATCGCCGTATAGGCGGGAGATCTGCGCCGACGTAATCAAGTCCGCCCTCCATGCAGATGCGGCAGGGGGTTTCTTGGCCGGTGGAAAAAGCCAGGGGTCCGGGCGAGAGAAAGACCGGGACAGAAGCTGCTTGGTCAGGGTAGACCGGCGCAAACAGCCGATTTGCCCCGACGACCACGGCAAAGTGATTTCAAACGTCCGCGGCGGAAGGGAGCTGGTGTCAACCGCCATGTTCTTCAGTAGAGCGTACTTGTGAAGCTCGGATGTCCCGGGGAGAACCGAAGGCGCCGGCTTCGCAGATGTCGATACTGGTGTGGCGTCACTTGGCAAACCGGTCTTCTGTTCTGACCACAATGTCGACGCCACTTGGATGAAACTTTCACGTAAATTCGCTCGTGACTTGGAGTGGATGGCGACCATAAACTAGGAATCGCAAGACCCTTCGCTT
Source organism: Peronosclerospora sorghi (assembly GCA_026184515.1). Lineage (NCBI taxonomy): Eukaryota > Oomycota > Peronosporomycetes > Peronosporales > Peronosporaceae > Peronosclerospora > Peronosclerospora sorghi. Next base: position 20,487,350 of record CM047587.1, on the reverse strand, counting down.
GAGTCCTCCTCAGACGATACCCCTGTGTGCTTGGTGCGATTTGCAGTACGGCGCGAGGGCGCTCGACTTTCCGAGGGGCTGTAGATTTCGTCCGTGTCCGAGTCCGAGTCCATAAGAAGCGCCTGTGTCTTGGATCGCTTATGAGGCACTGCACGCTTCCCCCCGAGTCCGGGTCCGCGCGCAGTGCCCCGCGCTCTCGAGCTACCCGGCGCGTCCGCGCGCTTCTTCGATTTTTGTGCAATTTCGGGCTTCTGAATATCAGCCAATGAACGATGTCGGTCTTGGTCCTGCTGCAACCGGTCTTGGTCTTGCTCCGAGGCGACTAAGGTTGCCGACGCAGACCAATCTATGCTGGAGGAAGCAGCCGAAGACGGATGCAGCAAGTTCATCAAGCGCTGGCGGCACTGGTCTAGTGCCACCTGAAGACGACCCGACTCTAGCGTCCAAGCGTCTGAATTGTCTTGATAAGACCGGACCTTCCCGGTCTGGTCTTGAATTGAAATCTGAAGCTCGGCAATGGGTCGCGCGAAGTCGTCGCCTTGCATGCGCAGTGAGGTCGCGTCAAACTGTCCGTCCAGCTGCTGCCGGCGAACAAGTGCAAGTTGATCCCGGAGATGGGACTGATGAGCCTCCAGACGGGACAGCTCACCTGACGCGCGCTTACCAGCTCCTCTAAAATTGGTCGAAGATGGTCAACATGATCGTCGGACTGCCTATCGGTATCAATCAAGGCACCTATTGCCCTGACGACGCTGGGAGGGATGAGAGCTGAAGACAAACGAGGGCCAAGACAAGTACAAGACGAAGACCAAAGATGCGCACCTCGTGTTGCCTGGTGGGCCACCTGGGTCCTGAAACGCATGTTTTGCAAGCATACCCTGCATCTGCGTGTCGGCTGCAGTCTGTCGCCCTTCCGATGTTTGAAGTGCACGAGAGTTACGTGGGCTGTCAGACCGAGCCGACCGGACAGGCGAAGCAAGGTGGGGCGACTCGGCGCATAGAGTTTCTGCAAGAACGACAAGAACAAGCGTCAAAGGGAAGCATAAGAAGATCAAGTGCAGTAAAGGCAGTACCTGACGCAGGTGTCGAAGATGTTTGATCCATGGGGAAGAAGTGTGTGTGACCAAGGTCCAGTTGGTCGAGCGATGGGTGAGTCAGACCGTTATCGTTGTGCGACACGGTCGGACTCAGGGGCGGCTGTGGTGAAGTGTACCACAAATTTGGTCACGTTTGGTCAAGGCAGTTAGTCGAGTTTCCGTTTGGTCTAAACAAAGGGGGCTTTTAGCCTATCAGATTCAAGGAGTATCAAGAACGCAGGTCTTGGATGAGTCACCTGACATTGGTTATTTTACATAATTTTGTGTGGGTACATTAGGGACCATAGGGAGGTAGTATTATTGGTTAGTTGCGATTTTTCCAAGTAAAAGTCTTTTGGTTGCGGATTCTCCAAGAAAAAAGTCTTTTGGTCTAGGAATAAGTGGCAAAAACCTCTTCTGGTCTTGGTCTACACCGCAGTAAGGGGTCGCCGTTATTCTTTTCACGTACACTAGTCGCCTCCGCCCGCCGCGGAGTGTTTGGGGGAAGAGGGTTGAATTATCCCCTCTTGCCTATTATACCCGGTCTGGACGCGCTGCACGCGCACTTTGGCCACCGGAAGTCCCTCGACGGGAGTACGATTTGGCGATCTCAACATCTCAACTCAAGTACGTTTGGAACGTGCTATTCACTGGATTGGTCTTTACGTGGAGATATCGTTTGTGGAGTTTCACGGGCATATTGGGTCTTTACGTGGACATATTGGCTTCTTGTAACATTGGTTGGAGTTTAGACCGGTTTTGGTCTTCTCTCATATTGGTCAGGGGATAGACCGGTTGATTGGTCTACCCTCTATTATTTCGTATTGGTCAGGTCTAGATCGTTTGGACGATAGACCTATTGGAATTTATCTTTTGGAAGTGTTTCTGGTCTGTACGTACCTGGGGTGAAGAGTTCCGCCCTAGGTACACCTAGCCAGCACGGTCTCATATTCAAGACCGAATCAGATCGATCTGCGATCCCGATCCATCGAGTGTGTAACTAGCCCATTCCATCGGGTACACAAGGTGATATGAACTTAAGTGAATAGGACCAAGTGTCTTTGGATGATGACCGGTCGTCTACCAGCAACGAACGATCGGACCAGATTTCGAATGGAGGTCCGCGGGGTACCCCCCCCCCCCGTAAGTTGGAAGGCTGGGCACGATGGTGGTGGTCAGGTTGTCGATACAAATGTATTCGATTTCGAACTTGACTCCACCACATTGCCGTGACGTCGTTGACGCTTTGGAGTGGTAGAATCCCGCTGAGATCAACTACCAAAGGGGCGGAAGAAGCCCCTTCACCCCAGTAGCTGGGAGTTTGCCGGAGGCAGATGCCGAGTTTGCATTGCTCACCGGCACCACACCGAGGGAAGGAGCGCTAACAGGTTGCGTGCAATAAGGGGCAGGTAATTGCCCGAGCGCTTTGTCTTGGGCAAACGCCAATCGCAACGCCCTCACTATACGAACATCACGTTCGGAATAGCTGTTGTACAGCTCGTCAAAGTTAGGGAGACGCTTCTCCCCTTACGCCCAAGCGCGGAATGCCCGTTCTGCGTCCTCGACACTTTTGTACCGTAGGAGAACGTAGATAATATCGCGGAGGATCTCTACGAGGGCACCGCGTGCCTGTTCCCGAGGCGCGTTCGGTACGTGTTGATAGTGAACTGCTTCGGCGTTAGCGGTTTTGCCCGGAGTTGTCTCCGGCGCGCAATTTCACGCGGCAGTAAAGCCGCAGGGCCAGGGGTATGGGAGTCTAATCCCCTCTTCACCTCATTTTTAGCCTTCTTTTGAGGGTCACGAGGAGCTTTCCGTGCCGGTACGGCATGTCGGGCTTCCTGAGCCGTGTCTGGCACATCGGGATGGTCGCCTTCGGCGACCCGGATGCATCATCCGCAGTTGGTAGAGGGGGCGCACGAGTTAGTGCATTTTCCCCACGTGTGGGGAACGGATTGGACTGCCTACATCGCCGTTCGGCGTTGTCGGAGCGGTCAGCCTTTGTGGAGATCTCCCCAAGGGCATCCACCTCCGAGTTATCGGAATGGTTTACATCCTCTTCCCGAGCAGAATCCTCAGCACCATTAAGGGTGTTCATGATAAGCCAGAAGTTCTGGCAGTTGGAATTATCCAACTATAATTGATTATTGCGTAAGCAATAGTCTTAATGGGGGAGGATGTAACAGGGTTACATTTTGTTACATTTTGGTATGTTGTGTACATAAGTACACTACGGTTGAGGTCAGTATTGACCGGTCCGAAGGGTTTGGACCTATTGGTTATTTTAACCAATCAGGGAAGGATCCCTTGGTGGAGGCGTGGCAACCTGCCACGTGTTGGTACACAGGTGGTGTACATTACATTTCGGCTAGGTACGAATTGAGTAAGTTCTACTTAGTATTACATATAGTTTACATTAGTATAATTAAATTAGGCTAATTACATATTAAATAAACATTCAGTTTACAAATCACACTAAGACTGCTAGGCGCACGACCTCGAACGGTCGCGCGCGCATTGAGTGTAGTAGTTAAAGAGAATACCTTCCCTTAATTACTCCCTTTCTAAAGGGGAGCCTTGTTTCAAGGCGTTAGTTAATTCTAACCGGTAAACTAAGGGAAATCTTGGCCCCGAGAAAGAGAGCAATCTCTTCCTAAGCCCTTTTATAAAGGCGTATCGGCTTAGTAGCGGCATATCGCCGCTTTAGGAAACTTTTCCTCTGTGCGCTAGCCGCACCGTGCGTATACGCACCTGCTACACACATCCTCCTCATCGTGTACGAGGATTGCAAACACCGTACCCCTGAAGACATTGACTCATCAGTGTCTGAGGAGATCCCTGATCCAGCGACACATGCAGATGCGTATGAGACTGTGATCCGCTGCTTGGTGCACGGACCTTGCGGCATGGATAATACAAACGTGCCCTGCATGGAGGATCGCAAATATACCAAGTGCTACCCGAGGCTATTTGCCAACCGGACATCTGCCGAGGTGGACGGTTACCTGGTGTACCAATGGCGGATGACGGACGTTTGTTTGTTAATGCAAAAGTCGCCATGTGGACAGCCGCTGGATCTTGCGCATAATATGTGTTCCTCCTCTTTGCAAGTACGATGCGCACAACAATATTGAGGTGGGTCTAACGTAATATGGCATTACCTACTGGTAGACAAAGAACGGTCCCCCGCTGCAGGTCTGCTCCTCCATCACCGCTGTAAAAATATCTGTCAGTCGTTGACACAAAAAAAAATATATTTTTGTTTCAAAATAAATGTAGATATACTGTAGTTCCAATGAAACAATCCGTCGGATCGACGGGTATCATCCACTCGTCGTATGAATAATACCCGTCGCGTCGTGTTGCCGGTTGCAAACTGTTGGTGGGATCCCCACATCCGAATGGGCGTTACTGGGCCCATGAAAAAATTCATGATAAGGTATCGCCACCGAGACATACCACTTGGCTGCTTCCCGAGTAAAGAAGTAGAAGTTGAGGCAGTGCCTAATTAGACATATCTACACCAGTTACTCCATCCATAACAAATAATAAATAAAGGGTCACCCTACCCGCACCCCCCTCCACCCTAGGGGCACCCCCCACGTGACTTTCGACCAACAGAAATACTAATATAAATCTATAACTTCGCTCATTGGTTGAAAACCTAAAGGCGTTAATTTGGATTCTATCGGTTAATTCATCGTTAAAACTTAAAGGTAGACACTAGTGATGTTTATTCATAGCTCGGGTTGGTTTGATCATCTGCAATATACGTCCCCGCCTCCTTTTAGCTATTCAAACATTCCACGTGGTAGTAGGCTTCGTTATTGGAGCTAGCATCATTGCTTGGTTGTTCTTGTCCAATTTCCCGGCTTTCAACGCTTGTTTCACCATCATCCGAGTCTTCCATGAGACATGCAGGTCATACTTACTTGACGAAAGATCGTCGTAGCTAACATTTTTGTGGTGGAGTCAAGTTCGAAATCGAAAACATTAGCATCGATAACCTGACTACCACCATCGCGCCCAGCCTTCCAACTTTCGGAGGGGGTACTCCGCGGACCACCACTCGAGATCTGGTCCGATCGTCCGCTGCAAACAGACGACCGGTCGTCATCAGAACCCACTTGGTCAATTGTTTAGTGTCCATCTCACCTTGTGTACCCGATGGAATGGGCTAGTTACACACTCGGTGGATCGGGATCGCAGATTGGATCGAAGAGGACTTGAGTATAGAAGTCCGATCTGGGTAGGTATCTCTGGGGCGGAACTCTTCACCCCAGACACAAACAGACCAAAAACACTTCCAAGAGATAACTTCCAATAGGTCGATCGTCCAAACGATCAAGACCTGACCAATACGAAATAATAGAGGGTAGACCGACCGTTCCGGTCTAGCCCCTGACCAATACGAAATAAGACCAAAACCGGTCTAGTTTCCAACCAATATTAAAACAAGCCAATATGTCCGCGTAAAGACCCAATATGCTCGTGAAACTCCACAAACGATATATCCACGCCATGACCAATCCAGTGAATAGCACGTTCCAAACGTACTTGAGTTGACATGTTGAGATCGCCAAATCGTACTCCCGTCGAGGGACTTCCGGTAGGCCAAAGTGCGCGTGCGGCGCTTCCAGACCGGGTATAATGGGCGAGAGGGGATAATTCGACCCTCTGCCCCCAAACACTCCGCGGCGGGCGGAGGCGACCAGTGTACGAAAAGGGAAGAACGGCGACCCTTAGCTGTGGTGTGAACCAAGACCAATGGACTTCCACTTAGAGAAATCCGCAACCAAAAGACTTCTTACTTTATTAGGCAAATCCACAACCAAAAGCCCTCTATCCGGTAAAACCACAACTAAAATACTACTACCCTATAGTCCCTAAATGTACCCACACAAAAATATGTAAAATACCCAAAGTCGGGTGACTCACCAAAACTTGCGTTCTTGACACTTCTTGAGTCTGATAGGCTGAAAAGCCCCCCCCCTTGTTTGATCCAATCCGAAATTAGACCAAATTCCTTGACGAAACTTGACCAGAAGTGTGCCAAATTTTGGGCACGCTTCTCCACAGCCGCCCCCGAGTCAGACCGTGTCGCACAACGACAACGGTCTGACCTCGTCCATCAAATTCAGTTAAACCTTGGTCATTCAGACTTTTCCGACATTGAGCCACCATCTTCTTCATCCGTTCCAGGTACTTGCACTGCTGGACTTGACCTTCTTGTGTTTCCTTAACGACCGTTCTTGTAGGCACCTCGCATACCACGTCATCGCATGTCACTTCGCACGTCCGGTCGGTCCGGTCTGGCAGCTCCCATCGTTCTACAGCACCTCAGACATCGGCAGGGCATCAGACCGGGACCGTCGCGCAGTTGCAAGACGCACTTGAAGAGATCGCACGTCTCCAGGAGCAGATTGCTCAACAGGCGACACAACGTAAGCATGCATGTCCGGTCTTCACCTTGGACATGTTCTAACTTTCGTTTGTCTTCAGCCCGTACACCTCCAGCCCGTATACCTCCTGGCATCAGCAAGGCGATCAATGCCCTGCTTGCTGACGATCGGCAGTCGAACACGCATGATCTCCAGCTGCGTCAGGTTTTGACTGGGCTCATAACCGCGCGCAACAAGCTGACCCGCTTGGAATCTCATCAGCTTCATCTCCGGGAGCAGCTTGTGCTGGTCCAATAGCAGCAAGCGGAAGGCCTGCTGGACCAGACCACGTTGAGTGTTCAAAGCGACGATCTCGAGAGGCGTCTCACCGAGCTCCGAATTTCGATTCAAGACCATACCGAGGAGGTCCGGTCTTGTGAACGCAAGTCGAACGATTGGACGCAGGCAGAGAACGGTCGTCGGGCGGTATTAAAAGAATGTCATCAGCGCTTGGTTGACCTGTTGCGTCCTCGTCGGCATCCGGTTCATGCCTCCAGCGTAGACCGGTCATCGTCGGCCGCCTTGGTGGACCTACACCGGGACCAAGACCAAGGCCGTTCATTGGACGAAATTCTCCAGCCCGAAATCCCACACAAATCAAAGAGGCGCGCGGACGCGCCGGGTAGCTCGAGGGCGCGGGGCATAGCGCGCGACCCTGAACTCGAAGGGAAGCGTGCGGTGCCCCATAAGCGAGCCAAGACACAGGCGCTTCTCATGGGCCCAAGCTCGGACGAGGATGACAACAGTAACATTTCCAAAAATCGAGCGCCCTCGACCGCCGGTGCTGATCGTGCCAAGTATTCAGAGGTCTCGTCTGGGATGACTCCGGCGAAGACTCCGGTGATTCGGAGTTTGCTGTCCCCATCCCAACCAAGTCGCGAACAAGTCCACATGAAAGTTTTGTTCAAGTTGCATCGACTTCGGAGCAGACCAAGTAGACCGGTCCGCATGGTGGCGTTTCACCACCTCATGCTTCGACAAAGTCAGCACCTACGGTCTTGCCTGGGACGTCCAAGCTCTACAAAGATGCTTTGTTGGTCAACGTGGCAATCGATAGTTCTTCCCTTCCGCCACGAACGCGTGAGGATATTTTGCCGTGGTCGCCAGGGCAGATCGGTTGTTTGCGTCGGTCCACCCTGACCAAGCAGCTCCTTGCCCGGTCTTTCTCTCGTCCAGACCATTGGCTTTTCCCTCCGGCGAAGAAAGTTCCTGGCGCGTCGGAATGGCGGCCGGACTTGATCACGTCGGCACAGATCTCCCGCTTGTACGCTGACGAGCCGTGGAAGATTTTCGAGCATCCCAAGCTGGGGTTCATCTTCCACTCGACTCCGTGGGCCAATGCTTTCATGAGTCGGGTGAAATGTTTTAACAAGACTCACGCTCAAGCCATCTGGGAGGCATCCCACTATCTGGTGCTTCCCCTGGAACTAGTTCGGCAAGACCCTGGCTTGGCGACCATCCAGAACAAGCGCAAGCGGCGTCGGATCAGAGCGGGTGAGGCCTGGCAGTCCCTGTGCCAATATGTTTTGGACGGGATGCTGGCCCACGAGTGCGACATCGATGTGTTCTTATATCCAGTTGTACTTCATATGCCGCGGCGTCGCGTCGAGAAGACCCGGCTGATGGCTGACGGTGGCACATGGTACCCCGGTCTTGGGTGCATTACACCGGTCTTGGACCTCAAGGAAGCTTTGGTCCAACTAGACCAACAAGAACCTTGGCGTAACCAGTACCAGGACCAAGTTGAAAAGCAGCCGTCGTTGACCGTCGGCCGTCTGTGGGGTGATGGCGAGTGAGGTCGTAAGTAGTCGACCAGATAACACTTAATATATATCATCGTTTTTTTTCACATTTTCGGTCATCAAATCACTTGAGCTAATTCCACCACTTTCTCCAGAGCTGCACTAGACACGTTATCACCAACCGTTCCACTTACATCGTGAGAAAACAATCCACGTTCGTCACTCCACTATTCCAATTCGTCACATATTCACAATACACAAAACACGAGGCACAAGACCTTCCACCTCTTCACGTCGGTCGGGAAGACCGATGCTACTGCATGTCTTGGTCTTGGTCTTCATGGGTCTGCATCACTGCGAAACGGTTCCGAATGACTCAGTCCCGTTCGAATTCTCGTAGTAGTGCTCCACAGTTCAGGTCGGACTCATCGATCCAAGTTGTTCCATCATGGTCCTTCCATCGGACCAGATATTCTCGGTGGGTCCGGCCGAACCTGGTCTTCTTGACCGATCGGACATCTAAGATATTTTCCACTTCAAATTCGTCCTTCTCCAGCGGTCGTTCCCAAATGTCCTCCGGCAGTAATGCTTCATCGAAATCAAACCGTTCTGCCTCGTCTACTAGACAGGGCATTTTGGGACGATCAGGAAATTCTCGGACCAGTTTTAACTTGGACACATGTACGATCGGGAAGATCTTGTAGTCCGTTCCGGTTGTTACTAGACGGGCAGCGTGTTCACCAATCAGCTCGGCAACACGGAAAGGACCGTGCCACATGTGAACCAGCTTCTTCGCATAGCCCTCCTTCACTCGGTCTAGGTACAACCATACCCTCGCCCCTGGTTCTATACCGTGGGGTTGGACCTGGTCGTTGTTCCGGTATGCCCGGTCTTGTGTAGCTTGACGTAACTTTTCGTTGACAATTTCTCTTGCATGCTGGTAATGTTTCTGGACCTGCACGCGCCAACGTCGAGCATCACGATCGCGGGTCCGAGTGCAGCCAATAGGTATCGCGGCTTCAAGAGTGGACCGGGGGTCCCATCCATACGCAAGATAAAAAGGCGTTTCTCCTCGGACCCGATCGGTCGACGAGTTGAGTGCAAACGCCAGCCTTTCTGCGTATTCGTCCCAATCGCGCTGGTCTGGATCGGCAACGTACATCTTGATTGCTCTTGTAATAGTTTGTACCATACGTTCTGCCGATCCATTCGCTTGCGGACGATATTCCATCGTCGCGCTCTGTTTCTGGCCCAGCATATTGTTAAACGACCGGAACACCTCGGCCATGAAACCGGGTTCTCGGTCGTGTCTGATGACCTCGCTGGCGCCGAACCTTCGGAACACACATTCTTCGTAGCTCTGGGCGATTTGCTCGGCAGACCGGGACGCACTTGCCTTCGCAATAACTAGACCGGTGATAGGTCTACCCAGATCAACAACTCAGTATTGCCATATGTCGATTTAGGCAGCGACGGTATATGGTCCATCGCTATGACCTGGAAAGAGTAGGTAGCTTCGATATTTCCGGGCGATCGCCCCTTGATTACCGGTCTACCCTTTCCGGTCTCGCAATCCGTACAACAACCCACATATTTCTGTACACTTCGGAAAAGACCTCTCCAGTGAAAGTGGGACCTGATCTTGTGATACGTTCTACCTATGCCCTGATGTCCCCCTTCTAGACTCACATGGTAGTGATGGAGGACATCCGGCTGCAGCAACTCAGGTATCACCAATTTCGCCAATCGGTCCCGGTCTGCACTGTCTTGGTCGGCATCGCGGCAGTAATATAGTAAACAATCCTCATCCACTTCGTAACTGTCTGCGATCTTGGCACATTCTTCGCTTGACCATTCGTCAACTTAGACAATTCACCGCGCAGGTAGGTCTTCAAATTCACAATCCATTCTTCTTCGTCCTCCGCCTTGAGGATCCGTTCTGCCCTTAGTCGTTGCACAAAAGAATTCACTCAACCGTTCCTTCGGGAACGTTTGGTGGGACTTCCGAGCTTTCGGTCTAGTCGCGACCATCACATGCACCTGGTCCGGAGCGTCCTTGGGTTCGATCACCTCGGGGAGCCTGTTTATATTCATCAATTCATCAAGAACGGCCTTCTCGGTGATCGTAGCCCCAGTCTGGTCTTGCATGGCCTTGGTCGCGAGGTAGTCGGCACTTCTGTTCCAGTCCCGTTTCACGTGCAACAGCTCGTGGTTGGGATGGACTTTCAATGCCTTCATTACCCGATCTTTTAAGGACCTCAGCCGTGGAGCCTTGCAGTCAATATCTCCGGTAATCTGCCTGATCACTAGGTTTGAGTCACCACATATGATGACTCGCCCCTTCTCTTGCGACGACAGCAGGTCCAGACATAGAAGTAGAACTCGGTACTCCTCCTCGTTAACAGTAATATCCGGCGTGAAATCGGCAGCGGCTGCAACT
>CM047587.1:20458448-20476554 GCA_026184515.1 Peronosclerospora sorghi | reverse complement strand
TTCCACAATATGGCACTATAGGCGCCGACCTTCTTCTTCACGCTTGCTGATCCGTCAAAACTTAAGACCAAGAGCTCTTCATCATGGTCGACGGTCGGTGGCGGTCTCGAAACTGACTGCCGAGGTTGCTTCCTCGGGGCAATCGCTATCAATGCCTCGTCCACTTCAGACCGAGGGGTGATACTGGCAGCTAATGTGCCTAATATCTCTTCCTCGCCCCCGGTGCACTTAACGACCTCGAGGGTCCACTGCGACAAGACCGCCGACCATCTGCCTAGATGTCCGTCCATCCCATTGGCTGATAATAGCCAGGCCAAAGTAGACCGCCTTGACAGGACCTTTATAGGTCGGCCGACCAGCAGGTTGTAACACACATCCAGAATTCGTAGCAACGACAGAAATTCTTTCTCGACAATTCCATAGTTCACTTCATTTGGCTTCAGCGTTCTGCTCCTGAACGTGACCGGATGGTACACACCATCATGATCTTGTACTAGAGTGGCCAAAATGGCCCACTGACTAGCATATAAATAATGGTCGGGACCTTTTCGGGATCGAAATGCTTCAAAATCGGTGCCGTCACCATCTTAGCCTTCAACATACCAAAAGCAAACTTTGCACGCTTCATATGGTCTTCGGCCTCCATTTGCGGACAATCTGCAGCAAGACCATAGTCGGCGCCCCCATGTAAAGTTGCCCGGTCCTCTTCGCGCAACATACGGTAGTCCTCTTCCCGGAGCTCATACAACACAGCCGCGTAGATAGCAAAATCTTCGATGAAGCGGCTGTAGTAGTTTAAACTTCCAAGGAAGGACTGCATTGCCTTCAGAGACTTGTGAAACGGGAGGTTGCTTAACGAATCCAGGTCCTTAGGATTATCCTCTAGACCATTGTTGAGACTATATGGCCTAAATAGGCGACCTTGGACATACCCCAAAAACTTTTCACGGCGCTGATAGATAGGTTCCAGCGGTCGCATGTCTCCAACAATCGTTCAACCTTCTCGCACAGATCGTTCCATGACGAGGCAGGTATCAGAATATCGTCGATGTACGACCGCCTCCCTAGAACGGACGGCCTTCTTTCCCGATCGGGTTCACCCTCTGTAAACACATCATAACTTTCGGCAGGGTCCCGATCGGTCTTGATTTTGAAGTGTCCGTACAGTGCGTTGTCTATCAACCTTTGATAGATCTGGGGTGCGTTCTTCATACCGAACGGCATACGGTTCCACTCGAAAAGACCAAACGGTGTCACAAATGCGAAAATCTCACGGGCTCGATCAGTCATCGACACCACCCAAAATCCACTTGCCATGTCCAGCGAACAATACCACAAGGTCTTGTCGAGGTCTTCCAACAGATCATTAATCAGCGGCATCGGGTAAACCATGAGTTTAGTCAACCGATTTACCAGCCGATAGTCGATGCACAGTCTAATGTAAACGCCGTTCTTCTTGATAACAATTACGATCGGCGAGGCCCATGGCGAGGTCGACGGTCTAATAATCTTGGTGCCCAACAGTCCTTTAATGAGATCAGAAAGCTTTTCACGGTACTGTGACGCCACGCGTCGACATCGCTGGGCAATCGGCTTGGCATCTCCAACGTCAATATCGCAAATCGCACCACGGCTGCAGGTGGTAAGGCATTGCCCTTTCCGATCAGCAGATGTCTTTTCTTTCATATGATATTCTTCAACTGCTCGATCTGGTCTGGACTGTTAAGGTCTTGATCACCCACTTGTAAATCATCCATTGTAACTTCGGGCGAGTCGGCAAACACTTCAGGGAGGACTGCCATTTGGCTTTCCAGTTCCTGAATGTACTGTTCCCCGCCTTCATGTATACAGACTTGTTCATCTTCTGGGGCGATATCACCTAGACCATCTGGACCGGCTGAACGCCCCTGGTCTTGATCGACGGGCTGTCCTTCACTGATATCGGTCTGATTAGGAATACCGTCATGGTCCGACCTAGCAATTTCATGTTCCCCTTCTTCCGTTTCTTGCTCCGCTGTCGCCTGGTCTTGTGCTGATACCACGTTGACTAACCTTGGCTCGTCTACTTAATGGTCCACCGTTCCTGGTGACTGCGGCGCCTTTCTTCGGACCAACATCTTTTTCGGGGTGACATAACTTGGTCTTTCCACTAAAGGTGAGGTATCCTCTTCCACCGACCCATCATCGCTGATAAGATCGGTGGTCGATTGGTACGCCAGGTTTTGCCACTCGACATACCGCCTCGATCCAATCGAGAAGAACCCCATCTTCCTTGGTACCTTCCCTTCTGCTAACCACATACCGACAATAGTGTTATTGTCCAGTGTCAGCGGCTTGTCACCGATATTGGTAACACGGACAAAATCACGTCGACCAGCACTCTTTACGAAGGTCGGGACCCACCGATCGCCCCTGGTCAACCATAACTTCCTCGAACGAAAACCTTTATCGACCGAGGTATCGGCAGACCGACCAACTGGGATAGTGAGGTCTTGGTCCCACCGGACCAGATCGGTATACGAGCCATACAGAGGTCTTCGACCAGCCAACTGGACCTGGACCTCATCCGGGAGTGTAAGCACTCCATGTGACAGGTCTAGGCGAATACCAGCTGGGACCACGAAATCCATTCCTAGTAAAGTGTCTTGACCAGCCAACTTGCCAACCCAAGCGCTGAAAAAGTAGACCAGCGATCCCGACAAAGTAATTTTCACACGCGTTCTTCCTTCGGTCATATAAGAGTTTTCACCGATCCCGACGGATTCTTGTCTCTGGGTATCGTCTATACGACATCCGACCTTACGAGCAAAGGAGGAGTCGATTATCGATACTTCAGCTCCAGAGTCGAACAACATCGTCGCTTTCTGGTTATTAATCTTGCCACAGGCTTTCGCCTGATTGAACCATATATCAGGCGCGTGACACTTCTAGTATCCGCGGGATTCTCCAGGCAGGAAGTCTAACTGCATAACCACCTTGGTCCGGGAGTACTCATCGGTCTTCAGACTGTAGACCGGATGGTCTCGGTCGACGCAATTTGGAATAGAACGTGTATTGTCGGTCTTATCCTCCTTGCCGACATATGCATAGATGTGAACCGTAGAACGCTCGGCTCGATCCAGATTCCAACCTGGCGAGCGTTCTAGCTTAACATCTTTTCCGCGTCCGGCGGCAGCATCCCCGCGTGCTTGTCCGGCACGTACCACTTGCGTATCATGTTAAAAAAATCTTCAATCTTGCTGTGGCCGGCCTCGTGGATCTCTCCACATGACTTGCATACGAAAAGGCAGTGGTCAGTCGGGTGGCCGCGTCTCTCGCACTTCTTGCACACCATCTTCTTCCAGCAGTTTGGACCATCATGTTTGCTCGACCCACAGTGGGAGCACTTCTGACGAGGTCGGTCCGGGTCGGACTTGCTTCCGTTCCTTCCCTTCCGGTCTACCTGGTCGGACTTCGACCTGGTCTTCGGGGCAGGTCCCGCAACATAGACGTAACAATACTGGGCTTCATCCGATGACTCCTGGCTGGATGGACTTCCACTTTCCCCTTCCGATCCCGTGCTGTCTTCGGCTACGATCGCCTTGACCTCTCGGGTCGGTCTGGTCCAGGGTCTCTTGACCGGATCGGTCTGGGTCTGGGTCTTGGATCGGTAGCATTCTGATCCACCAGCACTCTTCGCCCTCATGCTACGCGACTGCTGTAGCGTCCGTAGAGTCTGTTCAACTTCACCCGCGTCCCTAAGACGCAGCAGAGTAAGCTGGTCCGCCAGTTCTTGATCGTCCAGGGTACTAATGTAGTGACCCACATGTTCCAGAGCAGCACCGTTCGGCGGGTTATTCTCTTTAATTGTTATGCCGGCACGAAGTTCAGCCACTTTCAACCGATGCAAATACTCGATCGGTGTCTCGTCGCTCCGCTTCTGCATATGGTGATACTTGCGGGCACTCGAAAATCCGGAGTTACAATATTGCCCTTCAAACTCTGCACATAGCTGGTCCCAGTCAGACCGGACATCCGGACCTAACTGTTGGATCCAGTTGGCAGCCGGTCCTTTCAACAAATCCCGGAAGATCAGACACGTTTCACTTTTTCAGGGTCTGGTCTCGCAGGAACGCAGACTTGACCCGACCGAACCAAGACCGGGCCTGGTCTTCATCAGCATCCTTGCCGGTGAAGTCCTTGAGGTCGGTCGTCGCGGCCATACGGATGCGCGGAATCGCAGCAGATCCAAAGTCGTAAGCAGTAGTGGAGGCTAGGTTAGCCTTGCGTGGCTTGCCAGCGCCCGTACCGTCTGAACCACAGTGGTCGTCAAGACCGCCGACCGACTCCATGTCACAGTCACTTGTCTTGCTTGGTCTACGCGGTCTGGCCGGTTGCGGCTTGCGCTTCCCTTTGCCGACTTGCTTATCACTTCGAGTGGGCTTGTCCACAGATGTTACCGATTCCATATCCACATCTCGGCAAACATTGGTACTTTTCTGGGTAGACCGGTCTTGGACATGTGGGCGCATATGTGGTCTAACCCGGTCTTCCATGAAACGCTCCATCATCGTCTCAAACATGTCTTGGACGTTTGATGGAGTCATGGGAAAGGTGTTGATACCCTCCTTTTGCGGAACTGAGGCCTGTGGGGGACGCTGGAGCCCCTACTGGCAAGCAGCCCTTTGCTGCCGCACGTCCTTTTTTTGTTCCGGCTGGGCATGGTCCACCCCCATGGTCATCCGCTCGACACCAGTCTCCAACTCAGATGAGCTATTCGAGGCCGGTGGAGACTGATAAACCGATTCGTCATCAGAACCAATGTCAACAAGCGCTGTGGAGACTTCAGCGACCTTCACTGCTGCGGTGGGAGTTGGGCGGCGAACCGCTCCCACCAGTGGGACCAATTGGTCGTGGAAGGTCGACATCGACGATTTCAGCCTCCAAGTCTCAAATTCAAATAGTTTTCGGACATCGGCGGGGTTCTGCATTTTAATGTCAACCTCCGCCAACATCGCCACCAAGTTCTTCACCAACAGTAATAGGCGATCACTCTGGATCGGCTCGGTAGTGGGACCGAGAAGATGGTCGGGGATCTTGAGGTTCAACACCCGAAAGACCACGTCAAAGCGAACAAATCGTTTCAGCTCAAAAATGTAATACATCTTGTTTAGGCTTCGGTGATGCCTCCATCTCCGACCTGCGACTTTTCTTCGAGGTCGTCTTTGTCGGCCGGCATTCCCAACCCTTTCTTGGGAATCTGGGGGACCTTGGGGAGGTTGGTCTGATCGTTCTGATCAGCCTCCAAGTATTTTTCGTCTTTTAATTTTCCATCAACTTTTTTATGCACATACATAGGATTAGGACCAAGGTCCTGATCCTTTCCGGGACTATAGCAGGACTTGCTATAGTCCCGATCGGCTCCGGTGGGAGCCTTTTGGGGAGGAAAAAAATTATTAATCCCGATATGGTCCTCCACCAGGCCAGACCGGACATCGCCATCTTTATCGAGAACAAAGACGTAAGGTGATAGCCTTTCCTTACGCCCTCTCCAGAACGATTCCAAATTCAAATCTTCAAATTCAATCTTTGATGACACCTCGCGGTGATATCCACGATCACCAAGTGATCCGGGCACGCGCACCATTGTGGTGGAGTCAAGTTCGAAATCGAATACATTTTTATCGACAACCTGACCACCACCATCGTGCCCAGCCTTCCAACTTACGGGGGGGGGTACCCCACGGACCTCCATTCGAAATCTGGTCCGATCGTCCGCTGCTGGCAGACTACCGGTCATCATCCAAAGACACTTGGTTCGATCACTTAAGTTCATCGCACCGTGTGTACCCGATGGAATGGGCTAGTTACACACTCGGTGGATCGGGATCGCAGATCGATCTGATTCGGTCTTGAATATGAGACCGTGCTGGCTAGGTGTACCTAGGGCGGAACTCTTCACCCCAGGTACGTACAGACCAGAAACACTTCCAAAAGATAAATTCCAATAGTTCGATCGTCCAAACGATCTAGACCTGACCAATACGAAATAATAGAGGGTAGACCAATCAACCGGTCTATCCCCTGACCAATATGAGAGAAGACCAAAACCGGTCTAAACTCCAATCAATGTTACAAGAAGCCAATATGTCCACGTAAAGACCCAATATGCCCGTGAAACTCCACAAACGATATCTCCACGTAAAGACTAATCCAGTGAATAGCACGTTCCAAACGTACTTGAGTCAAAGTGTCGAGATCGCCAAATCGTACTCCCGTCGAGGGACTTCCGGTGGACAAAGTGCGCGTGCAGCGCGTCCAGACCGGGTATAATAGGCAAGAGGGGATAATTCAACCCTCTTCCCCCAAACACTCCGCGGCGGGCGGAGGCGGCTAGTGTACGTGAAAAGAATAACGGCGACCCCCAACTGCGGTGTAGACCAAGACCAGAAGAGGTTTTTGCAACTTATTCCTAGACCAAAAGACTTTTACTTGGAAAATCCGCAACCAAAAGACTCTTACTTGGAAAATCCGCAACCAAAAGACTTCTACTTGGAAAAACCGCAACTAACCAATAATACTACCTCCCTATGGTCCCTAATGTACCCACACAAAATTATGTAAAATACCCAATGTCAAGTGACTCACCCAAGACCTGCGTTCTTGATCCTCCTTGAATCTGATTGGCTAAAAAGCCCCCCCCCTTTTTTAGACCAATCGGAAACTCGACCAACTGCCTTGACCAAAAGTGACCAAATTTGTGGTACACTTCACCACAGCAATTCTGCCGCAGGGGGTTTCGGACACCCACGAATTCTGCGAATGTGGATAACTTTTACACTTCACCAGGTACTGGGTCTCACCCCGATGGTGGCGTCGTGCCATCAGACGTTCCACATGGTAATTTGGAGTACCCTCCGTATCGAGGACTGGAGGAGGAGGTCGCGCTATTTCGACGTGAGTTCCAGGAGCGCTGTGATCGACACAGCCGTCGCATCCAAAATGCCCATGAGGGACTCCCTGACGAGGGGAGTGCGAATGAACGCATCGAGGGGCGGCTTGCCTCCCTCTAGTCTTTCGTTGCGTAGCTTCAGGGTCGTATTTCGACCCTGTCGGAGATGTTCCGACCTGTCGTGCTTTCGGCTTTCCGACTTCGCACCCTCCTCCAAGAGGCGACCCGCCTCCGGGATCTGGTATGGCTTATGCATACCCACATAGAAGGTTGGATGCGTACGCATCACCCTCGGGATGTCCAAGGTATACGACAAGCCCTTTCGGGATAGTACCTTAAAAGGCCCCACAAACCTGGGGCGCAGTTTATTCCGCAATACGTTGGAAACTGCATGTGTAGGAAGATTCTTAGCGTTTAATAAAACGCTTTCACCTACTTTGTACACCTTTTCGTTACGCCGCCCCTTGCGGTCATCCTGCTCCTTATGCTTGTCTTGGCTTTCCGCCATGGCATCGCAGACGTGTCGTAAGACACTAAGGCGCATCGATAAGAACTTATCGATGTGCTTTCGCACAGATACAGGGATGACATCAGGGAATCCTCCCCCTTGAAGCCCTGGGCCACACACACGTGGCGTCAACGAAGCCCTCGGATTCGCTAATCCGTTCACGTAAAACGGGGTAAACCCCGTAGATGCATGGACCGAATTGTTTATAGCAAATTCGGCCATCGGAAGCATCTCACTCCAACTATTTGGAGAATACGGATATAAACTCCGGAGAATATCCTCAACAATGCGATTAACGCGTTCCGTTTCTCCGTCCGTCTGCGGATGATCCGCAGTGGACATGAAGAGCTTGGTGCCCAGCACCTTAAACAGCGCCCCCCCCCCAAAACTGTCCCGTAAAACGGGGTTCCCGATCCGATACAACGGAATTGGGTAGACCATTCTGTCGAAAGACACGGTCTAGGAACAGTTTTGCTGTCCTTGTCCATCGATGGACTCTGGCACCGCCGCCAGGTGAGCCTTCTTGCTCAAACGGTTTACAAAGACCAATATGCCGGTGTTCCAGGCCTTATCCTTCGGAAAACCGAAGATAAAATCCATGCTAATGGATTTCCAACACTCCGTAGGAACGGATAAGCTCGCCAAAGGCGCAGCTGAATCTGCAGAAGGTTTGACCCTCTGACACGTCTCACAGGTGCGTATATACGCACCGACCCACTTATTCATGTTGGGACACCAATACAAAGCGCTTAAAGCGTTTTAGGTCTTATCCCGACCTAAATGACCCCCGTTAGGGGCGTCATGTGCCTCAAAGAGGACTCTATACTTCAGTTCTTCATCATTAGGAACTACCACCTGCGGAGTGTCTTCCGCGCTCGTGCCATAATATAGCAAACCGTCACAGTACCTGTAACGGTGTAAACGAGCTTTAGCTCGACTTGACAGGGTTGGCTCAGACGAGCCAAGTCCCTTTTCACCTAACGCGCGGATAATCGCCGTGCATTGTGGGTCTTTCTCATACGCCTGGCGTATGTGATCCACCACAGACGTGGTGACGAATGTCGCGTGAGCGAGATTGTAATCGGGACGACGCGACACGTCCGCAACCACGTTCTGCTTGCCAGGTTTATACTTAACCTCAAAGTTGTACTCCGCAAAGAAGGAGAGCCAACGGGTCATCCGTTGCGAGAGATGATGTGACTTTGTCGCTGTCCGTAAGGACGCGTGGTCCGTAAAAACCACGAACGGCTTTTAGCCGAGTAGGTGAACCCTAAATTTGACAAGGGCATACTTCATTGCAAGTAGCGCCTTATCATGAACGGGATAATTCCGTTCCGCATCTTTAAGCTGCCTCGACTCAAATGCAATCACGCGTTCTCGTCCCACATCGTCTGCTTGTAACAAAGCACATCCGATTGCGAAATCGGAGGCGTCGCAGACGACGCTAAATGGTTTCACAGAATCTGGGAGAGCAAGAACGGGGGCTTTCAACAATCTCCCCTGAACCGCTTCGAAAGTGGTTTGGTGTTTGGTTTCTCAACACCAATCTACGTCCTTCTTAAGAAGGACATGTGTGGGTACAGATTTACGGAAGTACCAGAACACGGTACGTTGGATTGGTATGCTTCACTCGAAAGTCCATAGTGCCACTGAAAGCACTAAATTTGACTTCTAGCAGTAGCCTGCGACTCGAACTCTCCGAGAAGGTCTGGCCATCCACCCTCACTGCTCGAAGAGTCAACTCTTGGGGTGACCAAGCCAGTGTAACAACTACTGGTACACTACTTGCAGCCGGTTTGGTTTGAGTGCTCAGCACTCATTTGCAAAGAATATAGCGGGCATTATGCTGACTTTAGGAAGAGGAGGAGGTGGCGCGGAAGTTTACGTTTCCACCGATATAAAGAAGCATCATAAGCGGTTTCTCGAACTTGAGGAGATCTAATCTGACCTTTCTAAGATGGTTGCTTGCCTCGATGCCAATTCCGGCCCGACGGAAAAGTCCCTTCGTTAACGTAATTATGAGAACCGAGTTTTGATAAAGACAAATCTTGTCTTTCAACAGAAGGTAAATCGGCAGCAGACGGAGAAGAAACGTCCCCTAAGTTCCCACAATAAGCTTTTGCCGAATTATGGATCCCTTCTGGCCAATCTGGCTTGTTACGACATTCGTTGCGGGGACCCATATTGTCTTCGGAATAAACCGATCGGCGGGCTTCCTTTCAACGACATCGATCTTCTTAGACGCGCCATCGTGGTCCGCCCCAGCAATGCCATGTTTCCCTTTTTCTATTCCCGGATCCGCTGTCGCCTGTTCTTGTGACGCCACCACGTTGACGAACCTTGGCTCATCTGCTTGATGGTCCACCGTATCCGGCGACTGCGGTGCCTTTCTTCAAACAAACATCTTCTTTGGGGTTACATAGCTGGGCCGTTCCGCCATAGGTGAGGTATCTTCTTCCACCGATCCATCATCGCTGACCAGATCGGTGCTCGCTTGGTTTGCCAAGTTCAGCCACTCAACATACCGTCTCGATCCGATCGAGACGAACTCCGCCTTTCTTGGCACCTTCGCTTCCGCTAGCCACATGCCAACAATAGTATTGTTGTCGGGCGTAAGCGGCTTGTCACCGATATTAGTGAGTCGAACGTAATCTAACCGGCCGGCGCTCTTCACAAAGTCGGCACCCACCGGTCGCCCCTGGTCACCCATAACTTCCTTGATCGAAAACCTTTGTAGACCGGGGTATCAGCGGATTGGCCGAATGGAATGGTGACATCTTGGTCCCACCTGACCAGGTTGGTGTGCGATCCGTATAGGGGCCGCCGCCCAGCTAACTGTATCTGGACCTCATCCGGGAGTGTAAGCACTCCATGGGACAGATCAAGGCGAATACCCGCCGGCACCATGAAATCCATGCTTAATAGGGCAACCTGACAGGCCAGCTTGTCAACTCAAGCGCTGAAGAAGTAGACCAAACAAACCGATAGGGTGATCTTCACACGCGTCCTTCCTTCGGTCATGTAAGAATTTCACCGATTCCGACGCATTCTTGTCTCTGGGTGTCGTCTATACGACATCCAACCTTCCGAGCAAAGGCGGAGTCGATAATTGAGACTTCGGCCCCAGAGTCGAACAACATTGTTGCCTTCTGGTTGTTTATCTTACCACAGGCTTTCGCATTATTGAACCATTTGTCGGGCGCATGATACTTCCAGTATCCGAGAGATTCCCCCGGAAGCAGATTCAAATGCATGACCACCTTCGATCGGGAATATTCATCGGTCGTGAGATTTTAGACCGGATGATCTCGATCGACGCAATTGAGAATAGAACATGTATTGTCGGTTTTATTCCTCCTTGCCGACAGATGCATAGATCCCAAACGTAGATCGCTCGGCTCGATCCAGATTCCAACCTGGCGAGCGTTCTATTTTAACATCCTCTCAACGTCAGGTGGAAGCATCCCCGCGTGCTTGCCCGGCACATACCACTCTTCGATCTTGCACTGGCCGGCCTCGTGGATCTCTCCACATGACTTGCACACGAAGAGGCAGTGATCCGTGTAGTGTCCGCGCCTTTCACACTTTTTGCATATCAGCTTCTTCCAGCAGTCCCGATCATCGTGATTTCTTGACCCGCAGTGAGAGCACTTCTTGCGAGGTCGGTCCGGATCGGACTTGTTTCCACTCCTGCCCTTCCGATATGCCTGGTTAGGCGTCGATCTGGTTCTTGGGGCAGGTTCCGTGACGAAGATGTGGCGATATTGGTCCTCGTCTAACTCCCGACTGGACTGGCCGCTACTTTCTTCTTCCGATCCAGTGCTGTATTCAGTCGCGATCGCCTTAACAGCACGAGCCGATCTAGTCAGGGGCCTCTTCACCGGATCGGTCTGGGTCTTCGATCTGTTGCGACCCGATCCAACGGCGACTTCGCCCTCGTGCTGCGTGAGTGTTGCAGCGTCCGCAACGTCTGCTCCACTTCCCCCACATCTTTTAGGCGCAGCAGAGTGAGATGATCTGCCAGCTCTTGGTCATCAAGGGTACTGATATAGTGACCCACGTGCTCCATAGCGGCACCGGTCGGCGGGTTGCCTTCCTTGATCACTATCCCGGCGCGAATTCCAGCCACGTTCAAACGGTGCAAGTACTCAATCGGCGTCTCGTCGCCCCGCTTCTGCATATGATGGTATTTGCGGGCGGTAGAGAATCCGGAGTTGCAGTACTGCCCCTCAAATTCTGAACATAGCAGATCCCAGTCAGATCGAACATCCCGACTCAACTGTTGGATCCAGTTCGCAGCCGGTCCTCTCAGCAGATCTCTAAAGATCAAACACCGTTACTTTTTTGGTGTCTGATCCCTCAAAAAAGCAGACTTGACCCGACCAAACCACGATCTGGCTTGCTCCTTGTCGGCGTCCTTGCCAGTGAAATTCTTGAGATCAGTGGTAGCAGCCATGCGAATGCGTGGCATCGCAGTAGATCCAAAATCAAAGGCGGTCGTAGAGGATAGGTTATCCTTACGCGTTCTGCCCACACCTGCACCGTCTGTCCCATAGTGGTCATCCGGATCGCCGATCGACTCCATGTCGAAATCGCTGTTTTTGCTTGATCGGCGCGGTCGGGTTGGCTGCGGTTTGCGTCTTCCTCTGCCAACTGCTCTGCCACCTCGGGTAGCCTTATCCGTTGATGTCACTGACTCCATATCAACATCCCAGCAAGTATTGACATTTTGCCGGGCAGATCGGTCCTGGGCATGCGAGCGCGGAGGCGATCGGCATCGGTCTCCCATGAAACGCTTCATCATTGCCTCAAACATGGCTTGGACGTTAGCTTGGGTCATGGGCAACGTGGTGGCATCCTCCTTTGGAGGTACTGAAATTTGTGGGGGCTCCTGGGGCCCCGACCGTCATGCAGGCCCATGCTGCCGCACATCCTTTTTATGCTCCCATGGGGGTATGATCCACCCCCATGGTCATCCGCTCAACACCGACCTCTAACTCCGATGAGCTATTAGAGGAAGGTGGAGACTGATACAGCATTTTATCATCGGAACACACATCATCGTGTGCTGCCGTGGCCTCAGCTACCTTCAATGCTACGGTGGGAGTTGGGCGGTGAACCACCCCACCAACGGCACCAAATGATCATGGAGGGTCGACATCGACAACTCCAGCTTCCAAGTGTCCAGATCAAACCGTTTATGTACGTTGGCGAGGTTTTGCACTTTTATGCCGACCTCAGCCAACATCACCAGCAGGTTCTTCATCAATATCAACGGCCGATCGCTTTGGATCGGCTCGGTGGTGGGTCCGAGAAGGCGATCGGGGATGTGGGGGTTTAAGATCTGTATGACCTGGTCTTAATGAATAAATCGCTTTAACTCGTGGATGTAATACATCCTGGTCAGGTCTTCTTCCTTGATAACCCCATCCCCGACCTGCGACTTTTCTTCCAGGTCGTCTTCATTGGGTGGCATTCCGAGCCTCTGCTTGAGAACCTTGGGAAAGTGGGTCTGATCGTTCCGATCAGCCTCCAAGTCGTTTTCATTTTTTTTATTTTTTCCATCAAATTGTTCATTCAAATGCATAGGATCAGGACAAAAGTCCTGATCCTTTCCGGAACTATAGCCAGACTTGCTATAGTCCCGATCGGCTCCGGTGGGAGCCTTATGGGGAGGAAAAAACTTATTAATCCCGATTTTGTCCTCCCCCGGCCAGATCGGACATCGCCATCCTTATCGAAAACGATAACATAAGGCGATAGCAGTTCCTTATGTCCTCTACAGAACGATTCCACATTTAATTCATTATAATCAATTTTTGACGAGATATCATCTCGGTGATATCCGCGATCTCTAAGTGATCCGGGCACGCGCACAATTGAGATGGAGTCAAGTTCAAAATCAAACACTGAAATGTCGAGAACCTGACCACCATCGTGCCCAGCCTTCCAACTGACGGGGGGGGAACCCCGCGAACCTTCGCCTACGATCCGATCTAATCGTCCGATGCTAGCAGACTACCGATCATCAGCATAGGACGCCTGGTCCGATTTTCGCGTCTCCATCTCACCTTATGTACCCGATGGAATGGGATGGTTACACACCTGGTGGATCGTCTCTGTAAATCGATTCGGGTCTTAAATGCGAGACCGTGCTGGGTGTTGTACCCTGGGCGGAACCTTCACCCTGGGTACGGGCAAACCGGTTATACTTAAAGTAAGTATACTCCAAAGGGCAGATCGCTTAATCGATCTTAGAGCCCAACCAATGTGAGAAGAAAAGACCAATATTCCAATGTGTAGATCCAAAGAGAACGTGACAAACTCCACGAACGATATCTCCACGTAATAATCCAAAAAACTTGGTTACAAGTTCCAAACGTGTGTTACTTGGGCTTGAGAAGCCGACCAATTCGTACTCCCGTCGAGGGACTTCCGGCGGGCCAAGTGAGTCTGTAACGCGTCCCGGCCGGGTATAATGAGCTATAGGGGATTACTCGACACTCTGCTCCCAAACACTCCGCGGCGTGCAGAGGCGACTGATGTACTGTGCAAAGATGCGAACGACTTCCTTGTTGTGAGTTAAACAACCAAAAATCCAAACTTTCACTACGGTCCCCAATATGTACAAAAATGAAATATGTAGAATACACGCAATATCGTGTGACTCACCAAAATTTGCGTTCTTGACACTTCTTGCACACGATAGGCTTAAAAGCCTCTTTGTTTTCCACCAATCCGATCGCTGATAAGCTGATCGGCGTTCCGCTGACACAAAGTGACCAAATTTTTCGCATTCACTTCTCGACACACAAAGGGCTTCGATAGTCGCGAACCAACCACAAAAACTTGTTGATCATTCGTTGAATGCATCCCTTGCGAAGTTTAACGGCGTCTGCGTTTCTATCGAAGCCGCGTCTCAGGAAACTCGTCTCCACCTTTTCCCCGAACCCCTGCATCTTCTGCTTACTGCCCGTGATTGGATCCTGAGAAATCTCCAACCAGGACTTCACCAACTGTTCATCCGCTTTCTTGCTCAAGTTTCACCCCTCCTTCTTATTATTAGGAAGCAAGTTGTCGGAGGACCAGGCGACGCAGGATTCGCGGGAATAGAGGCAAAGTCAGAGTCCAAAGGCATAGATGAGAAGGCAGCACGCATGTAGGAAGATTGCTGAAGTTCGGAGGGTAATTTCTGGGAAGACATTGGGAGAAGGTGTAATGTGCTTGTAATGGAAGGATTAGGTAGTACGAACGGGCAGTAGCAAACTTGATACCCCGAATAATAAATTTTACTCGGTGGTAAATTTACTACGAAAATTGCTACTACCGGTGCGGTGCTAAAAATTAATTTCTCGGTAGTAAATATAATATACAACACTGCTTACCGCAACCGGTGCGGATGTTCTTAGTCACTCCAAATTTTATAACGCTTAAATCGTAGGCCAAATCATATTTTCTGCCAAGATGTAATTTAGCCTAACCTTCGTATAATGTTGACATGCACTTTGGATCGATGTAAGAGATAGGTCACTAGAGGATTCTTGGGGACCGCAGACCCATAATACATTATTGATAGGAACCGCAGTAGCATCAATCCCGCACACGAAAACTTAATGGATTACGTGCACGGAGGGACTGTGTTAAAGTCGCAACAGTCGAGCTCAAGAAGATGTCGGGCGTTTTTGGTGATTACCGCTTTTCAGAAACCGAAAATTGTGTGTTACCCAACATGTAATTGGGTCCTTCTCAAGTGCATATATACATTTAGTTAGATTATTATTTATTCTTTTCTCGTTGAAGTGTTCTCTCTCGTGGGGACAATTACGCTTGGAAAAATGTCGTGGATATTACGATGGATTGGCTATGTCGTTTCGCGTTCTCGAAGTGGTTCTGGTTTTGCGTTGCATTGAGCTAGAAAGACATCAGTGGGATTAACGAAGATTAATAACCTTATGGTTGTGTTTCGTTGGTTGGGGTTTGTTTATTGGCGTTAATCGCGTGGTACGCTATTATAACCCGCCAAGAAATGCGCATTATTATCGCGTCATGTAGGAAACGCCTAAGATCGAAAAGACTGACACAGCGCCGCCATATATAAAACAAAAGGTCCCGGGATTAGACCCCGATTCGGGACGGGTGCAGGTTTTAATTGGTTACAATGGAAAACGCAATGGAAAACAACAAGATGCATCATCCACGTGTTGGTGGATAAACACTTCTTAATAAACTTTTACTGTATAGGTCAAGTGTTTATGTCACTCTCAAGTTGTTATCACTGCTTTCGACGGTTAACTTTTTATGAAACACATGATACGGAAGAAATTCAATTATATTTGAATATCGGAAGCTACTCCCAGAAACTACTGTTCGAGATTACTAGCGCTATAAAAAATTTCATATCTCAGCAGGTTACGAACCCAAAAAGTTCTCATAGGGCGGGTGATGAAAGTAGATAAGTCAGATTTGTTTTTTTTGTTCAAGGGCCCAAATTGGAAAACGCGTTACAATTAGTCACGGATATGCTTGACAAGCTGGAATAACCAAGGGCGAACGCTGATGTGGAAAGGCTTCAAAAGGTTACTTAAGGGTAATTTACAGTTGAGCTGAGGTCAGAGGTTACATACAGTTCTATAACCAGTTGAAGTGGAATTAAACTTTATTAAGATAATATCTTAATAAAGTTCAATTCCACTTCAACTGATTACAGAGCTGTAACCTCTGACCTCAGCTCATTTTGCTCATGTTTTGTTGTTACCTTTTATTCCGTCACATATTAGAGCATCTCCACCGGTCAATGTTAAATGCGTTCTATATCAATTTAATACCGACATTTAAAAAAAATGGTTCTCCACCGGTAAAATTAAATCTGTGCTAAATTAGAAATTTCTTAAAATCCTGGACACCCAGTGCCAAATCTGGAATCATTGTCGACTCGTATTATATCATATCAAATTTATATGATATAAGATGGACACCGCTGGAGCAAGTGCTCCGAATTTATTAAATAAATTGAGGTTGTAACAGGAGGGGTGACATCATACTCCCGATTCTGAATATCCTAGGACATCGATCCCAAGGGGTTTCGGCGGATGGTATTTATCGAATCTCTAAGAGTACCCGAATTTGGTGGTCCTCGGACAAGTTCACCAAGCGGCTTCGGCGGACGACCTGACCGTGGAAGAGCTCCGCGTAGTAATACAGCCTTGGCCCATAGTATTACTGTGCAAAGCTACTAATAATAGGGCGGATCAGCTCAACTCTTCACGCAACTCACTCATTACCTAGAGGAAGAGCTGCTAGCTATCGATTGACTTGAGGCAGAAGATGCCATCTTCGAAATAGGAAAGTGTTTCTTCAGTTGTTTCTTCTTCTGCTGCTAGAAACTACCACTACTACTGCTGCATGAAGAGCTCTCGTAGTTAGTGGGGAAGCGGCTCTTGTGCTACCAATGCTTGTACTACTGCTGGGTGGTTGGTGGGTGGATGATGAGGACTCATGGGGCAGCTTATTATTCTAGTTGAAGAACGGAAAGCAGGGGTGAAGTTCCTCAGAAGTCGGGCATGAATAAGTACAAGTCAGTCCTCCAGAACATATGCTTTGCCCTCATCAGAAGAAGCAAGAACATTCTCACCATCTAATCAATCATCGAATGGTGTTAAGGTGTGTGTGTGTTACCCCTTAGTCGTTTCTCTAATAATCCTAATGAGAGAGATCAAAGATTTACTTCTTGAACAACGATGTTATTAGATTGAAGGATAGGGCCATCGCAGCGATCGAGGAAAGCACCCATCCTTTCTACTACCTATCTTTTACCAATCGCAGCGGGACTGGGTAGTCCTTCTCCTCCTCCTCCAAGCAAGGACCCTTCGTCGTTCTCTTTTTTCTCTTCTTCTCCTCCACTTCTCTCTTTCCTTGATGTCTCTTATTTATGAATAACCCTTCTTATCTTCTTTTTCCAGTATTTTCCAGCTACTAGATATATTCCAATTCCTTTGTCTATGATGTACGTCTATTAAAATTATCTCTATCTAGACTTCCAGGTAGAGTATGATGGGTGCCTTGCTAGTTCATCCTCGGTGGTCTCACAGACCAGCAAGTAAGATAGCACTTAGTCGTCAGGTGCTGTCTGGACGTTGTAACATTCAAGCATAAGGGCTTCTTTAACCCACCATCATCGGCGGTTGATCTTTCAAATCAATGCAAAAACTGCTGATATCGGCAGCCAGGTGCTGTGGCCTGCCTGTTGTTAGATGAAGAGTGATGACCGACGTGATGCCAGAGACTAGCAGCACATACAGCTACGTATGAGGCGGCAGACATCGCAGGAAACAGGCTTCTCAATGTGCTCCTATCTCTGTTCAAGCTCATCGTCATCTCTATACTGGCAATGAACATGAAAGATAAATTGCTGTCATTGATTGATTAATGAAGCCCTTACACAACGAGAAAGAATGAGTTCATTCAGCTGTGAGTTGGCTACCCTAAGATTCCCGCCTTACAATCGATACCTCGTTGCCCTTCACTATCACAAAATCACTTTCCTGGCGCATTGTTGGAGAGACATACCTAAGTCCGCGCATTAACTGTGGCTGCTTCTCCACCCGTGCAGCGAAGATTATTGTTTGACCATCTGCCGGAGCGGAGCCGCAGATTCTCCATTTATTGTA
>CM047587.1:20393710-20458348 GCA_026184515.1 Peronosclerospora sorghi | reverse complement strand
GCGGACGGGATGGTGGCCGTGCTTATACTATGGATGTCACCGGTCCTGTTGTAACACTATGCAGCTACAATTTGATATAATATAGCACGAACTGGTGGAGATGCCCTTATGTGACGGAATAAAAGGTAACAACAAAAAATTATACACTGTGTTTATCGATGTCTGAGATTTACGGTAGAAGGTAAAATTGGTGTCTGAATTCCAGTAGAAAAGACTTTTTTTATTGTAAAGTGATGGAAGTATTGTTTGCAGCTGTCAAATACCTTGCATTTTTGGAAGGAGCATAACGGCTTGTGCAAACAATAGCGAAGCAAGCACTTTAGTCCCTTCTTTCTGACGCAAATCGTTCAACATCATCACCATATTGGTTCTTTGCTCTAGATCCACTGTAACCATCGAAGTTAACCTCAATATTCCGAACGAAAAATTAAGTTACATCCGCACAACGCGCAAAGTTTTGAAGCTTATAAAGTCCCTTCACGTATGATACTACTTCCTTCAGCTAAGCGCCACAGGCTCATTTATAAAAATGACTATCGGTCTCAACGTCGAGATAAAGCCTTAGACCTGATCTCAAAAGGCGAGGATAGGCTCGCATCACATCCGTTTTATTTGGTGTCGCTCTGTTTCTGGAAGGCATTTTCGGAATCTGTCTCGTGAGTGTGGAGAATTCCACAAGAAGTGCGCATATGAACGAAACCGTGAAGCAGTTAATTTCACTCATTGACATTATATATTTGTTGTTCATGGATATTCGCATGAACGATTACCATATCTGTCTTGCAAACATCCAGGTTGACTTTATGGTTAGTGGCGATGATACCGTTTGCTCGATCTTGTACATTTTGGACAGTCTTATGCATTTCCTACTAGGGCGATAGCGTACTACGCAATTAAGGATAATAAACAGACTACAATAAGGAGAAACAAACTTAAATTTATCATTCAACGTTATCTCCTCGAATGCCTCAGTGCCACAGCGCGATCAATCCAGAACAACTACAAGAAAACAAAACGAGAAAGCCAATCCACCGTAATAACAGCAACAATTCTCCAACCCTGAGGATCCCCACAAAATAGTAACTTGTAATTAGAGAGAAAAAGTAAGAGTGATTAAATTAAAGGGAAATTTTCATGCATGCCCTCGCTTTTTGCGGAAATAATATGCATGCCCCTGATTTTATGAAAATAACATCCATGCCCCTGTCAGATTTTCGGCCAATGAAATTGCTCAATGTATCAAAAAACTGTGGAAACGAAATAGTAGCGAACGTCCAGTGAGGACTCCATTACCCCGAAGCGATGGATCCCGAGCTTCCTTTGAAAAGGAGGAGGGTCTAATACAGATAATTTCGTCTTGAACAACTGGTGTCATGATGCGTAACAGCATGGTGACTTTTTTGTTAATTGCCCTGGCGATACTAACCTCTGTTCGAATGGAAGAGGACGTGACAATCGATGTGGATGGTGACCTGGTCCATTGGCGCCAAGATAGACTGATGAGGGTTTAGCACAAGAATGGTATGTTAACATGCCAAACGGACGCGTAAGTAGCAACAGTACAAGAAAATTCTCTTCACCTGAGCTGCGTAAGCGTAGCTCATGGCGTCAAACACAGGGTTTAACATAACGACGCACACGGTGGATGCCGCTTTGACCGATAGCGTTTGCGAGGGCGTGTGCGACAACTTAAGTAGCACTTGCCAAGAGTACCGAAGAACGTTGCCGTGAGCGACAGCGTCACGCCAATAACCTACAGATGCGAATTCATGCCGTTTTGATCTAGATAAATAGTAAAGACCTCAGATAGTCCTGAGACACTACGAATACAGTAAGCACAAGAGGCGGCGTACCTTTGAGGTTTTACGGAGTGCACAAAAGAAACTCCCAGAACCGTACTTCTTGCCCTGTTTTCATTGGCGGACAAGCTGACAGGGGCATGGTGTTATTTTCATAAAATCAGGGGCATGCATGTTATTTCCGCAAAAAGCGAGGGCATGAATGAAATTTTCCCTAAATTAAATTAAATCCTTAAGCAAAAAAATGATTAAGTGTATACATGCATTTGAGTATTACCCAATTACATTTTGGGTAATACCCAATTTCCGGTCGTTTCACTCGAAGAGCCAGACGTCCTCGCGAGCTCGTCTGTCACACTTTTAACACTCCTTCTGGGATTTACAGCAAACCACCATTATCGACCTTCAATCGCGCACAATCCAAAATCTTCTTACGTGTGTTTCAAATCTTGCAGCGCTCAGTCCTTTCGTGAGAATGTCCACGAGCTTATTTTTAGTCGACTTGGATTCACTTCTTCAGACCTTTAACGTTGTTCTTTACCGCAGGCGACCAACCTAACCTTGAATCTTTTCAAAGTTTTCATTTGCGTCCGTCTTAGTTTTATATACCCACTTCGTTCGAATCGATTTATATCACATGGTTTTCTAATGACATCCCAGACTTTGTTGTTCTCCAAAGCGTTAATTTCTTCATTCATAGCAAATATCCATTCATCTTCTTTCGAGCTCGTAATTGGTTCATAATAATTTCTTGGATCACCTTAGAGAAGCATATTAAGTTCATCTCGCTGACTTTCGTCCGCTGCTCTTCTCCAGTCACAAAATCTTCTTCTTGGTCTATGCCCGCGTTTCGTATCTCTCACTCGTCCACCTAAATTTCTTCTTCGATTTTTATTGGTAATCGCTTCTGCTGTCGCCTCCTTTCGAACCGTCGAAGCTCCTTTTGAACTTCGAATTTTTCAACAGTGATCTCTTGGTTTTCATCTCTTGACAAAAAACTACTCATCTCCATATTCTGAGTATCACTTATCGTTTCAAAATTCTATACATGTTGCGAAACAGTGACTTTGTTGTCACGCTTGAAGAACACCTTGAACCCTTTCGACTCCTCATTTTTTCTTACAATTATACAACTTTATGCCATATGGGCGATAAAAATTTGTACCAGGGTTCCTAAATACTGTACAAGGCGCCCCAAATGCAACACACCAAAATTTGGCTTAACACCAAACTTTGAGTGACGACATTTTCTTTGACTTCGCCGATGTTGGGGTACGATTCAATACATAGACAGCGTATTCAACTGCTTCCACCAAAAGCGCTAAATTTATATACTGGCAAAACGCATGCATCGAGCCATATTCATGACAGTACGGTGCATGCGCTCGGCTTTGCCACTACTCGCCTGGTTGTTAGTCTCTCTAACTTGCCGTGCGATACCAGTGCTCTTGCAAAAGAAATCCAAAGTCATGTACTCTTCGTCTCGATAAGTTTTTAGCACGTGAATTTTGCAATCAAACCTTCGCTCCAAAAGTGCCAGAAAGTGTTCGAACTTTTTTTGCGGTCATATCTGATTTTTTCCGAGAAAATTCTCGCGTAATTACTCTTGAAATCAATAGAGCGCACGGAATATATGTTTCCCCATCAATCACTGGGAGTTATTTGACCCTTAGGGTCCGAGCAAATGAACCCTCCGATCCTATTGATCGGCGATTGCTCTTCACTGTCCTTTTTTCGACTTCGCCTTCTTAGATTGTTTTCCTTGCGTACATGTAAGACAAATTCGCCTTGTAAAGTCTGTAATCTTGATCCCATAAATCGAGTCTCTAGCCATTATTAGGATGTTTTTGTAATTCAAGTGTCCCATCCTAGTTGAAAATGGATAAGCGATCCGCTTAGAACGTCTTGATCGCTCTGAAAAAAATCGTTGTCGTTGGTTTCAATTGTGGCCATCACGACATCTCCAAATTTCCTCCCGAACATCAATTTTGACATCAATGGTTCGGACGTTATTGTCCATTTCAACATCCAAAGTAATCTTTACGGTATCCCGTTTTACCAGGGCTCTCTTTCCATTTATGTACGATAGATCACATACTTTGTCTTCTAATATTCCATACGACAAAATGTTTCGAGATATCGCCTTTCGTAATAAACGTTACTGAACTTCAACAATGTCTCCATCTTTACACATATCACGTAAATGTAGAGAGGCCGATGTTGATATTTTTTTCATCTGCTTGGTAGCAAAAACCATTAACCGTTTCCACGTCGATGAGACAGCTCAGGTCATTTGTCAAGCGCATACTTGCTACGCTATCGAGGATCCACTTGTCCATTTTTGTCTTGGACATTCCCCTCAACCATAACGAGTGCGAAATCGTCATTCTTTGATTTCCGTTTTGGACAATTTCTTATAGTATGTCCTTCATCACCACAGATGAATCAGGTCCTCGCCTTCACGGGTTTCTTTATCTTTTCCGGATTCCCTGTGTACACTTCCACTAGTTTTCACCCTTGGCCCCTTATCGTCTTACTCCTCTGCCTGCGCGAACTCGACTAATTCCACAGCTTGGCGTAATCAGGCCTGGTTTGGTCGGACTTGGAGATGAGAATCTGCCCTATCTCTGGTTCGACGTGATCAATCACATTGCGCAACACTAGTGACTCGCAGTTCAAGTCCACTGCTGGTGAAAAAATATATCCCTTGTGCAGACGTAATCTGTACGTTAAAAACGCACAACATCTTGAGCATGATGTACCAAAGGACAAGTCTTTCAGACCACGATGCCTCAACCTGTCGGTTGTAATACGATTCTGCTTGGCCAGTCCCTTAATGACCCAGCAGGTCCAATTTCACATCTTGTGGCCACTGAAAACCACAAGCCGCTTCTGCTAGGCTAATCCGCCAATAAATGTTCCGTTTCCAGGCCTGAACCCCCAAACCGAGACCCTCATAAGTGTCAATTCCATCAAATGACCTGATTTGTAGCCTCTTCGCTTCCGGCGACGAGCTCTCACCATACTAAAACCTTGCACTGGTATATTTGTTTGAGCTGCATTCCCATTCTGCTGGTGGTTCATATGTGGGTGATGATCCTGCCCACCGTATCCATTTTCACTAACTGGGGACTTTCCCTTTGAAAATGCATCCTTTCTGGCATGGCGGTTTCTTCGAAACTTAGTATTTCTTGTAATTCGGTCCAGAAATGCATTTTTTCTTCGACGCTATCACCTATCAAAGCCATGCTCATCTTGTTTCCATCTTTGGGGCGTAGACTGCAGCTTTCTCTCGGACTATTCCCCCGAGAGCCTTCAAATCTATCTTGGCAATCCATAATCGAAGCGAGTTTCTGCATCATTACCGACTCTTGACTTTTTGGCTTGCCCATTGTTTCCTCTTCTGAGTCGTCCTGGTCGTTTCTTGGGCTCATGACCTGTTCGAACCTGTGCATTTTGGACATCTTGTATGAGTCTATGTATTTCCTGCTTGGCCGATAGCGTACTACGCAATTAAGAATAATAAACAGACTCCAATAACGAGAAACCAACCTAAATTTATCATCCAACGTTATCTCAACAAATGTCTCAGTGCCACAGCGCAATCGTAACGAGAACCACTACGAGAAAACGAAACGAGGGAGCCAATCCACGGTAATCACAGCGACAAATCTCCAACCGTGAGGGACCACACAAAATAGTGGATGACTACCAAAACCCAGATAAATCGATTTGACAAAAGTAGTTTGTCCACCCAGGACAAAACAAATTTATCCGCGAGGTTAAATTTGTTGAGACCAAATTTTCGTCTCCACAAATTTATCATGGACAAATTTATTTTCACGAGGCACCCGGCGGTACGAGTAAAGTGGTGTGTTGGACATGAATGTAGCCATTGGAATGGATGGCCACGCAGCTTCTTCGCAGTGAGTAATTTACCCTGTAGCACACATTCCTACCTGCAGGAGGTCCCCGTGATCGCTTTTTAGTGTATATATGTTCACAATGATACTAAAATGATATAATAAGCCTGAACCGTTTGTCAGCGGGTTATGTTGCCAAGCATAAGCTGAGTGAATACGACTACTGTGTTAAGAAAACTATCCTTCCATATGCACGTCCTGAGGAAAGGCTTCGTCGCTCTCTTCCGACGTCGTGTCGAATTTTTCCACGCCGACACTATTGTAAAATGTCTTTAGCTCGTCGATGTTATCTTCGATCGCTACATCGTAGGGCTGTGGACATCGAGCGTTAGGCAAGCATGAAAAAATCTTGAGGAATCTCAATGCTTACCGTATGCCCTTCGGCATTGCGTGTATTTAAATCCGCGCCGTGAGCACATTCTAACGTTTCGAACCGATGCAACGGCGTGTCCATGTCATTGTCGCCTATCCTGTCCACTCCGTCAGACCCTCGGTCAACAATAACATCGGAGTAGAGCTAGGATCTACCTAACTCAACCTTGGCGCCATTAGCTAGCCGAAACTTTACCAGCTCCATGTGGCTGTAGCTTACAGCCGCCTGCCTATCACATGCCAGTCGTCACCATCACCAATCGTTAATTTTATTGTACATTCCATCTACATACAAAGGCGTGTATCCATTTTCGTCCTTGGCGTTGACGTCACCTTCGCTGGCGAGAAAGGCTCCACGTGGGCCTAAGCCCCTATATAAATAACTGGTATTGACTACTGATATTTTGCGGTGAAAACTGAGAGTACGTTTTCTCAACTTAAGGTTTTGGTGGTCAACCGACTTATTAATATTTATTTTTGTGGCGACAAATCAGATTTGTCAGGGGCGGACAAAAACTATTTGTTTTCCCCGTTTATCCGGGTTTTGGAAGTCATCCAGTAGCTTGCCAATTTTTAAATTTATAGAAAAGTAAGAGTGAATAAATTAGATTAAATCCTAAAACTTAATCTAGCTAGGTGATTACATGCATTTAAGTATTACCCAATTACATCTAGGGTAATACCCATTTTCCGGACGTTTCACGCGAAGTACCAGATGTCCTCGAGAGCTTTACAACCGTGTTAGTAGGGGGTTTACGACCAGCAACGTTCCACTCAGGAATGAATTGTTTCTTTCCTTCTTCAGGACAGTAATTTTGTGCATTGCAAAAAAATCATTAAAATCTGAACAACGATTTCACAAGCGTTCGCCACGTCGCAAGTGCTGCATCAAACCTTTAGCATCGTTCCTGCTCCTACATACCTTGAATGGTCAAGCCAGTAACCAACTATTGACTTGTTGAACAGCCAATACTAGGTCTGTCAATGGGCCGGACTGGCCCGCAGGCCGACCCGACTCGCTGGCGTACGGGCTGGGCTTGGGCTTGGGCTTGGACCTGACTATCAGACCCGTGGGCTGGTCAAGGGCCTGACTTCTAATACCCGCTTGCTACGTGGACGGACCGCGGTCCCAGTGGATTACAGATGGGCCGGGCCAGGGCCGGTACTTTAAGGCCCGTCCCGCCCATTTAGTGTATGGTGTATTTGTTAATTCCTGATATGTAGTCTAGGGATTGGAGAGAACCCTCTAGGAGATTTTCTATCCCTTAAATTTCGGGTTTCTGATCTTTGGAGGTACTGGATATAAAGCAGAGTGCCCCCCGTCATCCCAGAAGTTTTCCTGGCTTATCTACCCCCCAGACTCCACCTCATTACCACACCTCCGATGGACGACACTGTTGATATCGCTGATGACACCATCCTATCGGTGGCATCTGAAGATAGCAGCGGACCTGCTGGAAATTGTCGGAAGCTGACATCAGAAGTATGGGACCACTTCAGCCTTGATACACTTGGTACGTCTTGGTTTTCTTGCATCAACACATGATGGGTTTATGTTTATCAAACATTTCCCGTAACTAGCCGGCGAACCAAAAGCCATCTGCAATCACTGCAAAGGCACGTTTGCAAGGAAAAGAGGCAGCTCTGGTACCAGTCATCTTCTGCGTCATCTGAAGAAGCCATGTACCAAGTTCAAGTCCCTTGAGAAAGGCCAACAGACACTGTCGTTCACCAAGGCTGGTAGCTCTGGGAAGCACTCCACGCATGTATTTTGTCAAGAGCGTAGCCGTCAAGATCTTGCCCGGATGGTCATCATGTAGGAGTACCCTTTCAACATTGTCGAACATGCTGCATTCCGCACATTCGTCACAAACCTCCAGCCGAGATTCACGATGATTTCTCGGGTTACTCTTCGCTCCGACTGCCTTGCCACTACGAGGACAAAAAGACCAAGCTCTACAAGCTCCTGGAATGCACCCGGACGGCTGTGTTTGACCACCGATCTGTTGAAGTCACCGCTGGCTCTGGGGTATATGGCAATCACCTGCCATTGGATCGACCAGAATTGGAAGCTTCAACGCCGGATTTTTAACTTTGACATGATACCATCTCCCCACGGCGCCGAACATCTTACGGAGGATTTATAGAAGGCCATTGGGCCAGCAAACGGGAACATTGACACAGAGGTATTGGTGCTTATCCACTGTTTGAAACTGCCAGTATATTTACTTGAGCTAATAATAATTGTTTGGTAATAGATATGCAATCTCACAGTCGACGACGTGTCTTTGAATGACAACCTTGATGCAAACATGAAGGAGCATCTTGGCAACAGGAATGTTCTACCCATCAGGGGCATTTTCTTTCATGTCCGCTGTTGTTGCCACATTCTGAACCTAATCGTCAAGGATGGGCTAGTTTCCGTCAAGGATATCGTTGACAATGTAAGGAGCTTTGATGAAATATGTTCATAAACTCATAAATACTAATAATCATTCATTTTTACCGTTCAGATCCGCAACTGTATCAAGTATGTTCGAGCATCTCAAGCTCGCAAGCAGCATTTCATGGAACTCTCCACCGAAATGCAGATCTAGACCAAGAAAGGGGTCTCTCTGGACGTGGATTATAGGATTTAGGGTTTAGGGTTTAGGGTTTACGGTTACAAGATGGAATTATACCTATCTCTTGCTTGTGTCTGCGCAACCGTCAAGACGGTATTCACACGGCTTCATTCACGGGACCGAGACTTCAAGATTGCTCCGTCAGCATTGGCTAAGTACCTGAAAATTTTCTATGACAGTGAGTGTCACATATGTATGTCTGCCGCAATCTGAGATGTTTACTAACACAATCATTCTTAGCCACTGTCCTCTTTTCTGGGTCGCATTATCCAACTGACTTGGACGACTTGAACGCTACATAGCTGGACAAGATAATCCAGGCCTGAAGAAGTCGGAGCTCGACTGCTACCTTGAGGAGCCGCTCATGTCTCGTGCGGTGTCATTCTACATCCTCCAGTGGTGGAAAGACAAGTCTACCATGTATCCGGCACTCGCAAGAATGGCTCGAGACATCCTTGCCATCCCCATTTCAACAGTCTTCAGAATCAGTACGTTTCCTGTTCTTATATCGTGTGAACTTGAAGACATGATGTAACGGGGTTACATTTGGTTACGTTGGTGTACGTAAGTACACAACGGTTAAGGTCAAGTATTGACCAGTCCAAAAGGTTCGGACTTATTGGTTGTTTTAACCAATCAGGGCAGGAGCCCTTGGTGAAGGCGTGGCAGCCTGCCACGTGTTAGTACACAGGTGGTGTACACTACATTTTGGCTAGGTATGAATTAAGTAAGTTCTACCTAGTATTGCATATATTTTATATTATTTTATTAAGTTAGGCAAATTTTATAGTAAATAAATAAATCAGTTTACAAATACACTGAATACTGCTAGGCGCACGACCCAGAACGGTCGCGCACGCAGTGTTATAGCAAAAGGGAGCACCTCCCTTAGCTAACCCCTTACTAAGGGAAGCCTTGTAACAAGGCGTTAGTGTTTACTAACAGTAAACTCAGGGAATCTTGGCCCCGAGTGAGAGATCAATCTCCCACTAAGCCCTTATATAAGGGCGTATCGCCTAAGTAACGGCGTATCGCCGCTTAAGGAAAGTCTTCCTATGTGCGCTAGCCGCACCGTGCGTGTACGCACCGGCTACATCTGGTAGTACTTGTAGTCAATCCAACACCTGTTTTGGTAGACGGTATCCTCTGCAAAGGATGAATCAGGAGGATTGGGGTAAGCTAACCCCCGTCTAACAAGAAGCCTTTAAAAGGCTTTTATCCGTACTGGGTGAGGATGGGATGCATATCCCAGTGGAGCAAGGCCTTGATGCCGTGCGTGAGAGGGTTAACGCCCTCCTCGCCCATGAGGCGATTTTTTGTGGAAGTCATTTCACGTCTACGGGGGTGCGCCCTCCGCTATCCTTTAAGATAAAGGAATTCCCCGTAAAAAAGGTGATAACCTTTATGTGTGGCTTCGTGAGATCGAAACGGCCTTCGCCACAGCGAATGTGATCGAGGATCACTTCAAGTGGGACTTGCACTAACCCATCTTACGGGCAAAGCCCGTACATGGGCGTTTACGTGTTTGGAGTCAGTCACGGACGTGTTCCCAACCTGGGAGGTCCTTAAGCGGAAGCTTATAGACATGTAGGCTGCATCTGATCTGGTTTTCCAGAATCAGCTTGCGTTCCTGAGGTGCCGTCAGGGCACTAGGGACTTGGTGACATACATCCAAGAACTGAAGACCCTATTGGCAGGGATGTACGCGAAAGCGTATTCGGACGATGTGTCCATTCCCGTTTTCATGGGAGGTCTGAAATAAGAGCCATCACGTTTGGAGCTCTTCCGATGCCGACCCCAATCCCTGGGGAGGCGTTGAAGATGTCGTTTAACGCCGAAAGGAACTTTCGTTCCTCAAAGGTGGGTCCTGAACCCATGGACCTGAGTCAGGTCGAAGCGGAAGAGAAACCTCCCGCTAGGATTCACTCTGACTCCTTTTCGCAGGGCTTCGAAGCGGAGCTCCTTGCAATGTTGCAGTGGCATGGGCCGCTAAGATGCTTCTTGTGTGGAAGCACGGATCATCTGCGGAACAGATTTCCGAAGAACCCCCAGCGAGACTCTCGCTATAAGGGGCCGAGGGCGGGTAAAAGGCCCTCTCCCAAGCCGTCGGGAAACGACGGCTCCCAGTAGGTGCAGTGTAGCAGGTGCGTATACAAACGGTGCGGCTAGAGCACACAGGACGACTTTCCTAAAGCGGCGATATGCCGCTACTTAGCCGATACGCCCTTATAAAAGGGCTTAGTAATATATTGCTCTCTTACTCGGGGTCAAGATTTCCCTTAGTTTACCGGTTAGAATTA
Organism: Peronosclerospora sorghi; assembly: GCA_026184515.1. Classification (NCBI taxonomy): domain Eukaryota; phylum Oomycota; class Peronosporomycetes; order Peronosporales; family Peronosporaceae; genus Peronosclerospora; species Peronosclerospora sorghi. The sequence continues at coordinate 20,447,330 of CM047587.1, read as the reverse complement.
ACTAACGCCTTGAAACAAGGATTCCCTTAGAAAGGGAGTACTTAAGGGAAGGTATTCCCTTTCACTACTACACTCACTGCGCGCGCGACCGGTCGAGGTCGTGCGCCTAGCAGAATTAGTGTGACTTGTAATATGAATGTATATTTAATATGAAATTAGCCTAATTTAATTAAACTAATGTAAACTATATGTAATACTAAGTAGAACTTACTCAATCGTACCTAGCCGAAATGTAATGTACACCACCTGTGTACCAACACGTGGCAGGCTGCAACGCCTCCACCAAGGGCTCCTGCCCTGATTGGTTGAAATAACCAATAGGTCCAAACCTTTCGGACCGGTCAATACTGACCTCAACCGTCAATACTGACCTCAACCGTAGTGTAATTATGTACACAACATACCCAAATGTAACCAAATGTAACCCTGTTACACGCGAGGCGCCCTACTGGGGGATCCCTCAGTGCTGTTAATCCCCAGGGTAGGGACGACAGCACAAATCCCCGAGGGAAAAGGTGCTTTCTAGCACCGCGTTGGTGTACCAGCCAGGTTTGCTGGTCGTCCTTGCGGACGTGAAAGGCTTTGATAAGCCTTGGAGAGTCTTGATAGACTCTGGAGCGTCTGACAATTATGTCAGACGGGCTTCTGTGGAGAAGAGTCGGGTGTATGCCGAGGCCCTAGAGGCATGTTCTCGTGACGTTGTCACGGTCCGTCTATCGACGGGCGTACAGGTTTCTGTACCCAAGGTCTCGATTGACCTTAAGCTGAAGTTTGCAGACTTCGACAGCTTAGAACGTTGCCTATTCCTGTATTTGGACTCGAGGTATGACCTCATTCTGGGCATGAAGTGGCTGGAACGAAACGAGCCATGGATAGACTGGAAGTCGAAGTCCATTGGCTCAACGCACCCGCGATCGGGTGAAGCATTGTCGAGTCATGAACCCATCTTTGGTCGATCGCAAAAGCGATTCTGGCGAGATATGCCAGAGATTGGTATGTCTGAAATGATCATTCCCAATGACGTTAAGGAAGAGTTCCTTAACGAGGGGGATTCGGCGGTTAATCCCTACGCCAAGATAGGTGAGACTGGTGAATCGCCAGTGGTAGAGGTGGATTCCTCTGAGGTTAAGCGCGAGGCGCTTCCCAGGGAAGAGACCCGTAGTTTGTATCTTCTACAGGTCGGGGTTCCCGACCACGCCATGTTAGGCGAGGATTTGCGACTCCAGTGGTAGGGGTAGAGATCCCTGTGGTTAAGCGCGAGGCTATTTCAAGCGGAATAACCCGTAGTTCGTCTCTTCCGCACGTCGGAATTGATTCCGACCACGCCGTATTAGGTGCGACCGGCGAGTCACCGGTGGTAGAAGTAAAGACCTCTGTGGATAGGCGCGATGTGCTTCCAATAGATGGGGCAATTGACTCCCCCCATCTGGGTCACGGGAAGATTCCCGAGACCAGTATTCAGCAGTACTATCGGATGCTGAATAGTGTGACAGGTGTTGTCACGGAAGGCGTAAGCCTTGAACGGTTTTCTGGGGTAGGCGAACTGTTGTCGTTGGAGGAGATGTCCTTCAACGAGTTTGAGACTGCTGTAAAAGCGGGTGAACACGACGAGATCGTCGTGTTGCGTCCGGAAGAGGAGTTGAACTCCTCATCCACGATGGAAGGGTCAGTTTTGGTGCAAACCAAACAGGCATTGAATGCCCGAAGCGGTCTTAAGATCCTCGTGGATCCTGAGATCCTTACCATTCCTTACATAAGGAATTAGGAGATGTCATTAGTGACAACACGCCGATGGGTTTACCACCGGATCAGGGAGTCCGACATGAAATTGATTTGGTTCCTGGAACCAAATACTGCGTCACGAGGAAGTGGCCTCTCCCAAGGAGCAATTCGACGTCATCGACGCATTATTCAAGGGGAAAGAAGAGGCAGGGATGGTACGGGAGAGCAAGTCTCCCCACTCATCTCCCACTTTTTGTGTTCGTAAACCGAACGGAAAGTGGCGCATTGTGCAAGCGTATAACAAGCTGAATACAGCTACTGTACCCATGCAGACTCCGATTCCTCGGAAGGATGTCCTCCAGAACAATATGGCGGGCTGTACTGTGTACAGTGCCTTAGATCTGGTGGACGGGTATTATTAGCTACTCATGCGAGCGTCCGATATTCCGCTTACAGCGGTCAGCACTTCTAGTGGCATGCTGTGGGAGTGGCTTGTTATGCCACAAGGGCTTTCGAATGCACCAGCGACTTTCAATCGATTGGTGACTCAACTCTTCCGCCCTCATAGAAAGTACGTTCAGACGTACTTCGACGATATATTCGTTCATAGTCGTGCGGAAGGCGACTCGTCTGATGTTCAGACGTATCTAATACATCTTCGAGCTGTGCTCGAATGTATCCGATAGCATAAGTTATATCCAAACGCATCCAAATGTATTTTTGGTGCTGAGGAAATTCCTTTCCTCGGATGCTTCATCGGTAAGGATGGAGTGCGGGCGGATCCCGCGAAGGTGAAAGCCATTGTGGAGTGGCCTTCGCCTGTAAATCTTAGAGATTTACGGAAGTGGCTTGGATTAGCCAATTATCTCCATAACTACAGCGAGAACTACGCTGAAATGGAGAAGCCATTGATAGACCTTCTTAAGAAGGACGTTGATTGGTGTTGGGAAACCAACACCAAAACGCTTTTGAAGCGGTAAAGGGGAGCTTGTTGAAGGATCCCGTTCCTGCTCTCCCAGATTCTGGGAAATCATTTAGCGTCGTCTGCGACGCCTCCAATTTCGCAATCGGATGTGCTTTGTAACAAGCAGACGATGCAGGAAGGGAACGCGTAATTGCGTTTGAGTCGAGGCAGCTTAAAGCCCGTTCATGATAAGGAGGATAAGGAGCTACTTGCAATGAAGTATTCCCTTGTCAAGTTTAGGGTTCACCTACTCGGCTCAAAGCCGTTCGTGGTTTATACGGACCACGCGTCCTTAAGGACAGCGACGAAGTCGCCTCATCTCTCCCAACGGATGGCCCGTTGGCTCTCCTTCTTTGCGGAGTACAATTTTGAGGTAAAGTACAAACCTGAGAAACAGAATGTAGTTGAAGACGCGTTGTCACGTCGTCCTGATTACAAGATCGCTCACGCGACATTCGTCACCTCGTCTGTAGTGGATCTCATACGCCAGGCGTATGAGAAAACCCACAATGTACGGCGCTTATCATTGCGTTGGGTGTAAAGGGACTTGGCTCGTCTGAGCCTACCCTGTCAAGTCGAGCTAAAGCTCGGTTACACCATTACAGTTACTGTGACGGTTTGCTATATTATAGCACGAGCGCGGAGGACACTCCGCGGGTGGTCGTTCCTCATGATGAGGAACTGAAGTATAGAGTCCTCTTTGAGGCACATGACGCCCCTACCGGGGGTCATTTAGGTCGGGATAAGACCTACAGCGCTTTAAGCGCTTTGGATTGGTGTCCCAACATGAATAAGTGGGTCGGTTCGTATATTCGCACCTGGGAGACGTGTCAGAGGGTCAAACCCTCTGCAGATTCAGCTGCGCTTTTGGCGAGCTTATCCGTTCCTACGGAGTGTTGGAAATTCATTAGCATGGATTTTATCTTCAGTTTTCCGAAGGATAAGGCCTGGAACACCGGAATATTGGTCTTTGTAGACCGTTTGAGCAAGAAGGCTCACCTGGCGGTGGTGCCAGAGTCCATCGATGGACAAGGACAGCAAAGATGTTCCTAGACCGTGTCTTTCGACAGAATGGTCTACCCAATTCCGTTGTATCGGATCGGGAACCCCGTTTTACGGACAGTTTTGGGGGGCGCTGTTTAAGGTGCTGGGCACCAAGCTCTTCATGTCCACTGCGGATCATCCGCAGACGGACGGACAAACGGAACGCGTTAATCGCATTGTTGAGGATATTCTCCGGATTTTATATCCGTATTCTCCAAATAGTTGGAGTGAGATGCTTCCGATGGCCGAATTTGCTATAAACAATTCGGTCCATGCATCTACGGGGTTTACCCCGTTTTACGTGAACGGATTAGCGAATCCGAGGGTTCCGTTGACGCCACGTGTGTGTGGCCCAGGGCTTGAGGGGGAAAGGATTCCCTGATGTCAGCCCTGTATCGGTGCGAAAGAACATCGATAAGTTCTTATCGATGCGCCTTAGTGTCTTACGACACGTCTGCGATGCCATGGCGGAAATCCAAGACAAGCAGAAGGAGCAGGCTGACCGCAAGGGGCGGCGTAACGAAAAGGTGTACAAAGTAGGAGAAAGCGTTTTATTAAACGCTAATAATCTTCCTACACATGCAGTTTCCAACGTATTGCGGAATAAACTGCGCCCCAGGTTTGTGGGGCCTTTTAAGGTACTATCCCGAAAGGGCTTGTCGTATACCTTGGACATCCCGAAGGTGATGCGTACGCATCCAACCTTCTATGTGGGTATGCATAAGCCATACCAGATCCCGGAGGCGGGTCGCCTCTTGGAGGAGGGTGCGAAGTCGGAAAGCCGAAAGCACGACAGGTCGAACATCTCCGACAGGGTCGAAATACGACCCTGAAGCTACGCAACGAGAGACTAGATGGAGGCAAGCCTCCCCTCGATGCGTTCATTCGCACTCCCCTCGTCGCGGAGTCCCTCATGGGCATCTTGGATGCGACGGCTGTGTCGATCACAGCGCTCGTGGAACTCACGTCGCAATAGCGTGACCTCCTCCTCCAGTCCTCGATACGGAGGGTACTCCACATTACCATGTGGAACGTCTCATGGCACGACGCCACCATCGGGGTGAGACCCAGTACCTGGTGAAGTGGAAAGGTTATCCACATTGGCATAGTTCGTGGGAGTCCGAAACTCCCCTACGGCAGGATTGCCGAGACGTCGTTGACACTTTCGAGCGGTAGAATCCCGCTGAGAGTCGACGCCCAAAAGGGAAGGAAGAAGCCCCTCCACTCCCAGTAGTTGGGAGTTCGCCGGAGGCAGATGCAGAGTTTGCATTGCTCTCCGGCACCACATCGAGGGCACGGGCTCTAGCATGGCGCGTGCAACAAGGGGCAGGTAATTGCCCCAGCGCTTTGGCTTGGGCAAACGCCAAGCGCAACGCCCTCACTATACGAACATCACGTTCGGAATAGCTGTTTTACAACTCGTCAAAGTTATGGAGACGCTTCTCCCTTCTCCCAAGAGCGGAATGCCCGTTCTGCGTCCTCGACACTTTCGTCCCGTAGGAGAACGTAGATAGCATCGAGGAGGATCTATACGAGGGCACCGCGTGCCTGTTTCCCGAGGCGCGTTCGGTAGGACTTGACAGTGAATTGCGTTAGCTGTTTGGCCCGGAGTTGTTTCCGGCCCGCAATTTCACGCGGCAGTACAGCCGCAGGACCAGGGGTATAGGAGGCTAAACCTCTCTTGCCCTCGTTCTTAGCCTTCTTTTGAGGGTCACGAGGTCCCTTCCGTGCCGGTACGGCATGTCGGGCTTCATGAATCGTGTCCAGTCATTGGTGATGGTCGCCTTCGGCGACCGGGATGCATCATCCATAGTTGGTAGAGGTGTCGCACGAGTTAGCGCGCTTTCCCCACGTGTGGGGAATGGATTGGATTTCCGACAACGCCGTTCGGCGATGCCGGAGTGCTCAGCCTTTGGGGAGATATACCCAAGGGCATCCACCTCCGAGTTATCCGAATAGTTTCCATCCTCAGCACCACTAGTGGTGCTCATGGTTAGCCAGAGGTTCTGGTAGTTGGAGTTATCCAACTAAAATTGATTTATTGCGTAAGCAATAGTCTTGATGGGGTAGGATGTAACAGGGTTACATTCTGGTTACATTTAGTATGTGGTGTACGTGAGTACACTACGGTTGGGGTCAGTATTGACAGGTCCGAAAGGTTTGGACCTATTATTTATTTTAACCAATCAGGGAAGGAGCCCTTGGTGGAGGCGTGGCAGCCATCCACGTGTTAGTACACAGGTGGTGTACACTACCTTTTGGCTATGTAGGAATTTAGTAAGTTCTACTTAGTATTACATATAGTTTACATTAGTTTACATTAATTTAGGCTAATTACATATTAAATATACATTCAGTTTACATTTCACTCAAAATACAGCAGGACGCACGACCTCGAACGGTCGCGCGCGCAGTGAGTGTTGTAGTGTAAGGGAAGTTCTTCCCTTAGCTACCCCCTTATTAAGGGATCCTTGTGTTAAGGCGTTAGCTTGTGCTAACTTGTAAACCAAAGTGGAATCTAGGCCCAGAGTAAGAGAGTGCTCTCTTACTAAGCCCTTTTATAAGGGCGTATCGGCTAAGTAGCGGCGCATCGCCGCTTAAGGAAAGTATTCCTCTGTGCGCTAGCCGCACCGTGCGTGTACGCACCGGCTACATTCACTGCCACCTCGTACCGAGCGCGTCTCGGGAAACAGGCACGGGGTGCCGTTGTTGAGAGCCTCCGCGAGGTTCCCTTTCGTTCTCCTACAAGGAGAAGATGTCGAGGAGGCAGAACAGAAATTCCGCGCTTGGGCGGAAGGGGAGAAGCGTCTCCCTGACTTTGACGAGTTGTAAAACAGCTATTCCGAACGTGATGTTCGTATAGTGAGGGCGTTGCGCTTGGCGTTTGCCCAAGCCAAAGCGCTGGGGCAATTACCTGCCCCTTGTTGCACGCGCCATGCTAGAGCCCGTGCCCTCGATGTGGTGCCGGAGAGCAATGCAAACTCTGCATCTGCCTCCGGCGAACTCCCAACTACTGGGAGTGGAGGGGCTTCTTCCTTCCCTTTTGGGCGTCGACTCTCAGCGGGATTCTACCGCTCGAAAGTGTCAACGACGTCTCGGCAATCCTGCCGTAGGGAAGTTTCGGACTCCCACGAACTATGCCAATGTGGATAACCTTTCCACTTCACCAGGTACTGGGTCTCACCCCGATGGTAGCGTCGTGCCATGAGACGTTCCACATGGTAATGTGGAGTACCCTCCGTATCGAGGACTGGAGGAGGAGGTCACGCTATTGCGACGTGAGTTCCACGAGCGCTGTGATCGACACAGCCGTCGCATCCAAGATGCCCATGAGGGACTCCGCGACGAGGGGAGTGCGAATGAACGCATCGAGGGGCGGCTTGCCTCCATCTAGTCTCTCGTTGCGTAGCTTCAGGGTCGTATTTCGACCCTGTCGGAGATGTTCGACCTGTCGTGCTTTCGGCTTTCCGACTTCGCACCCTCCTCCAAGAGGCGACCCGCCTCCGGGATCTGGTATGGCTTATGCATACCCACATAGAAGGTTGGATGCGTACGCATCACCTTCGGGATGTCCAAGGTATACGACAAGCCCTTTCGGGATAGTACCTTAAAAGGCCCCACAAACCTGGGGCGCAGTTTATTCCGCAATACGTTGGAAACTGCATGTGTAGGAAGATTATTAGCGTTTAATAAAACGCTTTCTCCTACTTTGTACACCTTTTCGTTACGCCGCCCCTTGCGGTCAGCCTGCTCCTTCTGCTTGTCTTGGCTTTCCGCCATGGCATCGCAGACGTGTCGTAAGACACTAAGGCGCATCGATAAGAACTTATCGATGTGCTTTCGCACAGATACAGGGATGACATCAGGGAATCCTCCCCCTTGAAGCCCTGGGCCACACACACGTGGCGTCAACGAAGCCCTCGGATTCGCTAATCCGTTCACGTAAAACGGGGTAAACCCCGTAGATGCATGGACCGAATTGTTTATAGCAAATTCGGCCATCGGAAGCATCTCACTCCAACTATTTGGAGAATACGGATATAAACTCCGGAGAATATCCTCAACAATGCGATTAACGCGTTCCGTTTCTCCGTCCGTCTGCGGATGATCCGCAGTGGACATGAAGAGCTTGGTGCCCAGCACCTTAAACAGCGCCCCCCCCCCCAAAACTGTCCCGTAAAACGGGGTTCCCGATCCGATACAACGGAATTGGGTAGACCATTCTGTCGAAAGACACGGTCTAGGAACATCTTTGCTGTCCTTGTCCATCGATGGACTCTGGCACCACCGCCAGGTGAGCCTTCTTGCTCAAACGGTCTACAAAGACCAATATTCCGGTGTTCCAGGCCTTATCCTTCGGAAAACTGAAGATAAAATCCATGCTAATGAATTTCCAACACTCCGTAGGAACGGATAAGCTCGCCAAAAGCGCAGCTGAATCTGCAGAGGGTTTGACCCTCTGACACGTCTCCCAGGTGCGAATATACGAACCGACCCACTTATTCATGTTGGGACACCAATCCAAAGCGCTTAAAGCGCTGTAGGTCTTATCCCGACCTAAATGACCCCCGGTAGGGGCGTCATGTGCCTCAAAGAGGACTCTATACTTCAGTTCCTCATCATGAGGAACGACCACCCGCGGAGTGTCCTCCGCGCTCGTGCTATAATATAGCAAACCGTCACAGTAACTGTAATGGTGTAACCGAGCTTTAGCTCGACTTGACAGGGTAGGCTCAGACGAGCCAAGTCCCTTTACACCCAACGCAATGATAAGCGCCGTACATTGTGGGTTTTCTCATACGCCTGGCGTATGAGATCCACTACAGACGAGGTGACGAATGTCGCGTGAGCGATCTTGTAATCAGGACGACGTGACAACGCGTCTTCAACTACATTCTGTTTCTCAGGTTTGTACTTTACCTCAAAATTGTACTCCGCAAAGAAGGAGAGCCAACGGGCCATCCGTTGGGAGAGATGAGGCGACTTCGTCGCTGTCCTTAAGGACGCGTGGTCCGTATAAACCACGAACGGCTTTGAGCCGAGTAGGTGAACCCTAAACTTGACAAGGGAATACTTCATTGCAAGTAGCTCCTTATCCTCCTTATCATGAACGGGCTTTAAGCTGCCTCGACTCAAACGCAATTACGCGTTCCCTTCCTGCATCGTCTGCTTGTTACAAAGCACATCCGATTGCGAAATTGGAGGCGTCGCAGACGACGCTAAATGATTTCCCAGAATCTGGGAGAGCAGGAACGGGATCCTTCAACAAGCTCCCCTTTACCGCTTCAAAAGCGTTTTGGTGTTGGTTTCCCAACACCAATCAACGTCCTTCTTAAGAAGGTCTATCAATGGCTTCTCCATTTCAGCGTAGTTCTCGCTGTAGTTATGGAGATAATTGGCTAATCCAAGCCACTTCCGTAAATCTCTAAGATTTACAGGCGAAGGCCACTCCACAATGGCTTTCACCTTCGCGGGATCCGCCCGCACTCCATCCTTACCGATGAAGCATCCGAGGAAAGGAATTTCCTCAGCACCAAAAATACATTTGGATGCGTTTGGATATAACTTATGCTATCGGATACATTCGAGCACAGCTCGAAGATGTATTAGATACGTCTGAACATCAGACGAGTCGCCTTCCGCACGACTATGAACGAATATATCGTCGAAGTACGTCTGAGCGTACTTTCTATGAGGGCGGAAGAGTTGAGTCACCAATCGATTGAAAGTCGCTGGTGCATTCGAAAGCCCTTGTGGCATAACAAGCCACTCCCACAGCATGCCACTAGAAGTGCTGACCGCTGTAAGCGGAATATCGGACGCTCGCATGAGTAGCTAATAATACCCGTCCACCAGATCTAAGGCACTGTACACAGTACAGCCCTCCATATTGTTCTGGAGGACATCCTTCCGAGGAATCGGAGTCTGCATGGGTACAGTATCTGTATTCAGCTTGTTATACGCATGCACAATGCGCACTTTCCGTTCGGTTTACGAACACAAAAAGTGGGAGATGAGTGGGGAGACTTGCTCTCCCGTACCATCCCTGCCTCTTCTTTCCCCTTGAATAATGCGTCGATGACGTCGAATTGCTCCTTGGGGAGAGGCCACTTCCTCGTGACGCAGTATTTGGTTCCAGGAACCAAATCAATTTCATGTCGGACTCCCCGATCCGGTGGTAAACCCATCGGCGGGTTGTCACTAATGACATCTCCTAATTCCTTATGTAAGGAATGGTAAGGATCTCAGGATCCGCGAGGATCTTGAGACCGCTTCGGGCATTCAATGTCTGTTTGGTTTGCACCAAAACTGACTCGTCACTCGAGAACCACAACTATAGTTATATATGTGATTGAACGAAGACACTGCTTACCGGTTAAGCGATGGCTTGGCCATTACCTGCCATAGAGTTACCTTGTAACCAGAAGTTAAGTGCATCTTGAACGTCCCGACCAAGTCCCCATGCTTTGGCCGATGTTCAAACTTGGTAAGGACACCACTTGACATGTAAGGAGTTCAACTCCTCTTCCGGACGCAATACGATAACCTCGTCAATTTCACCTGCTTTCAAAGCAGTTCTAAACTCGTTGAAGGACATCTCCTCCAACGACAACAGTTCGACTACCCCAGGAAACCGTTCAAGGCTTACGCCTTATGTGACAACACCTGTCACACTTTTCAGCATACTATAGAACTGCTGACTACTGGACCCGGGACTCCTCCCGGGACCCAGATGGGGGGAGTCAATTTCCCCATCTATTGGAAGCGCATCGCGCCTATCCACAGAGGTCTTGTGGTGGAGCGGCTGATCAAAGTTTTTGAAGATTGATCAGGCGTTACCACGGCGCCCGGACTGCTGACTAACGAAGGGGGTCCTCCGGTTGTCTCTTGACTGCTTGTGTTCCTGCTCACCTTGTGTACCCGACGGCTTGGGCGTGGGTTACTCTCCAGGTGGAGGGGATGTAAACACGACAATTTCTTGATGCAAGATTGGGAAACTTGTAACGAAACGACTTTTGTGCTGATCAGGCATAATCAGGTACAATCAAGCTTGAATCAGGTGTGATCAGGTTTGATCAGCAGTGATCAGGCTTGATCAGGATTTATCAGGCGCTAAAAGGCGTTGATCAGCAATGATCAGGCTTGATCAGGCGCTAAAAGTCGTTGCTCAGCAGTGATCAGGCTTGATCAGGCTTGATCAGGAGCTAAACGTCGTTGATCAGCACTGATCAGGCTTGATAAGGCTTGATCAGGCGCTAAAAGGCGTTGATCAGCAGTGATCAGGCTTGATCAGGCGCTAAAAGTCGTTGCTCAGCAGTGATCAGGCTTGATCAGGATTTATCAGGTGCTAAAAGTCGTTTATCAGCAGTGATCAGGCTTGATTAGGCTTGATCAGGCGATAAAGGCGTTGATCAGAAGTGATCAGGCTTGATCAGGCACTAGAAGTCGATGATCAGGACCGCCGGCCTTTGATCAGGGGATGATCAGAGTCGGTGATGAATGTAGTCGATTTTGTACAAGTTGGCGTGATCTGCGAGTTGTTGATCACAGAGCGCAGTTGCAGATCGATGATCTTCTGGTGATCAGTGGATGGGTACTTGATCAGGCAGCGGAAATCTTCACCACCCGATCACGGAGCCTCTGGAGTATTAATCAGCTAACAGAATACCCTATCCAAAAGTGGTCTTACCTAGACCTACGAGAGGGGGGGGTCGATCAGCTACGGGATGATCGACTGTTTCTACTAAAATCCGCCTAGAGTTCCCATGGGGCACTTATAGCAGCCGAACTTCTAGGGGCCAAACGTTGACCAATGGGGAAGAGGTGAGAACACTTTCCAAAAAAAAACCTTTACAAAATAACCGCTAACACAGCGGGTGGAGTTGAGGGTGAGTTCCCCAGACCTTTACGTCTGCCGGTGGGATAAAAAGTGCACTACATGCTCTCGCCCGGGACGTAAAGGGTGCGTATGCAAAACAGAGGGAGGCACGAACGCCTCCCCCTCGGTGATCTTATCGATCGGACGCAAAAGGAGAACTTTATTAGCACTTATATCCTAAAAACTACCAAAAACCTAATATCAGCCAATCGGAACTACCCATCCCTATACGCCTCGTCGACCAGTCGACCTGATTTTCGCTTACCGTTAGGTTACCGTTAGGTAACCGTATCAGTCGTCGCGTCATCACGTTGGGTACCTGTACCTAACCGTCCCTTCTCACGACGCCCCGTCTATGTCCCGTCCATGTCTGCCGACAGTTGTGCCGACTGTTGTACTAACTGTTGTGTCAACAGTCGTACCGGCTATTGTACCAACTATGGTACCAAATATCGTACCAACTATGATACTGACTACTGTACCAACTATGGTACCGCAAAAACTTATAGTATGCTTCACCACAGCCGCCCCTGAGCCGCGTCCCAGCCGTACAGCGGTTGGGGCGGGGGTCGATCATGCCGTTATCTGCCCTCGATCATCTCTTCTTTTCTTCGGGTCATGATCGATCATGTCGCTGGCACCGTTTTCGATCAGGCCGTTAGCCATCCATCCACCGTGACGTCATCGTTTGTAGTCACCGCCCGCCAACCACAACATCATCGATCAGGCCCTCTTGATCAGGCAGCTCACATTTCCTTCGGAACATCCATCATGAGAGAGATCGAGAATATCACTTCCACGACCCCAAACAACTCCTTCACGACCACGAGCATCGCTCCAGCCCTTGATCAGCATACAGCAAACGCCGCAATTGCGTTAATCCAACAAGCGTATTCCCGGAAGGAGGCACGCCGCACGCGAGAGGGGAAGAACGTCACGTTGACCGTCGCGCTCTCGGTGCTCGAGGACACCGTCTCCGATCATCGGCAGCAGCTCGCACCTGCTGTTCGTGAATTGGCTGATCGCGATGACGTGATCAAGCAGTTACGTGAGCAGCTTGCGCCCCTGCGCACTTATATCCATGATAAGTTCGGCGCTCTACAGTCCGAGCTAGCGGCACGTTTTAAAGACCACCAGATATGTGTCTCTTGTAGTGTAAAAGTCGTCGTGTACCCTCGATTGGCCTTGAGTCGAGAATTCTTGCGTGTTGCGTACACATTACAAGCATTGGATTGCACCGTGAAATACACGTCACCTGATGTCAATAGTGTCAGAGTGTAACCATAAGCAAATACCACAAGCGCACGATCAGCGCTACGCCGCCGCGCTTGCTCCTCCTGCAACTCCACTTTTCGTCGAAGGCTCCAATACACTGCCGTAAAAACTCAGTGCTGCTCTGGCACGAGTCCAATGCTTGGTAATGTTTTCATACAATTTCACCATTGGACATGTGCTCGTACCGGAACGGAACGCTCAACAGATCGTCACTTTTCCTCCACATTAGAAAAGCTGGAGTGAGTAATCCTGGCGCTTTGGCACCAGCTACAGCAGCGGGATCGACTTTCTCTCGTAGCTTAGACACGAGGGACGTAACACCCCCTGTCACCATACTCGTCACAAACGACGTCACTTCCATGGATTCGATCAGATTCAGTGCCTGTGACTTGACAGATTGCTCATAGAACCGCGCAATTGCTGCTCGCAGCGACTCTTGTGTCGCTAGTGCATGTGATAACCGATAGCCATCGAGTGTCACGCATGCGTTATCGATCTTAAGCTTGAGATTCGAAATCCAAAAGCCTTCGATCCCTCGCTGAGTCGAAGGACTTTTGTTACGCGTAAACGTCAAAACTACACGAACAGGCGAGATTTCACCTGATGCAATGTACAGCTTCCGACCAGCCATCGCCGTCATGTTGCCTGCACACGCCCTCTCGTCTCCTTCTTCAGTTTGTGGTACAAAGTACGCGAGCAAGTCGTTCTCATCGTTCTGTCCTTCAATGCTACGGAAAGCGGACAAGAGAGAATTGTGTTGAAATTGCGCCACCTTTTCCTGCAGCAATATGTTGGGCCGATCGACAAAGTTCATGGAAGTCGAGATCTCCATCTTTTGCAATTCCACATGAACTCGCTCGACCAACGTTACTTCGCATGAGGTCTCTCAAGATACTTCAGGACAAGGAAATGTTTGTCCAGATTTTTCGCGCTCACAGAAGGTGAGGCGCGATCTCTCCGTAGAAGGGATCTCAATACGACACGGCTTTTGGGAACGTGAAATAAGGTCTTCCACCTTCAGTGCCATCAGGTTTAGTTTCGCAGCAGCGCTTGAAAAGAATATGATACTTCGACGCGAATACGTGTCAATGTCACTCGTGCGACCAGTTCACTTTCTCCTCAGGGGATCCAGCAGAAAATAAATTGTGATCCTCACCAGCTATTCCTCCGTGTTTTGTGTCGGTAATCGTGATAATCACACCATCAATCCCATCACCATGTATGTTGTCTCCCCTTGGTAGATGCTTCTTCCGGGCACTACGATCTTGTGCAATGTCCGCAAACCTCGTACTACCTCTCGTTTCCGTGACCAAATAGACTACGTCTTCGTCCGAAGAAACTGGAGAAACAACTTCCTGGTCGGGTGGAGGCATGAGCGGTGCCAATTGAACACGGGGGTACGCGGGGTCCACGCGCCTAGTCGGAAGCGGGTGGTCACCGCCATGATCATGACAAGTATACGTATAACATATCCGACAAAAACAGCTTCGAAATCATCCACAAGTTCGCTGTATGTGTCTGTCGCACGCAGTCCCGTTCCAGCAGACTTGCCACGCCGGAGACCATCAAGGATATTTGACTAAAGATGCTGATCGATGGCTGAAATCGACGACTTAATCATTTCATGTGCGTGCCCTTTGATATGGACGACCATTTCAGCAATTTCACCATGGCTCTGACGTCAGGATCCGCAGCACGTTCTCTGCTTTGAGAAATCTTTTCAATAGTATCCAAAATGGCATTTGTTTGCTTCCTCGAGTCTTCCTTTTTTTTACTCTCACTGTAGGCCGTGTACGCCTGGGGAAAGCCAAGATCGCTCTTTAGCGCTTGTAACACCTGTTCGGAGTTGCCTAGGCGACCAATCACAAGTCGCAACACATACTCCGCCACTTCTTCATTGGCCACATTGCTAACCCGTAGCTCATGCTCCTTCGTCAACTCCCCGACACCTTTCTCGCCTCTATTGGGTATTGCACTGGCTGCATAGCGCAAAATTGGGCCATCTTCAACACGATAACTTGTGCGTAGATCAACGCTCTTGCCTCCCATGCATACATTCCATTCCCATCAATGGACTAGAGGCCCATACCCAAACGTTTATGTTTTAGGCGAATCACATTCACATTACCACATATTAACTTTACATTGCTGCTGGAACCCCGCGCCACCGCCACGACCAACCCGCTGGCCATATATGACACGCATACATCAGGATCACATTCTCGTAGCGCTTCAAAGCACGGGAAGTCGCTCGTACGGCCCGCACCAGGAGAGAAGGAACAGGCTTCAAACCTGTTGGACAGTCCCGAGCGCAGGCACAAGCTTTTTCACACTTATGACCGCGTTCAGTACACGAGCAACCCGCCGAGTCACACGAGCCCTCGTGAATGCAAGGCATGTACTCGTGAGTATCCGTGCCTCGATCCAGAAACTATGATCGCGAGTTCTCTGTAACAGGTCGTAGTTACTTGCTCCCGACTTGCGTACCTGCTTCCAATTGCGCACACGACGCGTTTTTCTTATCGTCTCGGGTACGGCACCAGGCAAATCTTTTACCATCAATTCATGAAGCTCCAGACAGGATGCCAAACCACGAACGACAGCAGCCAACAAGCACGTATTATCGCCCATCATTTCAGTGAGCTTGCAAATCACTCCTATCTCTGCTAATGACATTTTTGGGAGCCGTCGACTCCGCGTAGGATCGCCATTTTTCCAACACTGC
Organism: Peronosclerospora sorghi; assembly: GCA_026184515.1. Lineage (NCBI taxonomy): Eukaryota > Oomycota > Peronosporomycetes > Peronosporales > Peronosporaceae > Peronosclerospora > Peronosclerospora sorghi. The sequence continues at coordinate 20,431,721 of CM047587.1, read as the reverse complement.
TTACCGCACGCACTGTAGGTCGACAGGAATGAGTGCATTTTTACGGCCACTAGCGATACATGAAGCATCAAGGCACTCAACGGCACACACAGCTCGTGGGTAAAACAACTTTGATCCCAGCAAAAGAAGTATACATCACTGAGAACTTCGGCCAGATTGATCACATTCCAGTGAAAGTCAACGTATTTCGCTTATAAACTTTCAGCGCATATTTCTATAATTCACTTTGATTGAGCTGCTCATTCTCTCCCCCTTGGACGAGATCCCACACGATAAATCGAGTCATTCTAGTTACAGTATGTCCAAGACGTGAGACTGAAAGCGTTCGCAATGCTGTCCGTTCCCCTGCTACCTCAAACATTCTAGTATCCAGATTAAGCAGCCTCGAGTTGGGACAAGCCACCAAAATGAACGATAGCGCAAAAAGAACGGTCGTTAATTGCTCGCTTGCGCTTGATCCTACATCTGTCTCAATGCTTAGGTCGTCGAAGGAAAAGTACGATTACATCTGCCGAATAAACGCGAATCGGTTCTTCTTCACTCCTGATGCCTCGTCCGTAAAAAACAGTAAAGCACACTGACCGTAATCATCGTGTCTAGCTTGGTAGCGAGATTGGATTCAATCCCGATTTTTCGAACCCACGGACAGACACCAATTTTTTATATATATAGACGAGTTAAAGGCCATTTACCTAGCTAAATGATGACGTCGATAGACTTTCAACCGATTGATGGGACATTTCGGATGAAATATCACCTGAAATCGTTCCTGCAAAGGCCTTGGCAACCATTAAGGTTGTCGATGACGAGATTTCGGTTCCATGTAACGCAAACACTGGAATGATTGCGCATGGGAGAATGATGGTCTTCGTGAAAAAGGGTGTAAAATAGCGGATAGTGGAGGGATTTTGACGATTCGATACCTAGCCAATCGTGCCAGACACCTGATACCTTCTAAAGTGAGGTAGCGTAAGGGAGAACTCCCTTAGACTACAATACTCACTGCGCGCGCGACCGGGCGTGGTCGCGGCCAGTGTGTTGAAAGTGTGGATTCAAATTGTTTTGGTGCGCCGCTCACACCAAGCATATAGAGATCCCCTCCGGAGAGGACTCTGGAAACCGATCGAGAAATTCTCCCTGGCACCGCCGCCAGGTGAGGAATCTTGCTCAAACGGTCTACAAAGACCAATCAGTTCCGACCTGCAGAAGAGACGAACTTCGGGTCTCTTCTCTAAGCGCCTCGCGCTTAATCTAAGAGGAATCCACCTCTATCACTGGCGACTCACCAAAAAGGTTGCCATAAAGGACGGAAACGGCAACCGCTGCAGACAATCGTTTTCGCGGGATAAAGTCGCCACACGATCACTTCATCCATTCCACGTCGTGTTCTTCCTCGCTGTCTGCGATTTGGTGCCCTTCGGCAAGAATCCATACCAGATATTGCAAAAGTGATCGTCCACCATCGAGCGAACGTCCGCGTACCCGTAAAACAGTGCGATCGGATTCACCCACGTTGATAGCAAAGACGGAGTTCCCGAAACATAGAGCGATTGATTTCTGGAGGCTATCGCAACGCATGTTTGAAGGACAATCGGAAGCGCAATCTGAGACGAGCAAGCGCTCACATACAAAGTAGAGCTGATAAACACGAATCCATGGTCAGCGCGGATCACATTCATGCTCTCTTGTCTGTCTTTCAGTGTCGTTATCACTGCTCTCGATCGATTCAGCTACCAAACGCTCTAAGCTCTTGTAAATGTGCCGAAAGATTTGTCCTCCACCTTGTCTCAATCAGTGAGTCCAGTGACATATGCATCTTCAAAGACACTAATATTGCACGAGTCGAGACGAAAAAAATATATCTCAAGGCACTGCAACTCTGCTCTTCGCGCAATGCGTAAATAGGATTTTGACGTCAGTCTCCCCATGATGTCGAGTTATTTCGTAGCACATTCCATTAAAACGGTTGGAGATGATTCATCCATTTCATCCTTTCGTTTTTCGTACACCAAAACAGCAAGAGCAATGACTGCTAGCACTTGAGATAGGAATATTGATGATTGGCAACTATTAGACCAAATAGTAGAAAGACTAGAATCTTCTACCATGACCTGTTCAGCAGCATAATCAAGAAGCTTGATCAACATTCCCCAAACCTTCTTGTCCGGGAACGCCACACAAAATTCATCTATGTCCAGCATAAAGTCCGGAGTAAAGTGGAGATTTTCAAAGTGCTTCTTCACAGAGGAAAGACCGCTCTCTTTTTTAACAACCGGATCAGGCGGAAGCACCACAAACTCGCGAGAAACTTGGCCACGGCGTCACACTCTTTCTCAATGCTCACAAACAAGATAATCTTGGCGCCAACCAAGACCTTTTCCTTGCGCGAGCGCGGCACGGGCACCGAGTGGGCGCTCAGGATCTCCCGCAAGATTTCCACAAGCTTCGGCCGCTTCTTGCCAGGGTTCCTGAACATCCCCTGCTGATCAATGCGCTTATTCTTGCCCGAATCGTCGTCCCCAATCTTGACAATGGACGGATGCCGTAAAAACGTCGTCGCCAAGCGCTCGACTTCGACAGGCATGGTGGCACTAAACATGGCGGTAACACGGAAAAAGTGGCGTAGCTCGCACGACGTTCGCGCCATTGGACAACGTCAGTTGCTTCTCCATCTCGTCCTCGTTCTTGGATTTTTATTGATAATCCATAAACTTGTGTTGTGATGTATCTGAAGATGAATTTTGCGGAAAAATTTGTTGTTATTGCATGGTCGGTAGCATGTACGGGATCCACCGTCTCGTTTGTTTTTCCGACCCCCTTATTGAATTGTCTGCTACCTCCCTTCTTGTTTTTTGAAGTGAAATCTGTTTGTTCATGACCTTAGCTCACCGCTAGGACAAACACTTTTTGGCTTAACATGTAGCCCATGTTCTCTAACACGGCAACCGCCTGAGGTTCAAAGCCCATATCAATCATACGATCTGCTTTGTAACAGGGTTACATTCTAGTCACATTTAGTAGGTGGTGTACGTGAGTACACTACGGTTGGGGTCACTATTGACCGGTTCGAAAGGTTTTGAACCATTGGTTATTGTAACCAAATCGGGGCAGGAGCCCCTGGGGGTGGCGTGGCAGCCAGCCACGTGTTGGTACACAGGTGGTGTACACTACATTTTAGCTAGGTTCGAACTTGGTAAGTTCTACTTAGTACATATAGTGTACATTAGTTTAAATTAATTTGGGCTAATTATATATTAAATATACATTCAGTTTACATTTTCACTCAACGAATACAGACGCACGACCTCGACCGGTCGCGCGTGTAGTGAGTGCAGAAGCGTAAGGGAGCTCTCCCTTTAGTTACACCCTTAGTAAGGGAGCCTTGCGTTAAGGCATTAGCGAAAGCTAATTGTAAACCAAAGCGGTAATCTTGGCCCCGCGTAGGAGAGCTCTCTCCTACTAATCCCTTTATAAGGGCGTATCGGCTAAGTAGCGGCGAACGCCGCTTTAATGAAAGTCTTCCTCTGTGCGCTAGCCGCACCGTGCGTATACGCACCGTCTATATCTGGTAGCACTTGTATTCAATCCAACACCTGTGTTGGTAGACTAAGACATCCTATGCAAGGGATGAATCAGGACGATTGGGATAGTTTGACCCTCATCCCGCAAGAAGCCTTTAACATGCTGTTATCCTTACTGGGTGACGAGGGTATGCGGCATCTAGTGGAGCAGGGCCTTGATGCCGTAAAGGCAAGGGTCAATGCCCTTATCGCCCATGAGGCGTGTTTAGGTGGAAGTCGTTCCACGGGGGGGTGGCCCCCATTATCATTAAAAATAAAGGAGTTCACCGGAGAGAAGGGCGACAACCTTTACGTGTGGTTGCGAGAGGTCGAAACGGCCTTCGCCAGAGCGAATGTGATCGCTGGTCACTTGCAAGTGAGACTTGCAGTGACCCATCTTACGGGTAAAGCCCTTACATGGGCTTTTACATGCTCGGATTCGGTCATGGACGTGTTCCCGACCTGGAAAGTCCTTAAGCAAAAGCTATGGACATGTTCGCCACGCCTGATCTGGTTTTACAGAATCAGTTGGCGTTTTTGAGGTGCCGTCAGGGCAATAGGGACTTGGAAACGTATGTCCAAGAACTGAAGACCCTGTTGGCAGGGATGTACGCGAAAGCGTATTCGGATGATGTGTCCATCCCCGTCTTCATGGTAGGCCTGAAAGAAAGGCCAGAACGTTCGGAACTGTTCCGATGCCGACCCCAATCCCTGGAGGAGGCGTTTAAGATGGCGTTTAACGCCGAGAGGAACTTCCGTTCCTCTAAGGTGGATCCCGAACCCAAGGACCTTAGTCAGGTCGATGCGGAGGAGAAACCTCCCACTAAGAGTCACACTGACTCTGTCTCGCTGAGTTCTGAAGCAGAACTTCATGCAATGTTGCAGCGGCAGGGGCCGCTGAGATGCTTCCTGTGTGGAAGCGCGGATCATCTGCGGAACAAATGTCCGCGGAACCCCCAGCGAGATATTCGCTTTAAGGGGCCGAGTGTAGGTAAGGAGCCCTCGCCCAAGCCGTCGGGAAACGACGGCTCCCAGTAGGTGCGGGGCGCCCTACTGGGGTATACCTCAGTGCTGTTAAGCCCCAGGGTAGTGGAAGACAGCACAAAGCCCCGAGGGAAACGGTGCTTTCTAGCACCGAGTTGGTGTACCAGCCAGGGTTGCTGGTAGTCCTTGCGGACGTGAAAGGCTTTGATAAGCCTTGGAGAGTCTTGATAGACGCTGGAGCGTCTGACAGTTATGTCAGACGGGCTTCTGTTGAGAAGAGTCGGCTGTATGCCGAGGCCCTAGAGTCACGTTCTCATGACGTTGTCACGGTCCGTCTTGCGACGGGCGTACAGGTTTCTGTACCCAAGGTCTCGATTGACCTTAAGATGAAGTTTGCACACTTCAACAGCTTAGAACGTTGCCTATTCCTGGATTTGGACTCGATGTATGACCTCATTCTGGGCTGAAGTGGCTGGAACGCCACGATCCATGGATAGACTGGAAGTCTAAGTCCATTGGCTCAACGCACCCGCGATCGGGTGAATCATTGGCGAGTCATGAACCCACCTTTTCTCGATCGCAAAATCGATTCTGGCGTGAGATGCCAGAGATCGGGATGTCTGAAATGATCATTCCCAATGACGTTAAGGAATAGTTCCTTAACGAGGGGGATTCGGCGGTTAATCCCCACGCCGTTAACGGTGAGACTGGTGAGTTGCCAGTGGCAGAGGTGGATTCCTCTGAGGAGACTCCAGTGGTAGGGGTAGAGACCTCTGTGGTTAAGCGCGAGGCGCTTCCAAGCAAGGAGACCCGAAGTTCGTCTCTTTCGCACGTCGGAAATGATTCCGACTACGCCGTTTTAGGTGATACCGGCGAGTCACCGGTGGTAGAGGTAGAGACCTCTGTGGATAGGCGCGAGGCGCTTCCAATAGATGGGGAAATTGACTCCCCCCATCTGGGTCTCGGGATGAGTCCCAAGGCCAGTAGTCAGCAGTCCTATCGGGTGATGAATAGTGTGACAGGTGTTGTCACAGAAGGCGTAAGCCTGGAACGGTTGTCTGGGGTAGGCGAAGTGTTGTCGTTGGAGGAGATGTCCTTCAACGAGTTGGGAACTGCTTTGAGAGCTGGTGAAATAGACGAGGTTGTCGTATTACGTCCGGAAGAGGAGTTGAGCTCCTCATCCACGATGGACGAGTCAGTTTTGGTGAAAACCAAACAGGCATTAAATGCCCGAAGCGGCCTCAAGATCCTTGCGGATCCTGAGGACCCTTACCATTCCTTACTGAAGGAATTTGGAGATGTCATTAGTGACAACCCGCCGATGGGGTTACCACCGGATCGGGGAGTCCTACATGAAAATGATTTGATTCCTGGAACCAAATACTGTGTCACTAGGCAGTGGCCTCTCCCCAAGGAGCAATGCGACGTTATCGACGCATTCTTCAAGGGGAAAGAAGAGGCAGGGATGGTACGGGAGAGCAAGTCTCCCCACTCATCTCCCACTTTTTGTGTTCGTAAACCGAACGGAAAGTGCGCATTGTGCATGCGTATAACAAGCTGAATACAGCTACTGTACCCATGCAGACTCCGATTCCTCGGAAGGATGTCCTCCAGAACAATATGGCGGGCTGTACTGTGTACAGTGCCTTAGATCTGGTGGACGGGTATTATTAGCTACTCATGCGAGCGTCCGATATTCCGCTTACAGCGGTCAGCACGCCTAGTGGCATGCTGTGAGAGTGGCTTGTTATGCCACAAGGGCTTTCGAATGAACCATCGATTTTTAATCGCTTGGTGACCCAACTCTTCCGCCCTCATAGAAAGTACGCTCAGACGTACTTCGACGATATATTCGTTCATAGTCGTGCGGAAGGCGACTCGTCTGATGTTCAGACGCATCTGATACACCTTCGGGCTGTGCTCGAATGTATGCGAGAGCATAAGTTATATGCGAACGCATCCAAATGTATATTTGGTGCTGAGGAAATTCCTTTCCTCGGATGCTTCATCGGCAAGAATGGAGTGCGGGCGGATCCCGCGAAGGTTAAAGCCATTGTGGAGTGGCCTTCGCCTGTAAATCTTAAGAGATTTACGGAAGTGGCTTGGATTAGCCAACTATCTCCACAAGTACAGCGAGAACTACGCTGAAATGGCGAAGCCATTGACCGACCATCTTAAGAAGGATGTTGATTGGTGTTGGAAAACCGAACACCAAAACGCTTTTGAAGCGGTTAAGGGGATCTTGTTAAAATCTCCCGTTCTTGCTCTCGCAGATTCTGGGAAACCATTTAGTGTCGTCTGCGACGCCTCCGATTTCGCAATCGGATGTGCTTTCTTACAAGCAGACGATGCAGGAAGGGAACGCGTGATTGCGTTTGAGTCGAGGCAGCTTAAAGCTGCAGAACGGAATTATCCCGTTCATGATAAGGAGCTACTCGCAATGAAGTATGCTCTTGTCAAATTTAGGGTTCACCGACTCGGCTCTAAGCCGTTCGTGGTTTATACTGACCACGCGTCCTTACGGACAGCGACAAAGTCACATCATCTCTCGCAACGGATGACCCGTTGGCTCTCCTTCTTTGCGGAGTACAACTTTGAGGTTAAGTATAAACCTGGCAAGCAGAACGTGGTTGCGGACGTGTCGCGTCGTCCCGATTACAATCTCGCTCACGCGACATTCGTCACCACGTCTGTGGTGGATCACATACGCCAGGCGTATGAGAAAGACCCACAATGCACGGCGATTATCCGCGCGTTAGGTGAAAAGGGACTTGGCTCGTCTGAGCCAACCCTGTCTAGTCGAGCTAAAGCTCGTTTACACCGTTACAGGTACTGTGACGGTTTGCTATATTATGGCACGAGCGCGGAAGACACTCCGCAGGTGGTAGTTCCTAATGATGAAGAACTGAAGTATAGAGTCCTCTTTGAGGCACATGACGCCCCTAACGGGGGTCATTTAGGTCGGGATAAGACCTACAACGCTTTAAGCGCTTTGTATTGGTGTCCCAACATGAATAAGTGGGTCGGTGCGTATATACGCACCTGTGAGACGTGTCAGAGGGTTAAACCCTCTGCAAGTTAAGCTGCGCCTTTGTCGAGCTTGTCAGTTCCAACAGAGTGTTGGAAATCCATTAGCATGGATTTTATCTTCGGTTTTCCGAAAGATAAGGCCGGGAACACCGGCATATCGGTCTTTGTAGACCGTTCAAGCAAGATGGCTCACCTGGCGGCGGTGCCAGAGTCCATTGATGGACAAGGAACGGCGAAAGTGTTCCTAGACCGTGTCTTTCGACAGCATGGTCTACTCGATTCCGTGGTGTAGGATCGGGATCCACGTTTTACGGTACAGTTTTGGGGGCCCTGTTTAAGGTGCTGGGCACCAAGCTCCTCATGTCCACTGCGGATCATCCTCAGACGGACGGACAAACGGAACGCGTTAATCGCGTTGTAGAGGACATTCTCCGGCGTTTATGTCCGTATTCTCCAAATATTTGTAGTGAGATGCTTCCTATGGCCGAATTTGCTTTAAACAATTCGGTCCATGCATCTACGGGGATTACCCCGTTCTACGTGAACGGATTAGTGAATCCGAGGGTTCCGTTGACGCCACGTGTGTATGGTCCAGGGCTTGAGGGGGAGGATTCCCCAATGTCAGCCCTGTATATGTGCGAAAGCACATCGATAAGTTCTTATCGACGCGCCTTAGTGTCTTACGACACGTCTGCGATGCCATGGCGGAAAGCCAAGACAAGAAGAAGGAGCAGGCTGACCGCAAGGGTCGGCGTAACGAAAGGGCGTACAAAGAAGGAGAAATTGTTTTATTAAACGCTAAGAATATTCCTACACATGCATTTCCAACGTGTTGCGGAACAAACTGCGCCCCAGGTTTGTGGGGTGTTATAAGGTGCTATCCCGAAAGGGATTGGCGTACACCTTGGATATTCCGAAGGCGATACGTACGCATCCAACCTTCTATGTAGGTATGCTTAAGCCATACCAGAACCCGGAGTAGGGTCCCCTCTTGGAGGAGGTTGGGAAGTCGGATAGCCGAAAGGCACGACAGGTCGGAAAATCTCCGACAGGATAGAAATACGACCCTGAAGCTCCGCAACGAGAGACTCGGGGGAGGCAAGCCGCCCATAGAGGCGTTCATTCGCACTCCCTCGTCGCGGTGTTCTCCTGGGCATCATGGATGCGACGGCTGTGTCGATCACAGCGCTCGTGTAACTCACGTCGCAATAGCGCGACCTCCTCCTCCAGTTCTCGATACGGAGGGTACTCCACATTACCATGTGGAGCGTCTGATGGTACGACGCCATCATCGAGTTGAGACCCAGTACCTGGTGAAGTGGATAGGTTATCAAAATTCACAGAGTTGGTGGGAGACCGAGACTTCCCTGCTGCAGGATTTCCGTGACGTCGTTGACGCTTTCGAGCGGGAGAGCCCCGCTGAGAGTCAACGACCAAAGGGGCGGAAGAAGCCCCTTCACTCCCAGTAGCTGGGAGTTTGGCGGAGGCAGATTCAGAGTTTGCATTGCTCTCTTGCACCACCTCGAGAGCAGGGCGCGTGTAGTAAGAGGCAGGTAATTGCCCCTTAGCTTTGGCCTGGGCATACGCCAAGCGCAACGCCCTCTCTACCCGAACGTCTGGTTCGGAATAGCTGTGGTACAGCTTATCAAAGATGGGGAGGCGATTCTCCCCTTCCGCCCAAGCGCTGAATACCCTTTCTGCCTCCTAGACACCTTCGTCCCGTAGGAGAACGTAGGGAACCTCTCGGAGGATCTCAACGACGGTACCGCGTGCCTGATTCCCGAGGCGCGCTTTGTAGGACTTGACAGTGAAATGTTTCGGCGTTAGCAGTTTAGCCCGGAGCTGTTTCCGGCGCGCGATCTCACGCGGCAGTACAGCCGCAGAACCAGGGACATAGGAGGCAAAACCCCTCTTCACCTCGTTCTTAGCGTTATGTTGAGGGTCACGAGGAGCCTTCCGTGCCGGTACGGCATGTCGGGCTTCATGAACCGTGTCCGGTTCATTGGTGATTGTCGCCTTTGGCGACCCGGATGCATCATCCGCAGTTGGTAGAGGTGGCGCACGAGTTAGCGCGTTTTCCCCACGCGTGGGGAATGGATTGGATAACCGACACCGCCGTTCGGCGCTGTCGGAGTGGTCAGCCTTTGGGGAGATATCCCCAAGGGCATCCACCTCCGAGTAATCGGAATAGTCTCCACCCTCTTCTCGAGGGGAATCCTCAGCACCACTAAAGGTGCTCATGGTAAGCCAGAAGCTCTGGCAGTTGGATTTCTCCAACTATAATCGATTATTGCGTAATCAATAGTCTTGATGGGGGGATGTAACAGGGTTACATTTTGGGTTACATTTGGTTATGTTGTGTACATAAGTACACTACGGTTGAGGTCAGTATTGATTGGTCCGAAAGGTTTGGACTTATTGGTTATTTTAACCAATCAGGGAAGGAGACCTTGGTGGAGGCGCGGCAGCGAGCCACGTGTTAGTACACAGGTGTGTACATTACATTTTAGCTAGGTACGAATTGGGTATATTCTACTTAGTATTACATATAGTTTACATTAGTTTAAATTAATTTAGGCTAATTACATATGACATATATTCAGTTTACATTTCACTCTAAAGTGCAGACGCGCGACCTCGACCGCTCGCGCGTGCAGTGAGTGTCGTAGGTAAGAGGTATCCCTCCCTTTACTTACACCCCGTAAAGGGAACACAGCCGTTAAGGCTAATTAGTAAACCAACCCGGGAATCTTGGCCCCGAGTAGTAGATCTCTCCTACTAAGCCCTTTATAAGGGCGTATCGGCTTAGTAGCGGCACATCGCCGCTTTAGAAAAGTCTTCCTATGTGCGCTAGCCGCACCGTGCGTGTTCGCACCGGCTACAATTCCGATAACTCGGAGGTGGATGCCCTTGGTATATCTCCCCAAAGGCTGACTGCTCCGACAACGCCGAACGGCGATGTCGGGAGACCAATCCGTCCCCCACACGTGGGGAAAATGCACTAGCTAGTGCGCCACCACTGCCAATGTCGGATGATACATCCGGATCACCGAAGGCGATCATCACCAATGAGCTGGACGCAGCTCAAGAAGCCCAACTTGCCGCGCAGGCACGAAAGGCTGCGTTACGCGCCCCCAAACGCCCACCACGGGCGGCATATAATTTTGAGGGTCATCGTGATCTCCCAAAGTGGGATAGGACCATGGTAAGGGATGGTTTGGCATTCTATACTCCTGGCCTTGCGGCTGAACAGCAGTATCAATGTGAACGCTGGAAGAAACTCCGGCAACAACTGCTCACGCAGAAGCAGTTCGAAGAAGTTCACTAGCGTCTCATACCGAGAGCGCATCGACAGACAGGCACAGGGGGACCCTGTTGAGAACCTCCGTTGTGAGGTTCCTATCATTCTCTCTCCAGGATAAAATGTGGTGGAGTCAAGTTCGAAATCGAATACATTTGTATCGACAACCTGACCACCACCATCGTGCCCAGCCTTCCAACTTACGGGGGGGGTACCCCGCGGACCTCCACTCGAAATCTGGTCCGATCGTCTGCTGCTGGCAGACGATCGGTCATCATCCAAAGACACTTGGTCCTATTCACTTAAGTTCATCTCACCTTGTGTACCCGATGGAATGGGCTAGTTACACACTCGATGGATCGGGATTGCAGATCGATCTGATTCTGTCTTGAATATCGGAGACCGTGCTGGCTAGGTGTACCTAGGGTGGAACTCTTCACCCCAGGTACGTACAGACCAGAAACACTTCCAAAAGATAAATTCCAATAGGTCGATCGTCCAAACGATCTAGACCTGACCAATACGAAATAATAGAGGGTAGACCAATCAACCGGTCTAGCCCCTGACCAATATGAGAGAAGACCAAAACCTGTCTAAACTCCAACCAATGTTACAATGAGCCAATATGTCCACGTGAAGGCCCAATATGCCCGTGAAACTCCACAAACGATATCTCCACGTAAAGACCAATCCAGTGAATAGCACGTTCCAAACGTACTTGAGTCAAAGTGTTGAGATCGCAAAATCTTACTCCCGTCGAGGGATTCCGGTGGCCAAAGTGCGCGTGCGGCGCGTCCAGACCGGGTATAATAGGTATAATAATGGGTATAAGAGGGGATAATTCAACCCTCTTCCCCCAAACACTCCGCGGAGGGCGGAGGCGACTAGTGTACGTGGAAAGAATAACGGCGACCCCTTGCTGCGGTGTAGACCAAGACCAGAAGAGGTTTTTGCCACTTATTCCTAGACCAAAAACCTTTACCGGAAAATCCGTAACCAAAAGACTCTTACTTGGAAAAACTACAACTAACCAATAATACTACCTCCCTATGGTCCCTAATGTACCCACACAAAATTATGTAAAATACCCAATGTCAGGTGACTCACCCAAGACCGGCGTTCTTGATACTCCTTGAATATCATAGGCTAAAAAGCCCCCCTTGTTTAGACCAATCGGAAACTCGACCAACTGCCTTGATCAAAAGTGACCAAATTTGTGGTACACATCACGACAGCCGCCCCTGAGTCCGACCGTGTCGCACAACGATAACGGTCTGACTCACCCATCACTCGACCAACTGGACCTTGTTCACTCACACTTCTTCCCCATGGACCAAACATCTTCGACACCTGCGTCAGGTACTGCCTTTACTGCACTTGATCTTCTTATGCTTCCTTTTGACGCTTGTTCTTGTTGTTCTTGCAGAAACTCTATGCGCCGAGTCGCCCCACCTTGCTTCGCCTGTCCGGTCGGCTCGGTCTGGCAGCCCATGTAACTCTCCTGCACTTCAAACATCGGAAGTGTGTCAGAATGAAGCCGACACGCGGATGCAGGACATGCTTGCAGTAAACATGCGTCTCAGGACCCAGGTGGCCCACCAGGCAACACGAGGTGCGCATCTTTGGTCTTCGTCTTGTACTCTTCTTGACCCTCGTTTGTCTTCAGCTCTCATCCCTCCCAGCATCGTCAAGGCAATAGGTGCCTTTCTTGATGCTGATAGGCAGTCCGACGATCATGTTGACCAGCTCCGACCAATTCTAGAGGAGCTGGTAAGTGCACGTCATGAGCTGTCCCGTCTGGAGGCTTATCAGTCCCATCTCCGGGATCAACTTGCACTTGTTCGCCGGAAGCAACTGGACGGACAGTTTGACGCGACTTCACTGCGCATGCAAGGCGACGACTTCGCGCGACGCATTTCCGAACTTCAAATTTCCATTCAAGACCAGACCGGGAAGGTCCGGTCTTATCAAGACAAGTCAGACGCTTGGACGCTAGAGTCGGGTCGTCGTCAGGTGTCACTAGACCAGTGCCGCCAGCGCTTGATGAACTTGCTGCATCCGTGTTCGACTGCTTCCTCCAGCATAGATTGGTCTGCGTCGGCAACCTTAGTCACCTCGGAGCAAGACCAAGACCGCTTGCAGCAGGACCAAGACCGCTTGCAGCAGGACCAAGACCGACACCGTTCATTGTCTGATATTCAGCAGCCCGAATTGCACACAAATCAAAGAAGCGCGCGGACGCGCCGGGTAGCTCGAGGGCGCAGGGAACTGCGCGCGCAACCAGACTCGAGGGAAAACGTGCAGTGCCTCATAAGCGAACCAAGACACAGGCGCTTCTTATGGACTCGGACTCGGACACGGACGGAGTCTACGGCCCCTCGGAAAGTCGAGCGCCCTCGCGCCGTACTGCAAATCGCACCAAGCACACAGGGGTCTTGTCCGAGGAGGACTCCAGCGAAGGGTCCTGCGATTCCGAGTTTATGGTCGCCATCCACTCCAAGTCACGAGCGAATTTACGTGAAAGTTTCATCCAAGTGGCGTCGATATTGGGGTCAGAACAGAATACCGGTTTGCCAAGTGACGCCACACCAGTGTCGGCACCAGCGAAGCCGGCGCCTTCGGTTCTCCCCGGGACATCCAAGCTTCACAAGTACGCTCTACTGAAGAACATGGCAGTTGAAACCAGCTCCCTTCCACCGCGGACGTTTGAAATCACCTTGCCGTGGTCGTCGGGGCAAATCGGCTGTTTGCGCCGGTCTTCCCTGACCAAGCAGCTTCTGGCCCGGTCTTTCTCCCTCCCGGACCTCTGTCTCTTTCCACCGGCCAAGAAAACCCCTGCCGCGTCTGCATGGAGGGCGGACTTGATTACGTCGGCGCAGATCTCCCGCCTTTACTGCGATGAACCATGGAAAATTTTCGAACACCCCAATATAGGACTTGTGTTCCACTTGACTCCGTGGATCGGCACTTTGTTAGGCCGGGTGAAAAATTTCAACAAGATCCACGGCCAAGCAATTTAGGAAGCGTCACACTACTTGGTGCTTCCTCCCGACCGGGTGCGACAAGATCCGGGCTTGAGACGTTCCAGAGCAAGCGCAAGCGACGTCGAATTCGAGCGGGCGAGGCTTGGCGATCCCTGTGCCAGTACATTTTGGTCAGGATGAGAGCTCGCGAGTGTGACGTCGACGTGTTCTTGTACCCGGTGTTCCTCCACATGCCGAGGCGTCGCGTTGAGAAGACCAGACTGCTGGCCGACGACGGGATATGGTACCCCGGTCTTGATTGCGCTGAGCCGGTCGCGGAACTCCAGGATACTTTGGTCCAGCTTGACCGGAAGGACCCATGGCGTAACCAGTTTCAGGATCAAGTAGAGAATCATCCGTCGATGGTCATCGGCCGTCTGTGGGGCGATAGCAAGTGAAGTCGAAGGTAGTTGACCAGATAACTCGTAATACATGTCATCATTTCTTTTTCATATGTCCGATCGTCAAACCACTTGAACTAATTTTACCACTCTGTCCATAGTTGCACCGAACACGTTATCGTAAACAGTTTCACCCCCATCACGAAAAATAGTCATCACATTCGTCATTCCGCTACTCCAATTCGTCACAGTTCATCACAATTTCACATTAACTCCGGAACTTCCACATCTTCACACCGGTCTAGACCGACCGATGCTACTGCGTGTCTTGGTCTTGGTCTTCATGATTCTGCATCACTGCGAAGCGATTACGATTGACTCGTTCTCGTTTGAACTCTCGTAGAAGGGCCCCACAGTTCAAGTCGAGATCGTTGACCCAAGTTGATTCATCATGGTCCTTCCATCGGACCAGGTACTCTCGGTGAGTCCGACCGAACCTGGTCTTCTTGGTCGACCGAACATCTAAGCCCTTCTCCACTTCAAACTCGTCTTCCTCTAATGGTCGTTCCCAACTGTCCTCCGGCAGTAACGCTTCATCGAAATCAAATCTTTTTTCTTCGTCTACTAGACAGGGAGTTTTGGGTCGATTAGGAAATTCTCGGACCAGCTTCAACTTGGACACATGCACGATCGGGGAGACCTTGTAATCTGTACCAGTTGTTACTAGACGGGCAGCGTGCTCACCGATCAGCTCGGCAACACGGAAAGGGCCGTGCCACATGTGATCCAGCTTCTTCGCATAGCCCTCTTTCACTCGGTCTAGGTATAGCCATACCCTCGCCCCTTGATCTATACCGTGGGGTCGGACCTGGTCATTGGTCCGGTCTGCCCGGTCTTGTGTGGCCTGACGTAGCTTTTTGTTGAAGACTTCTTTTGCATGCTGGTAGTGTTTCTGGACCTGCATGCGCCAGCGTTGAGCATCGCGATCGCGGGTCCGGGTGCAACCGACAGGTATCGCAGCTTCCAGTGTCTACCGAGGGTCCCATCCATATGCCAGATAAAAAGGCGTTTCTCCTCGGACCCGATCGGTCGACGAGTTGAGTGCAAACACCAGCCTTTCTGCATACTCATCCCAATCTCGCTGGTCTGGGTCAGCAACGTACATCTTGATCGCCCTCGTTATGGTCTGCACCATGCGTTCCGCCGATCCATTTGCTTGCGGACGATATGCCATCGTCGCACTCTGTTTCTGGCCCAGCATGTTATTGAACGACCGGAACACCTCGGCCATAAAACCGGGTCCCCGATCGTGCCTTATGACCTCGCTGGCGCCGAATCTTCGGAACACACATTCTTCGTAGCTCTGGGCGATCTGCTCCTCAGACCGAGATGCACTTGCCTTCGCAATAACTAGACCAGTGAACAGGTCTACCCAGATCAGCAGCTCAGTGTTGCAGCGCGTCGATATAGGCAGTGATGGTATGTGGTCCATCACTATGACCTGGAAAGGGTAGGTAGATTCGATATTTCCGGGCGATCGCCCCCTGATTACCGGTCTACCCTTTCCGGTCTCACAATCCGAGTAACAACCCACATATTTCTGCACACTGCGGAAAAGACCTCTCCAGTGGAAGTGGGACCTGATCTTGTGATAGGTCCTGCCTATGCCCTGATGTCCCCCTTCTAGACTCACGTGATAGTGATGAAGGACATCCGGCTGCAGCAACTCGGGGATCACTAATTTCGCCAGTCCGTCCCGGTCTGCACTGTCTTGGTCGGCATCGCGGCAGTAATACAATAATCCATTATCATCCACTTCGTAGCTATCCGCGATCTTGATGCACTCTTTCGCTTGATCGTTCGTCAACTTGGACAGTTCACCACGCAGGTAGGTCTTCAGGTTCATAATCCATTCTTCTTCGTCCTGCGCCTTGAGGATCCGTTCCATCCTTAACTGTTGCACTGCATATTCGTTCAAACTTTCCTTCGGGAACGGTCGGCGAGACTTCTGAGCTTTAGATCTAGTCTCGACCATCACATGCACCTGGACTGGGGTATTCTTGGGTCCGATCACTTCTGGGAGCCTGTTTATATTCACTAATTCATCCAGAACGGCCTTCTCGGTGATCGTAGCCCCGGTCTGGTCTTGCATGGCCTTGGTCGCGAGGTAGTCCGCGCCTCTGTTCCAGTCCCGTTTCACGTGCAATAGCTCGTGGTTGGGGTGGTCCTTCAATGACTTCATTACTCGATCATTTAGCGTCCTTAGTCGTGGAGCCTTGCAGTCGATCTCTCCGGTGATCTGCCTGATCACTAGGTTGGAGTCACCACATATGATGACTCGCCCCTACTCTTGCGACGACAGCAGGTCCAGACATAGAAGTAGACCTCGGTACTCTGCCTCGTTAATAGTAATATCTGGCGTGAAATCGGCAGCGGCTGCAACTATAGACCATTGTGGCAACTTCCACAATATGGCACTATATGCGCCGACCTTCTTCTTCACGCTTGCCGATCCGTCAAAACTTAAGACCAAGAGCTCTTCATCATGGTTGACGGTCGGTGGCGGTCTCGAACTGACTGCAGAGGTTGCTTCCTCGGGACAATCGCTATCAATGCCTCGTCCACTCCAGACCGAGGGGTGATACTGGCAGATAATGTGCCCAATATCTCTTCCTCGCTCCTGGTGCACTTAACGACCTCGAGGGTCCACTGCGACAAGACCGCCGACCATCTGCCTAGACGTCCGTCCATCCCATTGGCTGATAATAGCCAGGCTAAAGTAGACCGTCTTGACAGGACCTTTATAGGTCGGCCGACCAGCTGGTTGTAACACACATCCAGAATTCGTAGCAACGCCAGAACTTCTTTCTCGACAATTCCATAGTTCACTTCATTTGGCTTCAGCGTTCTGCTCGTGAACGTGACCGGATGGTACACACCATCATGATCTTGTACTAGAGTGGCCGAAATGGCCCACTGACTAGCATATACAATAATGGTCGGGACCTTTTCGGGATCGAAATGCTTCAAAATCGGTACCGTCACCATCTTAGCCTTCAACATACCAAAAGCAAACTTTGCACGCTTCATATGGTCTTCGGCCTCCATTTGCGGACAATATGCAGCAAGACCATAGTCGGCGCCCCCATGTAAAGTTGCCCGGTCCTCTTCGCGCAACATACGGTAGTCCACTTCCCGGAGCTCATACAACACAGCCGCGCAGATAGCAAAATCTTCGATGAAGCGGCTGTAGTAGTTTAAACTTCCTAGGAAGGACTGCATTGCCTTCAGAGACTTGGGAAACGGGAGGTTGCTTAACGAATCCAGGTCCTTAGGATTAGCCTCTAGACCATTGTTCGAGACCATATGGCCTAAATAGGCGACCTTGGACATACCCCAAATACTTTCACGGCGCTGATAGATAGGTTCCAGCGGTCGCATGTCTCCAACAATCGTTCAACCTTCTCGCACAGATCGTTCCACGACGAGTCAGGTATCAGAATGTCGTCGATGTACGACCGCCTCCCGAGAACGGACGGTCTTCTTTCCCGATCGGGTTCACCCTCTGTAAACACATCATAACTTTCGGCAGGGTCCCGATCGGTCTTGATTTTGAAGTGTCCGTACAGTGCGTTGTCTATCAACCTTTGATAGATCTGGGGTGCGTTCTTCATACCGAACGGCATACGGTTCCACTCGAAAAGACCAAACGGTGTCACAAATGCGGAAATCTCACGGGCTCGATCAGTCATCGAGACCACCCAAAATCCACTTGCCATGTCCAGCGAACAATACCACAAGGTCTTGTCGAGGTCTTCCAACAGATCATTAATCAGCGGCATCGGGTAAACCATGAGTTTAGTCAACCGATTTACCAGCCGATAGTCGATGCACAGTCTAATTTCAACGCCGTTCTTCTTGATAACAATTACGATCGGCGAGGCCGATGGCGAGGTCGACGGTCTAATAATCTTGGTGTCCAACAGTCCTTTAATGAGATCAGAAAGCTTTTCACGGTACTGTGGCGCCACGCGTCGACATCGCTGGGCAATCGGCTTGGCATCTCCAACGTCAATATCGCAAATCGCACCACGGGCTGCAGGTGGTAATGCGTTGCCCTTTCCGATCAGCAGATGTCTTTTCTTCCATATGATACTCTTCAACTGCTCGATCTGGTCTGGACTGTTAAGGTCTTGATCACCCACTTGTAAATCATCCATTGTGACTTCGGGCGAGTCGGCAGACACTTCAGGGAGGACTGCCATTTGGCTTTCCAGCTCCTGAATATAATGTTCCCCGCCTTCATGTATACAGACTTGTTCATCTTCTGGGGCGATATCACCTGGACCATCTGGACCGGCTGAACGCCCCTGGTCTTGATCGACGGGCTGTCCTTCACTGATATCGGTCTGATTAGGAATACCGTCCTGGTCCGACCTAGCAATTTCATGTTCCCCTTCTTCCGTTTTTTGCTCCGCTGTCGCCTGGTCTTGTGCTGACACCACTTTGACTAACCTCGGCTCGTCTACTTGGTGGTCCACCGTTCCTGGTGACTGCGGCGCCTTTCTTCGGACCAACATCTTTTTTGGGGTGACATAACTTGGTCTTTCCACTGAAGGTGAGGTATCCTCTTCCACCGACCCATCATCGCTGATAAGATCGGTGGTCGATTGGTACGCCAGGTTTTGCCACTCGACATACCGCCTAGATCCAATAGAGACGAACCCCATCTTCCTTGGTACCTTCCCTTCTGCTAACCACATACCGACAATAGTGTTATTGTCCAGTGTCAGCGGTTGTCACCGATATTGGTAACACGGACAAAATCACGTCGACCAGCACTCTTTACGAAGGTCGGGACCCACCGATCGCCCCTGGTCAACCACAACTTCCTCGAACGAAAACCTTTCTCAACCGGGGTATCGGAAGACCGACCAACTGGGATAGTGAGGCCTTGGTCCCACCGGACCAGATCGGTATACGAACCATACAGAGGTCTTCAATCAGCCAACTGGACCTGGACCTCATCCGGGAGCGTAAGCACTCCTTGTGACAGGTATAGGCGAATACCAGCTGGGACCATGAAATCCATTCCTAGTAAAGCGTCTTGACCAGCCAACTTGCCAACCCAAGCGCTGAAAAAGTATACCAGCGATCCCGACAAAGTAATTTTCACACGCGTTCTTCCTTCGGTCATATAAGAGTTTTCACCGATCCCGAGGCATACTTGTCTCTGGGTATCGTCTATACGACATCCGACCTTACGAGCAAAGGCGGAGTCGATTATCGATACTTCAGCTCCAGAGTCGAACAACATCGTCGCCTTCTGGTTATTAATCTTGCCACAGGCTTTCGCCTTCTTGAACCATTTATCAGGCGCGTGATACTTCCAGTATCCGCGGGATTCTCCAGGCAGAAAGTCCAACTGCATAACCACCTTAGTCCGGGAGTACTCATCGGTCTTCAGACTGTAGACCGAATGGTCTCGGTCGACGCAATTTGGAATAGAACGTGTATTGTCGGTCTTATCCTCATTGCCGACATATGCATAGATGTGAACCGTAGAACGCTCGGCTCGATCCAGATTCCAACCTGGCGAGCATTCTAGTTTAACATCTTTTCTGCGTCCGGCGGCAGCATCCCCGCGTGCTTGTCCGGCACGTACCACTTGCGCATCATGTTAAAAAATTCTTCAATCTTGCAGTGGCCGGCCTCGTGGATCTCTCCACATGACTTGCATACGAAGAGGCAGTGGTCCGTCGGGTGGCCGCGTCTCTCGCACTTCTTGCACACCATCTTCTTCCAGCAGTTTGGACCATCATGTTTGCTCGACCCACAGTGGGAGCACTTCTGACGAGGTCGGTCTGGATCGGACTTGCTTCCGTTCCTTCCCTTCCGGTCCACCTGGTCTGACTTCGACTTAGTCTTCGGGGCAGGTCCCTCAACATAGACGTAACGATACTGGTCTTCATCCGATGACTCCTGGCTGGATGGACTTCCACTTTCCCCTTCTGACCCCGTGCTGTCATCAGCTACAATTGCCTTGACCGCTCGGGTCGGTCTGGTCCAAGGTCTCTTGACCGGATCGGTCTGGGTCTTGGAACGATAGCGACCTGATCCACCAGCGGTCTTCGCTCTCATACTACGCTACTGTTGTAACGTCCGCAGGGTCTGTTCGACTTCGCCCGCATCGTTAAGACGCAGTAGAGTAAGCTGGTCTGCCAGTTCTTGATCGTCAAGGGTATAATATAGTGACCCACATGTTCTAAGGCGGTACCGTTCGGCGGGTTATTCTCTTTGATTGTTATGCCGGCGCGAAGTGCAGCCACGTTTAACCGATGCAAATACTCGATCGGTGTTTCGTCGTCCCGCTTCTGCATATGGTGGTACTTACGGGCGCTTGAAAATCCGGAGTTACAATATTGACCTTCAAACTTCGCACATAACAGGTCCCAGTCAGACCGGACTCCCCGACCCAACTGTTGAATCCAGTTCGCAGCCGGTCCTTTTAACAAATCCCGGAAGATTAAACAACGTTCGCCTTTTGGGGTCTGGTCTCGCAGGAACGCAGACTTGACCCGACTGAACCAAGACCGGGCCTGGTCTTCATCAGCATCCTTGCCGGTGAAGTCCTTGAGGTCGGTCGTCGCGGCCATACGGATGCGCGGAATCGCATCAGATCCAAAGTCGTAGGCATTAGTGGAGGCTAGGTTAGCCTTGCGCACCTTGCATGCGCCTGTACCATCTGACCCACCATGGTCGTCAAGACCGCCGACCGACTCCATATCACAGTCACTTGTCTTGCTTGGTCTACGCGGTCTTGCCGGTTGCGGCTTGCGCCTTCCCTTGCCGGTTGGTTTATCACTTCTAATAGGCTTATCCTTAGATGTTACCGATTCCATATCCACATCTTTGCAAACATTGACACCTTGACAGGTAGACCGGTCTTGGAAATGTGGGCGCATAGGTGGTCTAACCCGTTCTTCCATGAAACGTTGCATCATCGTCTCAAACATGGCTTGGACGTTGGCTGGCGTCATGGGCAACGTGTTGATACCCTCCTTTTGCGGAACTGAGGCCTGTGGGGCTCGCTGGAGCCCCGACTGGCAAGCAGCCCTTTGCTGCCGCATGTCCCTTTTTTGTTCAGACCGGGCATGGTCAACCCCCATGGTCGTCCGCTCGACACCGGTCTCCAACTCTGATGAGCTGTTAGAAGCCGGTGGAGACTGGTATATCGATTCATCATCGGAACCAATGTTAACAAGCTCTGTGGAGGCTTCGGCGACCTTCATTGCCGTGGTGGGAGTTGGGCGGCGAACCGCCCCCACCAGTGGCACCAAGCGGTCGTGGAGGTCCGACATCGACGCTCCAGTCTCCAAGCATCAAATTCAAACAATTTATTGACACCGGCGGGGTTCTGCATTTTAATGCCAACCTCCGCCAACATAGCCACCAAATTCTTGACGAGCAGTAATGGTCGATCACTCTGGATCGGCTCCTAGTGGGACCGAGAAGACGGTCGGGGATATGGAGGTCCAACACCCGAAAGACCTGGTTTTGGCGAACAAATCGCTTCAATTCAAGCATAATACATCTTGTCCAGGTCTTATTCGGTGAATAGCCTCATCCCCGACCTTCGACTTTTCTTCGAAGTCGTCTTCGTCGGGTGGCATTCCCAGCCCTTTTCTGGGCACCTTGGGTACCTTGGGTACTTTAGGGAGGTAGACCGAATCGTTCCAGTAAGCCTCCAAGCAATTTTCATCTTTTAGTTTTCCATCAATTTTTTCATTCATACGCATTGGATCAGGACCAAGGTCCTGATCCTTTCCGGAACTATATCAAGACCTGCTATAGTCCCGATCGGCTCCGGTGGGAGCCTTTTGATAGGGAAAAACTTATTAATCCCGATCTGGTCCTCCGCCAGGCCAGATCGGACATCGCCATATTTATCAACAACGATAACGTAAGGCGATAGCCTTTCCTTACGTCCTCTCCAGAACGACTCCATATTCAATCAGTCAAATCTTCGAATCCAATTTTTGATGGAATATCAGCACGGTGATATCCACGATCACCAAGTGATCCGGGCACGCCCACCATTGTGGTGGAGTCAAGTTCGAAATCGAAGACATTAGCATCGATAACCTGACTACCACCATCGCGCCCATCCTTCCAACTTTCGTAGGGGGTACTCCGCGGACCACCACTCGAGATCCTGTCCGATCGTCCGCTGCAAGCAGACGACCGGTCGTCATCAGAACCCACTTGGTCCGATTGTTTAGTGTCCATCTCACCTTGTGTACCCGATGGAATGGGCTAGTTACACACTCGGTGGATAGGGATTGCAGATTGGATCGAAGCGGTCTTGAATATAGAAGACCGATCTGGGTAGGTATCTCTGTGGCGGAACTCTTCACCCCAGACACAAACAGACCAAAAACACTTCCAAGAGATAACTTCCAATAGGTCGATCGTCCAAACGATCAAGACCTGACCAATACGAAATAATAGAGGGTAGACCGACCGCTCCGGTCTATCCCCTGACCAATACGAAATAAGACCAAAACCGGTCTAGTTTCCAACCAATATTAAAACAAGCCAATATGTCCGCGTAAAGACCCAATATGCTCGTGAAACTCCACAAACGATATCTCCACGCCAATACCAATCCAGTGAAAAGCACGTTCCAAACGTACTTGAGTTGAGGTGTTGAGATCGCCAAATCGTACTCCCGTCGAGGGACTTCCGGTGGGCCAAAGTGCGCGTGCGGCGCGTCCAGACCGGGTATAATGGGCGAGAGGGGATAATTCGACCCTCTGCCCCCAAGCACTCCGCGGCGGGCGGAGGCGACTAGTGTACGAAGAGTGAAGAACGGCGACCCCTAGCTGTGGTGTGAACCAAGACCAAAGGACTTTTACTTAGAAAAATCCTGCAACCAAAAGACTTCTACTTTTTTTAGGCAAATCCACAACTAAAATACTACTACCCTGTAGTCCCTAAATGTACCCACACAAAAATATGTAAAATACCCAAAGTCGGGTGACTCACCAAAACTTGCGTTCTTGACACTTCTTGAGTCTGATAGGCTGAAAAGCCCCCTTGTTTAAACCAATCAGAAATAAGACCAAATGCCTTGACGAAACTTGACCAGAAGTGTGCCAAATTTTGGGCACGCTTCTCCACAAAGGCGATAGCCGTTCCTTATATCATCTCCAGAAAGATTCCACATTTAATTCGTTATAATCAATTCTTTGCTGAATATCGCTGCGGTGATATCCACGATCACCAAGTGATCCGGACACGCGCACCATTGTGGTGGAGTCAAGTTCAAAATCAAACACCGTAGTGTCGAGAACCTGACCACCATCGTGCTCAGCCTTCCAACTGACGGGGGGGTACCCCGCAAACCTTCGCCTACGATCCGATCAGATCGTCCGCTGCTAACAGACGACCGATCATCAGGATAGGACGCCTGGTCCGTTTTTTGCGTCTCCATCTCACCTTGTGTACCCGATGGAATGGGCTGGTTGCACACTTGGTGGATCGTCGCTGTAAATCGATTCGGGTCTTAAATGCGAGACCGTGCTGGGATGTGTACCCTGGGCGGAACTCTTCACCCTGGGTACGGTCAAACCGGTTATACTTAAAGTAAGTATACTCCAAAGGGCAGATCGCTTAATCGATCGTAGAGCCCAACCAATGTGAGAAGAAAAGACAAATATTCCAATGTGTAGATCCAAAGAGAACGTGCCAAACTCCACGAACGATATCTCCACGTAATAATCCAAAAAACTTGTTTACACGTTCCAAACGTGTGTAACTTAGGCTTGCGAAGCCGACCAATGCGTACTCCCGTCGAGGGACTTCCGGCGGGCCAAGTGCGTCTGTAACGCGTCCCGGCCGGGTATAATGAGCTAGAGTGGATTACTCGACCCTCTGCTCCCAAACACTCCGCGGCGTGCAGAGGCAACTAACGTACTTGGCAAAGATGCGAACGACTTCCTTGTTGAGGTGTTAACGACCAAGAAAGACGGAAAACCCAAAAGACTCTTAGAAGGAAAAACTAAAACTACCAATCCTATCTCCCTAAGGTCTCCAATATGTACAAACATGAATATTTAAAGTACACACAATATCATGTGACTCACCAAAATCTGCGTTCTTGACACTTCTTGCACACGATAGGCTTAAAAGCCTCCTTGGTTCCACCAATCCGATCGCTGATAAGCTGATCGGCGTGCCGCTGACACAAAGTGACTAAAATTCCTGAATCCACTTCACCACACCATCGTATAGTCGTAGTGCAAAAATGCGAAGTAATCACTCGATCCTATTATACCTCCCATTAGTACGCGCAACCTCCGTATCCAGCACTTATCCACAGTGACCGGAACCTAAATGCGCGCCCCCACTAAAGAAAAACTTGGGCTGCCGTGTGATGCCGCTTGCCCCTCTCTACTCCTACTGAATATGCCAAAGTGACCAAGCGCACAGAGAAAACGGACGCGTGGTTACTGTTCGTTAACCGTGAGAAGAAAATGCAAAAGTTATATATTTAGACTGGACTATTTTTTAGTCCGTCACAAAAAATGCAATTTGTGTACACCTATTTTCGACTTCTGTGCGTCGATGCTAAAACCTTGGAAAAACACAATATCGCATCTTGCCCTTGGTTTCTAACAGGAGAAATATCGTGCTGCTGAGGCGTTAGAAAAGTAGCTCTAAGGATAAGTTCTTAAATACACCCGTGGCCCTTAATCCCCCTCTCCTGTTCTTCCTCCTGTTTTTGTTTTGGTTGTTCCATCGGCCGAGTGCTCTTTCCTTGTCTCACGATAGACTTATCAACCAAGTACTCTGGCAAGTGCTCCGGTTAGTAAAGAAGAGGCAAAGAGATGAGTGATTACATCTAAATGGAGCCCCATGCCAAGACGGAAGGTCTACCGTACGGATGGGAAGGATTGGTGATCGTACAAGTGGAATATGCGAGTTATTTTCCGTGAGCATGATTTTCTATATGTCGCTGAGAAGAAGATCAAGCGCGAGAACCTCACGAATATGAAGAAAAGAAATTCGATGCAAAGGCGAGTGCATGGTCGGCACGACAATCCCGGCGGAGACGCTGCAGTAAGTTGACTTGAACGCGAACGGATCGAACATGTGGGATGCGCTGTGCAAGATCTATGAGAAGCGACAGAACTCGGTCATCAAGGAGTGCGTGATCGTTGGTATCCAGGAAGAAATGAAGGCACGAGTCATGATCGCATTGAGATGTACCTGTGGTGAAGTGCTATTGAGAAATTTTGACTAGCATGTACCAGTGTACCAGTTGTCAAGGCGGATCGATCGTGTTGGCTAAAAGGATGGAGTGTTTTGGGCCAATTAGGTGGTTGGAGTGCTTTGTACGCAGATTTAAGGTAAGGCACACGGTTTTGCATGTAGTTTACATATTGGATTTTAATTGGTTATTAAATATAGTGTTCGTATTACATTGGGTTGCATAAGTCGCCGCGAGGAGTTATTGGGAGCAGAGGGTAAACAGGGTCCCTCTTGCTCATTTAAGCCCGGCCAGGACAGAGCTCCACCGGAAGTCCCACGACGGGAAGCGCCCATTACGTTCACTCACCCCTCAAGTTCGGCCACATTTGGAACGTGTTTTAATGGATCGTTTACTCATCGCGATCTGCGGTCAAGTCCCAAGAATTGGTTGGATTACTCACTGCGATCTGCAGTCAAGTGCCAAAACTCATTGGCTGGATTACTCGTTGCTTTTGCAATCAAGTGCCAGAAACCCTATTGGCTGTATTACTCAATGCTACCTGCAGTCAATTGCCATATTTTTCCGCATTCGGAGTGACGATTTCCGCTCCGTTTGCAGATCGACTACATTGGATTATCTTTTCGTTGGATTTTTGGATCAGTACCCCAGAAGTGGTACACCCGTATGAACACCTGCCAAGATCCTCACTGAGCAACGGTCCACCAAGGTTGTAGCCACCCACACCAATGGGTACACAAGGTGATACGCAAGAAAAATCGGACTGGGCGTCCTGCAATGACGATCGGGCGACCGATCGGCACCCAGGCGAAGGTTGGAGCAGTACGACCTCCGTAAGTTGGTCGGATGGGCGCGATGGAGGTTCAGTTACGTACACTTCGGTGTTCGATTTTGAACTGGACTTCTTCCACAGATAGCTTGCACCATCATCGCGTAACTTTAGAAAGAGGGAAATCAATGCATAAGCAGGAAAGTTCCGCTAATTCAAGGCTGATTTCACTTGGAGGGCTCTATCGTTTTGTCCAGACATAGATTGCAAGATCATGAGGGCTTGTCGAAGATCAAATGCAGTCACTCGAAATATACAGGCGATCTACTTATTGCAATAAACCGTATCTTATCGCTGACCAAGCCACAGCACGGTCACACCAACCTACTAGTCTGGGTATTAAATTATTAAAATGGTTGTTAAGAAAATTCGGGGATAATAATTTCAAAACCATATTTAGAATTTACTGAAAATCATAATATATTAAGAGAATATTTAAAAATATTTTTTGGACACATCCATTCACCGGGCTCATGATCGTCAAGGTCAGCTCCACATACGGCACAACAGGTTGATAATAATTACAAGTAGCGCGGGTTCCGAATATTCGATTCGGGTGAAAAAAAAACTGGCATGAACGAGATCTGGATTCGTCACAAATGCTTCTGAGCATTTTATCGTAGATAGAAGAGACAGAGCGCAATCGTGGCCTATAACCCCCCCCCAATGAAAAAAATGAATGGATAGTGCAGATGCTGACCCGAGCGATGAATATGTAGGATTTTGGGATGAAATACCTAGCGGCTAGTCTTTGCTCTAAACTCGTTGGTTGATCGGATATTAGGGAAACCCCATTCTACTTGGAATCCCAAGGTCGATCTTAGAATTTTTCATATCGATCGGCTACACGAAAGTTGGGAACATGACGCACGCTTATGGATAGTGGTCAATTAAGGTGCGTACTGACAAAATAAAGATCAAGTTATCCCACCAGGGTAGATAATATGGTCATACTTAGCACGTGACTTGATCGAGCGATCCTCATAATTATCTGGGCAAGACTTACTGTGGTGTCGTCCAACATTTCATCAATATACCCCAGCACCATTCATATTATTGCTTCTTATAATGTGTGCCCTCAAGAATTACCGTTTTAGAGCCCCTCGTCATACTTTTTCTCGGCAGCGAGCCGGTTCGACAGCCGTGCGTTTCAAAGTGTTGAAATATCACAAAAAAGGCTACAAACACTTAACGCGATCAATACTCACCACCTGGCCAAGTTTCAGTGTGGGAGGATCAGCGGAAGATGTCGAACGGTGTACTCAGCATCGTAGCCCTTGCAAAGATTCAGTCTTGAACTGTACTTTATAATGCAAAATGGAAAGTGAAATATATTATGTATAGTTACTTAAGTCGCTATACAGTCCTTACTGCAACTTTAAACTGTAACTGCTTTTTATATGAAAAAATGTATGGCTTACCTGCAGCAGCCAATGGGCTTCCACTATACGGAAGAGTGCAAACTCCAAAATGGGTACACACTCTTCCAACACTCCTCCTGGAAGACCGGAGGCTGTAGCTCCATCACTGTAAGCCCAGCGCCGCACGCAACACTTGTATCCTCTGCGCTCCTAAGACCTTTGTCAGCAAGTCAGCTAGCATATCCTCACTTGGCACGTGGTTGGCCATAACAATGCCCTTCTTCGTATAATCCTTGAGAAATTTTAGCTTGACATCGACATGCTTGGAACTTGATCCACTTGCCTCATCCTCCAGCTGCTTTATCGCGGCTTGATTATCCATCTTGAACATCAGAGGCGTCTTTTCGTGCTTCCCAATTTCAGCGACCAGTTGTCGCAACCCCAATGCTTCTTTACCGGCCATCGCCGCCGCAACAAATTCTGCTTCCACAGTCGAAAGCGCAACTGCAGTCTGCTTCCTGCAGGCCCATCTTACGAGAATCCTATTAATAAAAACAACCATAGCTGAAACGCTCTTCCGATAGGTCTTGTCAGCAGCGAAATCTGCATCGCTGTAGACCATGATCCGGAGTGGCATGGGCAAATCTTCATCGTGCTTAAGCACCAGCTTTAAATCCATCGTGCCCTTGAGGTATTTCAAAATGCGCTTCGCAATCTTGTAGTCACCCAGCGTGGGTGCATGGGTCTTACGCGTGGCTCGGTGCACGGCGAACGAAATGCCAGGACGCGTGCACCGAGCAACCCATAGAAAACTGCCCACAAGCGACTGGAACTGCTTCACACTCGTCAAATTCTCCTTTGGATGCACCAATAATAAATCTTGAGACTCCTTCACATCATCCTGCGCCAGCACAGGAGTTCGGGCTGGGTTCATCTTCTCGAGCTTATTTGTCTTGAGGATTTCCGTAATCGTTCCTACCTGATCCAATACGTATCCAGTCTTTGGATTCCTTGAATTCGTATCCCCAGGAACTTTGTAACGCTTCCCAAATCTTTTAACTCCAATACATTCATATCTTCAAAAAATTCCATCACAATCCCCTCACTGGTTCCAGTAACCAGAAGGTCATCCACATATGCGCCGACCACCACCGTTTCGGCGTCCTTGTGCTTTACAAAAATGCACGTATCGGTCACGCACTGCGTGAAACCAAAATTCTTCAATGTCTCGCATAAGCACTGGTGCCATAGGCGCCCAGCCTTCTTCAAACCATAAAGATTTCTCTTCAACTTCAATGAAAGCTTCCTTTGAGAATCGACACCAAAATTTCGCAGAGTATCCACCGAGATTTCCATGCCTTGCGGCACCTGTAAATAAATCTCCACATCCTCTTCAGACTTGGCTTTGGGGTAGGCACTAGGCACATCGCCGTGGCGTGCCGCTACCCCCCACACTTGCGCCAAAACCAGAATCAACTTTACGTTGTTTAATTCCATAACAGTGGAAAATGTAAAGAAATAATCGTCCCCGAAAACTTTCTTGTCGCCCCTGGCGACCAACCTAGCCTTTTACCTCTCTACCGACCCATTTGAACAGAATTTCGTCTTATATACCCATTTGGTCGGGAGAGGTACCTTTCCCTCAGGACGGCGAACAACTTCCCAGGTTTCCAAATCCTGGAGGGCCTTAAGCTCCTCCATTTCCGCCTGTCTCCACATTCTTGATTGTGGGCCACCGTGCGCCTCACGGTAATTCTTCAGATCCGGCAGTATCATCGAGCCACCTGTTGGCTCGAAACCGGGATCACATACTGCATACGCGCATAAAACGCCTTCCACATTTTCATTTATTCCAGTAATTTTTTCGGGAATTTCCACACTTGGTGTCACCCTCTTGGCCCTTGAATCTTCATATTCTTGGCCCTTCAATGTTTTCTTTGTCTTCCTTCGGGTCTTTCTCGTGACCTGCACTGGTTTGTCGGCGCGCCTCGGCTCGTCTGTAGCCTTCGGTATTCCTTGACTTCTGCGCCCTTTATTTTGTACATTCGAACCATCATTTCTTGAACGCGACTCGGCCATTTCCTCGATTTCTTGGCTGCGTTCACCTTCCAACATCTTGGTTATTTTCTCACTTGTTTCTGCACTGAGTGTCTCGATCGCGGTGACGTGCCTCGTCACCACGACCACCCTGTCCTTCATCAGAAGCACCTTGAAACCCTTGGTTTCATCACTCTTGCCCAGAATTAGGGCGCGATCGGCATGTTTTGCCAGCGTCTTCTTCTTCGGGTCCCGCCAAACCATGCACGGGGACCCAAAAACCACGATATAATTTACTGCCCGCCTCTTGCCGGTCAGTACTTCCAATGGCGAAATTCGCCCAACGTTTGATCTCGTCGAAGTACGGTTGAGTATGTACGCAGCATACTCAGCCGCCTCCGACCAATACGTGAGGGGTACGCCTGACCCAAAAATTATGCACCGGACCATATTGAAAATGGTCCGGTTCATCCGCTCCGCCTTCCCGTTTGAGGCCGGATTCCCTGGCTCCGTTATTTGGCGGCGGATACCTGTCTGCTTACAAAACAGATCCACGTTTCGGTACTCTCCGCCGCCATCCGTCCGCAGCACGTGCACCCTGCACGAAAATTCATTTTCAAACCAAGCCAGGAAATGTCCAAACATCTTTGCTGCTAGATCCTTGGTGCGTGCTGCAAAAACTCTGACGTAACTCGAATGATGATCCACGAATACAACCAAGTATCGGTTGCCACGTCTGTCGCGGGGAGTGATCGGACCTTTGAGGTCACTGCAGATCACTCCTCCAATGCGGTAAATTGGTGCATTTCCACCCGAATCTGTCTTCGGTTGTGCCCTTCTGGTAGCCTTCCCTTCGGCGCACGTAAGGCAATTCGGCCTATTCGTTTCCGTTAAGGAATACCAGACCTCGGGTCCCTGGCCAACCTCTCAATGGTATCGTAGGCCAGGTGACCCAGACGCATATGAAAATGGTGTAGGCTGCCAGTGTTGACGTCCTTACTGAAATCTTCCGACACACTGTTGACAACCATGTCACCGAAATTTTCCGAAAAACTTTGCGCCTTTTCGGCCTTTAACTTGGTCACAAAGACAGAACCATACGTCATCACGTCGAACAACTTTTCACCTTTTATCATGAGGGGAATCTTGCTGCCATCATCAACCATGGTGCAACCCTTTTCGCGCAACCTACCAAGCGAGATCAGGTTTCGGGCTAGTTGCGGAGCGAAGTATACTTCGGTCAAGACAACGACCGTTTCACTTTTGTCGCACGTCCGCAACGTAAGCCGCCCGACCTTGGTTGCCTGAAGTGTGCCACCATCCGGCAAAGCAAAATTTTCATCGGGACTGCAATCCCTAGCGTCTTCCAACAAACTGGCGTTCGACACCAAGTGTCTACTAGCCCCACTATCGATAATCCAGATATCTTCATTTTTTGGGCTTCCATTTCCACAAGCATTTAAAATACCATCCATGGTCGAAAGCACGAAACGCTTTGACGACCCTTCATTTCCACCACGGCTCTGCCTTTGGGTGCGTTCACCTCCACTTTTTCGGCGCTTTTCGGGGCAATACCTCTGTATGTGCCCCTCGCCACCACAGCCGTAGCACACGCGCTGCCCCTGACCAGATGTTGCTGCATGCACGTGCAACTTAGGGGCGGGCTTCGACTTTACCATATTGTCTTCGAGCTGCTGCGCCCATGCGATTAACTCTTGCGCATGGCTTAGGTAATCCCCCCTTCTCGGGTCATACCTAGCCATCAACATTATCTTGAGTCGCGGCCCGGCATACTTGACGATATTTTCAACTATTAACTTTTCAATCGACCCGTTTTCGCGATCCAGAGCTACTAGGTATAAATAGTGCTCCGTCCAGCTGCGTTGTGGATCCTTTTCACTTGCAGATCTCGCAGCGGCTTGGTGTTGGGATATCGTCGTCCTAAATCCCAACCACATCTGATCCATGACGTGGATCAACGTCGGCCGCACCCGCCACCACCACGCAGCATTTGTGCGGTAATATTCGGCGGCGGTGACCTCCAAATGCTCGCCGAACTTGTTCACCTTTAATCGTTCACTCCACTGGAAGCCAGAGGTCATCTCTGAGATCTCAATGGCTTCCATGAACAGGTACGCCCACTGGCGATACCCTGCACCGAGACCGGGATATAACTCGCGTCCCGAAAACTTGTCGATGCTTATTTTCGGTATCTTGTACCCGGCGTACTGCACGGGTACACTTGGCTGCGCGGCGGGCGCTTCGTCACCGTCTGAACCTTGCGCCGCAGCGGGAGCCCCACGTGGTGCATTATGCGCTCTCGGGAGTGGCTTCGCGCCAGCTTCCACCCCTTCGTCCTCGGCCAGATCATCCAGTTCCATCTGCTGGCCGAACGGACGGTAGTTTCTCAAACTTTCACGGAAGTTACTTTCCGGTATACGCACCGGCGCTTCTCACTTGCGCTCGGGCGACCTCCTCGCTGGTGAGGGCATAGCTTGCGCTGCATCAGTATCATTCGCAGCTCTTGCTGCTTCACGCCAATAGCTCTCGGAATTGCTCCGGAGAGGGCATATCATCGTCATCAAAATCAATTATGTCAAACTTATTTAAAAACTTCAATCACGTCCAGTACTAGCTTCTCTTTCAACAGAGGGCTTTCCACAAGCTCCACGGAACGTAACAATAAGAAAGAACGTAATGCAAAGTGCTCCAAACGACCAGAAAACTCCACTGGGTTACTTGACGCAACTTGGGCTCATAACCTGTTGAAATAGCACAAAAAAGGTTGCAAAAACTTAACGCGATCAATACTCACCACCTGGCCAAGTTTCAGTGTGGGAGGATCAGCGGAAGATGTCGAACGGTGTACTCAGCATCGTAGCCCTTGCAAAGATTCAGTCTGGCACTGTACTTTATAATGCAAAATGAAAAGTGAAATATATTATGTATTGTTACTTAAGTCGCTATCCAGTCCTTACTGCAACTTTAAACTGTAACTGTTTTTTATATGAAAAATGTATGGCTTACCTGCAGCAGCCAATGGGCTTCCACTATACGGAAGAGTGCAAACTCCAAAATGGGTACACACTCTTCCAACACAAAGTACATGCACCTATCATTGTGTGCGCGTTCGTCTGAATAAGATGATCTGTCATTCTCGGACGCCCATCAGTCTGGCCAAATTTTCGTGTACATATAGAAAACGTTATGATTACTTTGGATTTTCTGGAGCTGGAGGATCAGCTCATCTAATTTCGATTGACAAAAATTGGAGAACTGGAACCAACGTGACGAACCCTTTCGAGCCACGCGCCGAGGACCCAAGGAGGATATGGGATCGACCCGACACAGAATGAGATCGCTTTCTAATCCGATTAATACACCCACGGCACCAGAAGGAGGGATTAGGATATTCACGATCGTTTCATATAGTAACGTATCGGAGTGAGAAACTGGCCGTTCTCACCTAGGATCATATGAGGATTAATAACACCCACTATTCTGCGCTGCCCCGATCTAGAATACCAGTTCTTAATACCGATCCGCAAAAATGGTTGGCAACTATCCTGATCTACACCTTTTCCCGTCCAAAATGAAAAGTTTTGCATCCGGAGTGAAATAGGTAGCAAAGTAAAATATATATTTAAACCCTGTTGCATCCATAGTGAAAATCCTTGCAACCAATGTGAAATGGAACAATTAAATAAAAACAAAGAAGAGAAATAAGCATCAATTTTACCAACGTGGTGACTTAGATTAAAAATCATCGTTTCCCCGTGTTGCCCGGTCAGGTCCCTAATTTTATCATTTCTTTTACATTTTGGGATGTCTCGTGTCCGCAAGGTCCAAGATATGGAAGCTCACAAACGTGTTCTCGAAGCTTTCATCAAAAGAGGAGACTGGAAGACCGTCGCGGAACACAACGGTGTATCACCCACAACCGTCTGGCGCATAACGAAGCTTGGTACGGTGATGTGTAAACCTATTGGGGGTGCGCGAGCCAGGACGACAAAAATTACCCCAGAAATCCAAGAACCCATGGAGGATTACATCAGCGAAGACTGCACCGTCATGCCGAAAGATATTGTTGCGATGATCTTATTTGATTTCGACGTGATGGTATCCGAATTAACGGTTTGCCGCCACCTATGCGGCTTACTATATTCCATAAAAAGGTAGGCTATTATCTATTGAATATACCATCTTAAAAATATGTTGTTTAATGTATTATGTAGGTCCTCTTCGAGCTAATTACGTGCAACGACGAGGTCAACAAACGAAAGCTGCGGATTTTCGCCACGGCTCTACTTAATCACATCACGGACGGAGCATTTATCGTGTACTTAGATGAGAATAATTTCAATCTGTACTGCGCTCGTGATCAGGGGCGATCTAAGACTGGAAACCGAGCTATCGTCGTGCATCCACCCTCCTAAGGGTCTAACTTGCAAGTACAATGCGCTGTTTCTCCAGCGTGTGGATCAATTCTACATCGGATGCAGCGTGGATCCATCAAGATGCAGCAGCATGCTGCTTTTGTTCAAGATGTGTGTGAGACAGTCCGAAATTCCGATGTTTATTAGGAACGATATATCGGTAAGAAGATCGTCATCGTTTTTGATAATGTCCCCACCACAGCCAAACGGAGATTCTCGTGGACCGAGGCTCAAGAGGACCTCGAGCTGCTTCGACTTGGGTCTTACTCACCAATGTGTAACCCAATAGAAGGTAGGGTTACGATGTTGCATATGCATTGTGCAAAACATTAATCATTTCTTATGTGCAGGTTGCTTTATTGTTTTTAAGCAAAAAGTGAAAGCGTATCTACGCGCGCACCAGGACCAGCTTTTCAACCACGACATCCGCCGCGCGCCCACGCTTTCAAGACAGCGCATTCTCCTTCTCGAGTTCGCTGCAGCTCAAGTCACCAGCGTTATTGATATAGATCTTGTTAACGTGATAGCAATGCACTGCATGAATGCACTCAACGCCGCTGTACGCTTCGAAGACATGCAGTATGGAATCTAAATACTCGGAATACATTTTTTCAGATATCTGTTAATATGCCGTTAAGTTGAGTCTCTACAAAAGCTGGTCACGCAAAAGTTTCAGCCATTCACGCTAAATGCCTCCACCATCGATACGCGAGCGCATTGCGTCTGCAGTGCGCTAGTGGTACCATCAGTGCCCGCAAGCAACGCCGCCAACGGGACAACGGTCTGTTGCATCAGTTGGGTGTGGTGATGCTCGGCTAATACGGCCAATGCCGAAGTGCCTGCGACCAGTCGGCAAGCGTCTGAGCGGCTTCGACGCGGGCTTGAGCGCTCACTGCGTGGGCTTGGGCGCTACTGCGTGGGCTCGGGCTGCTTCCACCAATGCAAGCGCCGCCTCTGCATGTGCTTGCATCACTTGCTCTTCCGCGTGCGCTGCCTCTGCTTGGGCGTTCGCCGTGGCGGTCAGGGATTTCACGGCTTCGACTGCGCTTTTTGCCTTGACGTTCGATCCAAACGACTGGTTCATGGCCTTGTCACTTGCAACAATGCGGTTGCACATGTAAAAGCCTCGTCCCCATGCATTAACGGGCATGTAAGGGTGGGTGACTGGCACCTATTGTTCACATAGTGTACCCACCGCCCAAAGTGGCTATGTTCCGGCACGAACTAGAGCTCATGACGCACCAAATGCACCCGAGAGACGAATCGGATCGCCCTTGCGATGAGGAGGAAGCACTGACAACCATTGGTCGACGCTTGCAGCCCGAGCGCAAGGCGGCAACGATCGATGTCCTGACGGGCTCGCGCGGCGACGCGGAACATGTTGAAGCAA
The DNA here is from genome assembly GCA_026184515.1 of Peronosclerospora sorghi. NCBI lineage: Eukaryota > Oomycota > Peronosporomycetes > Peronosporales > Peronosporaceae > Peronosclerospora > Peronosclerospora sorghi. The sequence continues at coordinate 20,396,154 of CM047587.1, read as the reverse complement.
GGCACGAGCACGATAGAGGAACGGGACGTATTCTGCTTGCGGCTGCATCTGCCAAAAGTGCACGGTCTAGCCAAAACGTTGGGTGACCATGCATCGCTGCAATCAGACACTATCTGCGGTCTTCTGGAGCGCGCGACAATTCATCTCGCTCACGAGCAAGCGTCGACAGAAAGGGAACGTTGGAACGGCATCCCGGACGCTCTCGTCCCGCACTTGCCTTCTACATTCTACCGCTCGAGTCGTCGACCCGTACCGTATCTGGTGTTCTCGCTCGAGTCCCTTCGTTCTGTTCGAGTTGGTGATATTGCGTATGCTGCGAAGCGAGGCTATAGTGGCGACTGTATCCAAAGTAGACTGCGACCGCGAGCAACATCCACAGTAGAATAAGCACGATACTCACTCCATCAATTTGCGCCAATAAGAAACAGTTAAAGAAAATCGCCACGCAAGGTGTAAACGGCACCAACGGTGCACAAAACGATGGCCCGTTGTCGTCGTTGTCGTCGGGTGTTCGCCTCGAGGCTTGAGCCTGGCCGTCCTCCCTTTCGTTGCGATGGACGGGGCCACGTTTCGAATGCGGTGGATCGCGATCACAGCTCGAGCCTTCTTCCAAGCTCTGCCCGTGACGGTCTCCGTCCTCGTCGTCATGACTGGTTACGGTGTCGTTGTCATCCTCGTATCGATCGATGGACCGGCTTGGATCCCGGCGTGTCGGTCCACTCGTCTTGGACACGTCTTTGGGCTTGGTCGAAGACAAGGCTATAGCCACGGAAGCTGTAGGATGAGCCGCTGCCTTCCTCGCAGCCACTTTCTTCTCTGCCTTGTACAACGTCAGCATGAATCCAGGTGCCACGAGGGCGAAGAGAACCGCGGCGAGGAGGCCCACGTGATGCAGGGCGCGATGAAAAGTGGATCGACTACGGAACGGCGCGAGCAGGGCGAGCGCAATCACGCCCTTTTGCCAGAGAAAAGCGGTAAGAAACGAAGAGACGAGATAGTCGGTGAGCTGGACCGCCTAGCGTGGCCTGGACGCCGGCCCGACGGTCGTCGAGGCCCCCTCGGGCCGCGGAGCTGTGTTCCGACGCCTTCAAGCGCGGAGCAAGAGCAGTGACGTGTTGGTGAGGTTAAACGCGACCAAGATGCCACTCGAGATAAAGTTCCAGAGCACGTGAAACTGCACAAAGACGGCGAGGACCGTGGCGCCCGCGCCACACACGAGCGTGCCTCGCACGAGGCATCCGCGCTCGTCTATGGCTGCAAACACGTCCGGGAGAAAGCCATCCTTGGCCATGGCATATTGCACGCGCGGTTGCGCGAGGAACCAAATGAACGTGGTAATGGGCATGGTCACAACTTCACCCGTCGCGACAAAGGAAACGGCCCATTCGAGGCCCACGCTGGCAAACTCCGTGCCGTAGGATTCCGCGGCGTCCAGGTGCGTATACTTTTGCATGCCGACGAGGGACAGCATGGCGAGGATGCTCAAAGCCGCAGCCCTAAGAACCGTGCCGACCACAGCGTGTGGAACGTTCGTCCGGGCGCCTTCGCTTCGCCCGCGAGGCAACAGACTTCGTCGTAGGCAATGTAGCCAACGAAATTCGCGCCCGCGCCGACCAAGACGCCAGATCAGCCAAACGCGAGCGCGTCGTGGCCCTGCTGCACCACGACCGCAGCGTCCGGCACGAACGTCACGAGGCTATCCACGTGCCAGAGGCCCACGACTATAATAAAGAGCACGACCGTGACTCTCGTGAGCGTCACGAGATTCACGACGCACGTGCTCGCGTGCGTGCCCGCGAGGATTAGGCCCATGCACGTGGCAAGCAAGAGGTCCACGTACACGTCGACGACCGAGTCGTGCGGTCTTTATCCACGCGGCGCCGCGCACGTCCACGTACGCGTGCATCCAGTGCGTCAACTTGTCGCTCCGCTCCGGGCGCCGCCGGCACTCGCGACGCCATACTCGAGCGTCAAGAGGAAGCCCCTCGAGGAACGCGGGCAACTCACCGACGGCGTGATACGCGTACGCGTACGTGCTCCCGGCACTCGGAATGCGACACGTGAGGGCCTTCAGCGTGTAGATGCGCTTAATTGTTCCCTTTCACGTTGGTTGCAAGGATCTTCACTTTGGAAAGTCAAGTAGAAAAGAAGGTACTATAGAAATGATCCTGTGTAAGTACGGTCTTCTTCACTTTGGATGCAACAGTTTGTGGTGAAGTGCAAGTGAAAATTGTTGACCAGTTTGTATCAGTGCACCGGTTTTCAAGGCAGATCGATCTGGTTGGCTGAAAGGACGGAGTATTTTGGGCCAATGTTTTGTACGCGGATTTGAGGTAAGGCACACGGTTTACATATAGTTTACATGTTGGATTTTTATTGGATATTAAATATGTGAAAAAGTAAACAGTACCGTGTCCAAATAGGCTTATTTAGAACTCGATTTT
>CM047587.1:20321820-20393310 GCA_026184515.1 Peronosclerospora sorghi | reverse complement strand
AAAATCGAGTTCTAAATAAGCCTATTTGGACACGGTACTGTTTAGTGGACCTCATTAAATATATTGCGTGACTGGGTACACCCCCTTTGCTGCGTACACCCCCCTAGGGTTAGGGATAGGGTTAGGGTAACACATTCCCTTACATGTAAGAAAATTCTGTGTTCCACGCTCTTAATCTTATTGCATTTGCAATTGCTAGGACATGCACTCTTTATGGATTCAAAAGATCAACGCAGGTGCACGACAGGAAGGAATTTCGTACTCAAGCTTCATGGCAAGATGAATGGCTCGGGTATTGAGATGAACCGAAAGGTTGTAGCTGATATGGCTGCTACGGAGCCTTTTAGTTTCAAGTCAGTGCTAGAGGTTGTCAAGCACATGGAGGGTGTCACCAAGGCTTTGTGATATGTTTAAACCGTGACATACATTGGTGCGACAGTTGATTGAGTATGGAATGAACTGCAAACACAAGGACACCGTCATTGTGCAGATTTGCCAATAGAAACTTGTGCCAAACATCAGTTTTCTTGTTTCTGCCCTTGTGATTCTACTAGACGTAGAGATCGGGGCTTCGGGACATAGACCGTTTACTATGTAGCCCTCTCGATAGATTTCAGGCGACTTGAGATGTCGAGCAGAACTTAGGACGCCTCGGCACTTCTGCGAAGTGGCTTGAATAACTACAGTTGCCAAAAAATGCATGTAATATTCACGATAAAAAAGTCTGAAGTAATACACTTTCCTGATGGGGTACTGATCAACGTGGACACCGTGTACTTGTACGTATCACCGCCAGGCATAAGTAAGTGAGTGAGGCAGTAAATTTTTTAAGCGCACGTCTTTGTTGCTATTCCCTACAATATAGAAGCGAAATGTGCTGTCATTAGCCGTAGTCGAAGGTTTTACGTGACTTCAATGTGAATATGGAGCTGTATCTCAAAAATAAGTATTACTTGGTGTCGACGTGGAGCTTTCATGACCGACACGGTGTCCTCGCTCTTTTCTCCAAGACGATGTTACAAGTCTTTACTAGAGCTTGTGTAAGGGAAGGTGTAACCCTAACCCTAGCCCCTAGGGGGGATGTACGCAGCAAAGGGGGGGTGTACCCAGTCACGCCCTAAATATAGTGTTCGTATTACATCTGGTTGTGTGGTGAAGCATCTTATAAATTTTTGTGGTACCATATTTGGTACAGTAGTCAGTATCATAGTTGGTACAATAGGCGATATATTAGTCGGTACGATAGTTGGTACCATAGTTGGTACAATAGCCGGTACGACTGTTGACACAACAGTCAGTACAACAGTCGGCACAAATGTCGGCAGACGTGGACGGGCCATAGACGGGGCGTCGTGAGAAGGGACAGTTATGTACAGGTACCTAGCGAACACCGACGAACACCGACGAACAACGGATAAATCAGGTCGACTGGTCGACGGAGGACGCTGGAATGGACGGTTCTGATTGGCTGAAATTAGGGAAATGGTAGATCTAGGGATATAAGTGCTAATAAAGTTCTCCTTTTGCGTCCGATCGGTAAGGTAACCGAGGGGGAGGCGTGCTCTCTTCGCGCCTCCCTCTCTTTTGCATACGCACCCTTTACGTCCCGGGCGGGAGCACGTAGTGCACTTTTTGGCCCACCGGCAGACGAGAGGTCTGGGGAACTCACCCTCAACTCCACCCGCTGTGTCAGCGGTTATTTTGTAAAGGTTTTTTGGGGTGGAAGTTTTCTCACCTCTTCCCCCATTGGTCCACGTTTGGCCCCTAGAAGTTCGGCTGCTATAAGCGCCCCATGGGAACTCTAGGCGGATTTTTAGTGGAAACTGTCGATCAGTCCGTAGCTGATCGACCCCCCCCCCTCGTAGGTCTAGGATAAGAATACATTTCGATAGGGTATTCTGTTAGCTGATTAAGACTCCAGAGGCTCCGTGATCGGATGGTGGAGATTTCCGCTGCCTGATCAAGTACCCCTCCACTGATCGCCACAAGATCATCGATCTGCAACTGCGCTCTGTGATGAACAACTCGCAGATCGCGCCAAGTTGTACAAAATCGACTACATTGATCACCGACTCTGATCATCCCCTGATCAAAGGCCGACGGTCCTGATCATCGACGTTTAGCGCCTGATCAAGCCTGATCAAGCCTGATCACTACTGATCAAACCCGATCACACCTGATTCAAGCTTGATTGTACCTGATCACGCCTGATCAGCACATAGGACGTTTCGTTACAAGTTTACCCAATTTTGCATCAAGGAATTGTCGTGTTTACATCCCCGCCAACTGGATAGCGGCTCACTCCCAAGCCGTCGGGTACACAAGGTGAGCAGAAACACAAGCAGTCAAGGACAACCAAAGGACCCCATTCGTTAGTCGGCAGTCTGGGAGCCGTGGTAACGCCTGATCAAGCTTCACAAACTTTGAATAGCCGCTCCACCACAATGGTGCGCGTGCCCGGATCTTTGAGCGATGCGGGATATCACCGCGATTCTACGCAAAATGGCGCTGATGCGGACGTGAAAACGGAAGCAGAATTGAAGATCAAAGTGGAAAAGGAGGAGGTGGTTGTGACGATGAAAGGCAGTTCGCCGTAGTCATGTCTGAAGAAGAAAGGAAATGCTGATCATCAGGACCTGGGGATGTATCCTGATGACATAAAGGAGGAAAAGCCTCGATCACCTCCCAAGGCTCATTCGGGAGCCCCTGCGGATCACAACGCAAGTTGTGATCCACCTATTGCATGTTTGTAGAATGATACGGATTTGAAGCCGGTGGTGGAATACTACGACCCGTACCAACCGAAGGCGTTGCTGAAGGCGCCTGGTTCGGAGAGCGACAAAAGTCGATCAAGTAAGGCGCCATCAGAATCTGATCTGACAAGGACGCTTTATATGAAGGAACTGAAGAATTGCTTATGGACGGATTCGATCTTGAGCCTACTCAAGGTCACCATGAGCGAAAGATGAATGGACCAGTCAATCAACCAATCTGTTCCTTCCAAAGCGATGCGTCTGAAGTGGAGTCGAGCAGTGCTGATCGTATTACCCGGATGACGATCTTCCAGAAGTAGGAAGCCAAGTTCGCAGCCGTGAAGAGGGAGTATCGATCAGTTAATACAGAAGATGATCAGTTACAACAGAACCCACGGCTGCAAGCGTTTTTTTAATGCGGCTATAGGGTGGTTTGGGGCTGAGGAAAGAGGCAAGGCGACACCTGACGTTTTACGCACGAATATGACGTGTGGAGTTACGCACTCAGGATTTGTGAGTTTCACGTGAAGCAATCGGATCTTAGTGTCTAGAGCCGTCTACAATGGGTTGATGCTCTCAGTACTATCTACAAACAACTGAGTGAGGACGATTTGCGCATTGGATTAAGTATTGAAAATGTCGCGCAGTCTGAAACCCGTACAGCGCTGACATTAGAAGCCTTTGGCTGCGTCCATGAAGCGCAGGAAGAATACTTTCGCGCACTTTCCAAGACTCAAGGCGGGTGTGTTGCGGTTGAAGACGTGAATTTGTTCGAGTTGAGATTGTGGGAAGAGCGCTGGGTCACGTTGTTAAAGTCGAGTTCTGCGAAAGAGACGTTACTTCAAAGTGTTGGACAGATTGAGGCTGAAGTTGAGTGTCAATCGTTACAGCGATGTGATATGGAGCAGGAAGCTGCACTACGTTTGTCGACGCAGCCGGGTATGTACACGGTAGATCGCGCCTTGGTTTCCATTTGGTTCAGCTCGTGGTCGCTTCGTGACCGTAGTCAGCCGCTGAATACGCTTCTTAAGCTTCTAGCGTCCAAGGTGCTCCAAATTCGCAAAAAAAGCGATAAAGCAGCTTTTAAGTAGAAAAGTGATCAAAGGAAGAATGAGTTCGAATGCCGTTGCGGAGCTGCAGGCTGCTCTGATTGACCAGTTTCTAGTTGAGACACACCCAAAGGTGAGAGGTCGACAACTTCAGCTTCTGATCCGTTGCTAGCTCTCTGAAGCCGTTGAAGACACACATACCCTACGACTGCAGCTGCAGATCCCTTTGACTCGCGTAATCAGCGTTTCTTCAGACGCACATGTTCTAGCGTCAGGCTTGGAATTGTATGCACTCATGGTGTCGGATCAGCCTTTCGATCAAGAGACAGAGATTGCATTGTACCAAACATTATGCCATGAAATTGAAATGCGGTCCGATGAAAGTGACTATGGCGCAGCGAAGTTGTCGAAGAAGCTGATTCAACACATTGATGTCAGTAGCGTTCTTACTGCGTACGCTGCTGCAACTGATGCTAAGACCCAAGACCGGGGAATTTGGATCTAAGTCGCTGCATTTTTGAGCCTGAAAGTTCGAATTACTTTGCTGAACGCGACGTGCTTTCGCAAAACATGGTCTAATCCCTGTTTGCTCGTTCAAAGTGTCGATTACGAGTGTCTAGAAACCGAGGTGATGGTTGGTCCATATTATCTTGCCAATATGTTGGACGATCGTGGCGTGTTGATGGAAGATGTAGAGGGGGCCGAAAAGTTCATGACGCTGCTGTATTATCGCTTACTTGCGGAAGATCGCGCCATTTCTACCACCGAATTGCAACACGGAGATCGATCGTGCTTAGTAGATGTATCATGTGACGTTGACCAGTCAGATATTCGCTTGCTCGTTCTTAGGGTAAAGACGGGGACGATCAACGATGGCCATTAGTAATATGTGGCAATATAATGCTCCTTTTGGATCGTGTTCTCTCGAGTGCATTGAATGTGCTACAACTTTTGCGGGAACGGGATAACGTGACAATGGTCTTGGATCTGCTCCATGAAGTGAAACCTTTAGTTGTTCTTCAAGGACCCAATGATTCGGAAAAGGAATATATTGTCGCACCGGCCGCGGATGTGCAGGCCGAACTCGAAGCATCTGAAGATGAGAATGGCGACGTTGACGATGAAGAGTATGATGAATAGCGAGATTTGGCAAAGAGAACGATTGATGCATTAGAAGAGTCCGGTTCTCAGAGCTTGATTGTTTCCAATCGTTCCGTTTCGTCGACGTATGCCAACCGCGATAAGAAGAGCCGAGTCGTGTGACAGTCGTGGCTGAACACTGCGGTGCCATGAGTGGGTCCATGATTATGCAGACCTGCTTAAGTGTTTTTATCCGCATGATTGATTGTCATACAGCAGAAGAGGAGGACACATGTATCAAGACGTACGATTTCCCAAGTATGGGCGGCTCACACACTTTGAAGGCTCGAGTGTGAGTCCAATTAGTTGGATTAAGCAGTGGCTGTGTAAAGGCCAGAAGCTGCGATTCTTCGTGGGACTGTTAGATTGTCCCAATCTCCTTGTATTTGAGAAATGTATCGGTTTGATTCGGCCTCTAGTCCGACATAATGAAGCCATCATCCCAAATCTTCACGCATCTGGCATCTTTTACTACCTGCTTCGGTTTGCTCGAGATGTGGATGAAATGTCCATCGCAGCGCGTTTTAATATCTCACATTCATTTACGTCAATCAGGACTGGATGTTCCACATCGTAATGACGGGAAAAAGAAGGGGGAAATAAGCGAGGAGTTTTCTCGCCTGATCCATTGACTCGTATTTGCTTGAAGAGATGGCTCGTGCGCTTGCTACCGGTTTCGATGGTTGCTCAGCTCTTACGTCACGGTCCACGTCGCTTTGCGACAGTACTCTTCTCTGACGCTAGAAACCCTGAAGTGGTTTGGAAAGCCAATATGCGTAATTAAATGGTGACATATATTGAAAAAATCATGGACTTACACATGGATAAGCATGGTATGTTTTATATTTCCGAGAAGGAGGGGTCTGAACACGAAGCCTTTATTGCACCTATTGAGTATCCGAAGGAAGTGCATGCACTACAGTGCTACCAATACTATTTGCATAACCTTCTGGATGAGAGAAACTTTCCTCCCGGGTGGCCAATTAATGACGAAGATGCGTTCCTACGGTCGCTTCTCAAGTCCATTCGTCGCTGGGTGCACCCTGAACTGCTGCTCACATGAAGCTCAAGAATCCATGTGCTCTTTGCGTAGGCAGCTCTTGTCAGTTGTTGGTACTGCACTACGTACTCTGGACCGGGAGGCTCGAGGATCAGGTGAAGATAATGCTCGGTGTTTGGGAAATGTCACCTACTATCCGGACGTGTTTTCCCCTTTGTTTGGGCTTTGCGCCACGGGCGTAGCGATTGTTACCTCGATGCCGAGCCTGCTTCCGGAAGATCTTCAGGTGCTCGTTTCACAAGTTCACAAGGCTACTCAGGAAGTGCACGACATCTTTAGCAATGACGGTGTCACACATCCTCTGCTACTCTTAGCGTTAAAGATGCTTGCTAACAAAGATCACCTAAAGTCGTCGTTGTTATTTGATTATTGAAGGTTGCAGTAATAATGGAGGAAAAACAGGACGGTGAAGACACAGAGCAAAGTGCGGTGGCATGTAGTTGGCTTCCTGCTCGCGAATGTGGGTCCATTATCGAGCTGTTGATGCAGCGGGTGCCGCTCCCAGAGCCGAACCCGGGCTCTGATTGGATTCCCCTTTTCACCGTAGAAATGGCGCAACGTGGTGAAGAGACACTGCTTAACTCTCTGTCTGAACTTAAACATAAAGTCGCGGTTACAATGGCATACCAGGCATTTGAAGGTGTCTGTCGAGCCTTTCTTTCTCACGGTGAACAAAAGGAAATACTAGGTAATTTTCCAGCGCGATGGGCGGATCATCTGTTAGATCGTTTAGAACGATCGGAGCAGCATATTAGCTTGCTGCGAAGCTCCGGCTTTGCGTTTAGCTTCGTGGTCATACTTCGCGCGGAGCCTCGAAATTCAGCCGCTGTCATTTTGCCAAAAGTAATGACAAAGTTACTACAACTGGCAGGTGAAACACGGACGCTGCAGAGAAGCGTACTACCCACGAGACGCATCATTTGCTATGGCGTGCTCGTGTGAATGCACTGAAAATCTTGAAGCTCATTCGTGAAGATGGAGTTTTGGCGGAAGACGTTGTCTGTTACGTTGTGGACATGTTTGAGCTTTCCGTACGCGGTTTTGATAGTGGTTCCTGGGCTGTGCGGAATTCTTCCATGATGCTCTTTGCTGCAACGACACAGCGTGCGATCGGAGACAAGTGCATTGACGATGTTAAAAGTTGTCAAAAAGTTGCTAGTGACAATGTATTCCCGCGCTTCTAAGCACTTCGAGGCTTTCTTGCTCGTGAATTGACTAGGTTGATTGAAAACGACATAAGACCATGCAAGAGCGAAAGCAGCAATTTGACGATTTTCTGCCACGATTTTCTCGCTACTTGGTGCTCATGTAGCAGTACAGAACTGATACTAGTCGATCCGAAGTTCGCGTGCTTGTTCCAGTTGAGTCCGCGCAGGAATCGACTAAAGGAAGGATTGATATCGCTATTCCTGGTAAGGCAACGGATGTTGTGGATGTGGCATGCTATGATATCCATCGTCGGTTGAAGATATTGAAAAAAGAAACGATTGCTGCACGGCTACAGCTTGCTGCTTTTTGTGCCCGAACTGGGACGAGTGTGCCAAGCAAGCGATTGCAAATGACTGGAACGGAAGCCGCCGTCGAAACGCATGAGAGCCTTCATCTTTTCGCAATTCGACGAGCCACAATTTCCATCGGCACACGAAGAAGCCTTCAGCTTGGCTCGGATATCGCTGACCGTCGCACGGACTTGAGCGCGCAGGGGCGCAATCCCTTCCCGGAACTGCTTGATCTCCTCCTCGCGATCAGCAATAGACTGATCAAGTGATGAAACACTATCCATGATCGTCTGCATGATCAAATTAATGAGGAAAATGTGGAAATGCATGGTCATGATGACCTGATCGAACTTGATTAACAGATGAAAGGAAGGGGTGATCGATGGGTTCTAACGGTGCCAACAACATGATCGATCATGACCCGACGAAAAGAAGAGATGATCGAGAGCAGACAACGGCATGATCGACCCACGCCCCAACCGCTGTATGGCTGGGACGCGGCTCACGGGTGCTGTGGTGAAGCATATTATAAATTTTTGCGGTACCATATTTGGTACAGTAGTCAGTATCATAGTTGGTACAATAGGCGATATATTAGTCGGTACGATAGTTGGTACCATAGTTGGTACAATAGCCGGTACGACTGTTGACACAACAGTCAGTACAACAGTCGGCACAAATGTCGGCAGACATGGACAGGACATAGACGGGGCGTCGTGAGAAGGGACGGTTATGTGCAGGTACCTAGCGAACACCGACGAACATCGACGAACAACGGATAAATCAGGTCGACTGGTCGACGGAGGACGCTGGAATGGACGGTTCTGATTGGCTGAAATTAGGGAAATGGTAGATCTAGGGATATAAGTGCTAATAAAGTTCTCCTTTTGCGTCCGATCGGTAAGGTCACCGAGGGGGAGGCGTGCTCTCTTCGCGCCTCCCTCTCTTTTGCATACGCACCCTTTACGTCCCGGGCGGGAGCACGTAGTGCACTTTTTGGACCACCGGCAGACGTAAAGGTCTGGGGAACTTACCCTCAACTCCACCCGCTGTGTCAGCCATTATTTTGTAAAGGTTTTTTTTTGGGGGGGGAGTTTTCTTGTGGTGAAGTGCAATGAAAATATTTTGACCAGTTTGTACCAGTGTACCAGTTTTCAAGGCAGATTAATCTGGTTGGCTAAAAGGACGAAGTATTTTGGGCCAATCGTGTGCGTGGAGTGTTTTGTACGCGGATTTGAGGTAAGGCACACGGTTTACATATAGTTTACATATTCGATTTTTATTGGCTAAATAATATAGTGTTCGTATTACATTGGGTTGCGTAAGTCGCCTCTGCACGCCGAAGAGTGTTTGGGAATTGAGGGTCGAGTAATCCCCTCTAGCCCATTATACCCGGCAAGGACAGAGCTCCACCGGAAGCCCCACGACAGGGAAAACTCGTTACGTTCACTCACCACTCATGTCCAACTCCCGCCACGTTCGGAACGTGTTTTTACTGGCTGGGTTACTCACTGCGATCTGCAGTCAAGTCCCAGGAATTGGTTGGATTACTCACTGCGAGCTGCAGTCCATTGCCAGGAAACTATTGGCTGGATTACTCACTGCTTTTGGAGTCAAGTGCCAGAAACTCTATTGGATGGATTACTCACTGCTGCGTGCAGTCAAGTGCCAGATTTAACCGCATTCGGAGTGAAGATTTCCGCTTCGTTTGCCGATCGGCTATATCGCTTTATCTTTCGTTAGAATTTTGGATCAGTACCCCAGAGGTGGTACATCCATATCGATCTTCTCTAAGTCTCCTTCAAGCAGCTGTCCACCAAGTGTGTAAACAGCCCATTCCATCGGGTACACAAGGTGAGACGCATGATGAATCGGACCAGGCGTCCTATGCAAATGATTGGTCGTCTGCTAGCAGCGGACGATCATATAGGATCGTAGGCGAAGGTTCGCGGGGTACCCCCCCCCGTCAGTTGGAAGGCTGGGCACGATGGTGGTCAGGTTCTCGACACTACGGTGTTCGATTTTGAACTTGACTCCACCACAATGGTGCGCGTTCCCAGATCATTTGGTGACCGTGGATATCACCGCGATATCCAGCAAAGTGTGGATTTTACGAATTTTAATATTGATACTCTCTGGGGAACAAGCAAGGAACGCATATCGCCTTGCGTACTACTAGTTGGAAAGTATGGTGATGTTCGATCTGGTCAAGGGGAGGATCAGATAGAAATTAATTAATTTACGACTCCCCATACCGCTCCTGCGGAGCAGATCGGCACGACGAACGCTTATAGCCTCGTGTTATGGTCGCGGAAAAGGATGGCGATGATCCATCTGGCCAGGTGGAGGACCAGATCGAGACTAAACAAGTTTATTCCTCCCCACAAGGCTCCGATCGGAGCCGATCGGGACTATAGCAAGTTTTTCTATAGTCCCAGTAGGGATCAGGAACCTGTTCCTGATCCCCTTCATATCGAGAAACAATTGCATGTGAATAAAACTATGGGGGCGGATCACTCCGATCCGCCCAAATTACCAATTTAAAAGACCAAGCAGAGGCTCGCAATGCTTTCGGACGATGACGACTTGGAGTAAAAGTCGCCGATCTATGATGGGACTGTGGATCACGAGGAGGTGACCAAGATGTACTACATGTAAGAACTGAAGAAATTCGTTCGCGAGAACGAAATGATCCGAATTGTCAAGCCCCTAATTCCGGATTGTCTATACGGGCCGACTACCGAACCGACCGAATCCGATCGGCCGCTGCAAATCTTTTTGCGATGCTAGCAGAAGTGGGGATAAAGGTCAAGAATGCTAATGGTGTTGGCAAGCTATTTGAAATGGATACGTGGAACAAGCGATGTCATTCTACATGAATATATGACGCCATTGGTGGGGGCGGTGCGCCGCCCAACTCCTACAATCGCGTTAGAAGCCCCAAACCTCGTGCAATCACTCGTCTGGAAGTCATTCTCCGAGGATATCTCGCTATATGGGTCGCCACCTTCCTCCAAGTGCTCGTCCGAGTTGGAGGTCGGCGTGGATCGGATGACCATGGATCGCTGTACCAGTCGTACGGAGCAAAAAAGGGACGTGCGACAACGAGGGGCAGCATGCCAGTCGGGGCCCCAGTGGCGCCCACAGGTATCGACACCCCCCAAGACCGATCCAATCACCTCGACCTCGATGGAAGCAAGCATGAAAGCCATGTTCGAGGCTATGACGAAGCTTTACGCCGCAGATCGAGGCAGATCACCTCTTCGTCCTCGTGCACCAAGCCGATCTGCCCAGGAAAACGCGGCAACTTGTGTGAACGTCGAAATGCAGTCAATAACATCAACCGAAGGTGTTAGACCTGTTTTCAAGACAAAACGCAGGTCATGCCGAATCTGCCCCCGCCGATCTGCAAGTAGCAGCGACTTCGACATTGAGTCGATCAGCGAAATTGACGATGACTACGGTGGTACGGGCAGAGTCGGGACAAGTATGGTGAACTTAGCCTCGACGATGGCGTTTGATTTCAATTAGACGGTGATACCAAGGATCCGCATGGCCGCAAGCATCGAGTTGAAGGACTTTACGGGTAGGGATGCTGATGAGGTTCAAGCCCGATCATGGTTCAGCCGAACGAATTCCGCCCTCCTCCGGGATCAGACGCCGAACAAAGAACGGTGTCTGATCTTCCGAGATCTGATGAAGGGACGGCTGCGAACTGGATCCAGCAGTTAAGTCGAGATGTACAATCTGACTGGAGTTTGATGTGCATGGAGTTTGAAAAGAAGTATCACTTTATCTGGTTCGTTGATCTACTTCTTCAGAGCCTGGGTTGGTAAGCTGACCAGCCAAGACGCATTACTTGGTATGGATTTTATGGTGCCGGCAGGCATACGCCTCGATCTGTCGCATGGAGTGCTTACGATTCCAGACGAAGTTTAGATCCAGCTGGCTGGTCGACGCCCCCTATACGGATCGCGTACTGATCTGGTGAGCTGGGACCAAGATATCACCATTCCGGTGGGTCGATCGGCAGATATCACGGTTGGAAAGGAACATCGGACAAAGAAGTTGTGGGTGACCAGGGGCAATCACTGGGTACCAACGTTTGTGGACGGTGGAGATCGAAGCGATCGCGTACGAGTTACTAGCATCGGTAATAAACCTCTGGTGTTAGGCAACGGTACGATCGTCGGTATGTGGCTGGCGGAACTTGGCATACCAAGCGACCACCGATCTGATCAGCGATGATGGATCGGTGGAAGAAGATACCTCACCTATGGTGGAACGACCCAGCTATGTAACCCCAAAGAAGATGTTAGTTCAAAGAAAGGCACCGCAGTCGCCGGACACGGTGGACCATCAAGCAGATGAGCCAAGGTTCATCAACGTGGTGGTGTCAAAAGAACAGGCGATAGCGGAGCCGGGAATAGAAAAAGGGAAATATGGCATTGCTGGGGCGGACCACGATGGCGCGCTTAAGCAGATCGATGTGGTTGAAAGGCAGCCCGCCGATCAAGAACAGCAGTGTTCAACCAATCAGGACGGTTTGGGTGATATTTCCCCGGAAGACGACCAAGTTTGTATCCATGAGGGCGGGGATCAATATATTCAGGAGCTGGAGAGCCGGATGGCAGTCCTCGCTGAAGTGTCTGCGGATCCACCCGAAGTCACCTTGGACGATCTTCAAGTGGGTGATCGGGATGTCAACAGTCCCGACCAGATCGATCAGCTAAATAAGATCATATGGAAAAAGAAACATCTGCTGATCGGGAACGGCAACGCCTTACCCCCTGCTCCTCGTGGAGAGATCTGTGACATCGATGTTGGTGATTCCAAACCGATCGCTCAGCGATGACGACGTGTGGCGCCACAGTACCGTGAGAAATTGTCCGATCTTATTAAAGGACTGTTGGCTACCAAGATCATTAAGCCGTCGACCTCGACGTGGGCCTCACCGATCGTGATTGTGATCAAGTAGAACGGCGTCGACATCAGGTTGTGTATCGATTATCGGTTGGTAAATCGGTTGACCAAGCTTATGGTGTACCCGATGCCGCTGATCAGCGATCTTCTAGAAGATTATGACAAGACCCTACGGTATTGCTCACTTGATATCGCAAGTGGATTTTGGGTGGTTTCGATGACCGATCGGGCTCGCGAGATATCCGCATTTGTTACGCCGTTCGGTCTTTTTGTGTGGAACCGTATGCCGTTCGGTTTGAAGAACGCGCCCCAGATCTACCAGAAGCTGATCGACAACGCACTGTATGGACACTTCAAGATCAGTACCGATCGGGACCCCACCGAAAACCATGATGTATTTACAGAGGGTGAACCCGATCGGGAAAGGAGACCGTCCGTTCTGGGGAGGCGATCGTATATCGACGACATTCGGATCCCTGATTCGTCATGGAGAGATCTGTGCGAGAAGGTCGAACGGTTGTTGGAGACATGCGATCGCTGGAACCTGTCGATCAGTGCTGTGAAGAATTTTTGGGGCATGTCCAAGGTCGCCTATTTTGGGTCATGTGGTGTCGATCAGTGGGCTAGAGGCCAATCCCAAGGATCTGGAGTCACTGAGCAACCTCCCGTTTCCCAGATCACTGAAGGCAATGCAGTCCTTCTTAGGGAGCTTAAATTTTACAGCCGCTTCACTGAAGACTTCGCGATTTACGCGGCCGTGCTGTACGAGCTCCGGGAAGTCGACTATCATATGTTGCGCGAAGGAGATCGGGCAACTTTAAGAGAAGGCTGCGACTCCGATTTGCCCTGCAGATTTTCCGCCGGTGGGGGCAGAGGATTACATGAAGTGTGCAAATGTTGCTTTTGGTATGCTGAAGGTCAACATGGCGACGGCACCGATTCTCAGACACTTCGATCCAGAAAAAATACCGATAGTCATTGTGTACTCTAGTAAGTGGGCCATTTCTGCCACTCTAGTGCAAGAACATGATGGATTGTACCATCCGGTTACTTTTACGAGCCGGACGTTGGAGCCGAACGAAGTTAACTATGGAATTCTTTTCGATCGAATCATCCCACCTCGGACGGAAGGCCAGATCACGTAGCGATCAGGATGTGCCAGAGGTCACCAGCACAGTCACCCGATACATTGGCAGATGTACCAAGAGTTGTTAACGTAGTCGTATCGCAAGATCGGGAGACAGTGGAACCAACGGAAGATGGAGACGATCGTATTATCGCTGGAGACGAGTATGGTGACACATCCGCTCAACTAGGTGCCACTGAAGGGCAGTCCGTTGACGGGGGTCAGCATTGACCGTTTGACAGGGGCGGACCGAGCGACATCGCCTTACCTGATGACCTGACGTGCATGCACTGGGGCGGGGAGAAGTGATTGATGGATCGGCGAACCCGATCTGGAATGTGGCTACCCCACCTGAAGTGCTAGCGATCCGCTCGAGGCGACTATGGATGATCCGCAAGTTGCCAACACCCCCGATCGAACCGATCAGCCCAAGGAATTAAGATTGGAGAAGAAATACTGGCTGATCGGTAAGGGCGCTGCTGATGTCGACAGTGATGATGCCGATTCGACCGCCCATTTGGATGACAGATCGACCCAAAAGACATGTTGTGGTCAAACGCACCGGGAACACCCGATCCGCTTGGAGGATTGCAAGGAAACAATTGAGATCGGTGAATCCGATCTTGATTATGGCGATCTGGATAAGAATTATGAACTAAACCGACGGAATCAGAATGGCTATGGGGCGACACGGACTTACGAAGTGGGAAAACAAGATTTGCAATAGTGCCGATCGGGTGACACCGATCGGCTACCGATCTGCAATACCGACCGGTGTGAATTTGTGATGTTTATTGTGATTACAACTACGGGTGTGTGGCGAACTGTGATTAAATAGTGATATTTCGATGATGAAAAAGTGGCTTAAGGATGTGGATCATTTTTCTTGGCGGCAACGATAACGACTCTTTCGATGCGGATACAGTTGGAGGTGGTAAGGGTGGATCGTGACTAATGTGGATAAAGGATATGACAAAAACGACGATCGGATGATCTGAAATGTAGTCTATTATTAATGAAATATGAACGACAATTATCAGATCGGATCGGCTCCTTCGATCTGCCCCGAGACCAAGGGTCGGCAGCAGCCAGACCTGAAGGAGGGAGAGGTACGTCAACCTTCAATGCCTCCAACAAAGCATGACGATATATATCAGAAGTGCCGGGCAGAAGAGTTGGTTTGGGCGCCTCGACAGCCGGTTTCGACGATTCTTGAGCGCTGTTGCCCTCCGGATGCACCACTTGGTCTGCTCCTGACGTCGGCTCTTCAACTGCTGCAGCAGATCGACGACGCTGGGTGGATCGGGATTGAGATAAAGCGAGAAGTAGCTCATCTGAACCCACCGATCCACCCTCCAAATCCGCCTTAGGAGAGGTTAATGCCGACTTGGACGGAACAGTGTGGCCTGTCGAGGGCGCGCGATTTTTCGAAGCCTTCCTCTCCATAACAGGATTTTCCGCCGCACTTGGAAGTTGCGCCCGTGTCTTGGCTTGCGATTGCACCGCCTCCAGCTTCTTTTACCGCTCCAGGTCGCACGCTAGGTCCCGCGCCCTCGCGCCTCTCGAGGAACCCTTACGCTTCTTGTTGTGTGCGCGAATTTTGGAGGGCGCAAGTATCAGCCAATGAATGGCGAGAATTTCCGCCCGGATTTTGTTGGGAAATGTACCACCTGAATGAGCCTGTGGGTCCGCGAGAGCGTTCGATGCTACTCCGCGAGGAATGCGATCGGCGATCAGCGACTTGGATAGGCACGTAGCCAACTCATCACGGCACCCGTAGACGATTCCCCAGAGTCGACTCTTGGGTCCAAATGCCGAGCTGATCTTGGGAGGCACTAATTCTGCCGGAATAATCGTCGATCGTGAGCTTTAGCTCAGCGATCTGCCGATCCAGCTCGAGTCGTTGGAAGTATATGGCCGACCGATCACCCTGAGGCTGTGAGCATTGTCGAACGACCACTGCGTGCAACTCCTGAAGACGCGATCGGTTGATCTCGAGACGAAGAAAGTCGTGACGAGTGCCGATCAGCCCTTCCAACAGCGCTTGGAGCAGATCGAAGTGGCCGTACACCTGCCGAACGGTATCGACAAGTGTATGCACAGTCGGGAAGACATCGATCACCAGTGGATTTACATACAGCAAGAAGTGAGGATCGATCTAACGTGGAGTTATCAGTTAATGGCGTACCTGATCTGTTCTGTTGCGGTGCTTTTTGAGCGCAACTTTCAACTCCTCCCGGAGCGCATCAATGTTTTGTTGGGACAGATCGACCTCGACTCGGGACTCATCTTGTTCTGCGACGATCTGAGTGTCACCCGAGTCGTCCGAGTGGTCCGATCGGTCAGGCGTTTGAAGATGCGGGGAATGCGAGCGCCGATCGCCTATGAAGATAAATGTTAGTGGAAAATGTGGCGATCGTAAGTCAAGTGGACTTACCTGGTACACTGGATTCGGAAGATTGCATGGAATCGAAGACTGTTTGTGAGATCGGGCCGCTACCGTTGTGCGGCTGCGACCAGACTCAGGGGCGGCTGTGGTGAAGTGCAATGAAAATATTTTGACCAGTTTGTACCAGTGTACCAGTTTTCAAGGCAGATTAATCTGGTTGTCTGAAATGACGAAGTCTTTTGGGCCAATCGTGTGCGTGGAGTGTTTTGTACGCGGATTTGAGGTAAGGCACACGGTTTACATATAGTTTAAATATTCGATTTTTATTGGCTAAATAATATAGTGTTCGTATTACATTGGGTTGCGTAAGTCGCCTCTGCACGCCGAAGAGTGTTTGGGAATTGAGGGTCGAGTAATCCCCTCTAGCCCATTATACCCGGCCAGGACAGAGCTCCACCGGAAGCCCCACGACAGGGAAAACTCGTTACGTTCACTCACCACTCATGTCCAACTCCCGCCACGTTTGGAACGTGTTTTTACTGGCTGGGTTACTCACTGCGATCTGCAGTCAAGTCCCAGGAATTGGTTGGATTACTCACTGCGAGCTGCAGTCAAGTGCCAGGAAACTATTGGCTGGATTACTCACTGCTTTTGGAGTCAAGTGCCAGAAACTCTATTGGATGGATTACTCACTGCTGCGTGCAGTCAAGTGCCAGATTTAACCTCATTCGGAGTGAAGATTTCCGCTTCGTTTGCCGATCGGCTATATCGCTTTATCTTTCGTTAGAATTTTGGATCAGTACCCCAGAGGTGGTACATCCATATCGATCTTCTCTAAGTCTCCTTCAAGCAGCTGTCCACCAAGTGTGTAAACAGCCCATTCCATCGGGTACATGTGGTGGAGTCAAGTTCAAAATCGAACACCGTAGAGTCGAGAACCTGACCACCATCGTGCCCGGCCTTCCAACTTACGGGGGGGGGTACCCCGCGAACCTTCGCCTACGATCCGATATGATCGTCCTCTGCTGGCAGACGACCGATCATGAGCATAGGACGCCTGGTCCGATTTATTCTTCATCTCACCTTGTGTACCCGATGGATTGGGCTGGTAACGCACTCGGCGGATCGGTGCTGGGAATTGAATTGTGATCTTAATGTGGTAGACCGTGCTGGGTAGTGTACCCCGGGCGGAACTCTTCACCCTGGGTACGGGCAGACCAGTTATATTCGAATGTAGTATGCTCCAAAGGGCAGATCGCTCAAACGATCGTAGAGCCCAACCAATACGAGAACAAAACTCCAATAATCCAATAGTCCAGTAGGGAGATCCAAATTAAAACGTGATATATTCCACGAACGATATCTGCACGTAATAATCCAAAAGACGTAATAGCACGTTCCAAACGTGTGCAACTTAAACTTGAGAGGTAGACCAAAGTGCACTCCCGTCGAGGGACTTCCGGTGGGCCAAGTGCGTCTGTGACGCGTCCCGGCCGGGTATAATGAGCTGGAGGGGGTTATTCGACCCTCCGCTCCTAAAACACTCTGCGGCGTGCAGAGGCGACCGATGTACAAAGCGAAACGACCCCGGTTGAGTTAGAGGTCCGACAATTAAGTCGTAAAGCCAAAAACACTCTTCTTAGACGAAGCCAAAATAAAACCTTTTCTCAACAGGCAAAACCAAAAACTAAACTACCTACCCCCTATAGTCCCCAATATGTACCAAACATGAAAATATGTAGTACGCAATCTCATGTGACTTACCCAAATCCGTGTTCTTGACACCCCTTGAACATGACCGGCTTAAAAGCCTCCTGGATTTCCACCAATCCGATCGCCGATAGGTCGATCGGTATGCTGCTGACCGGAAACGACCAAAATTCTTGGGTCCGCTTCGCCACAGCCGCCCCTGAGTCGTGTCGCAGCCGCTCAAGGGTAGAGGCCCGATCTCATCATGTTCAGATCTTCACAGAAGCGGACTTCACCAATGGACGGATCTCCGAATCCACCTTCGCCAGATAATTGCCTTGCACACCCGATCGCCTTGTGACCTCTCTTGACCTTCTTTGCTGCAGGTGCCCTGCTTTCCTCATCGCCCCATATTGATTCGCCGACCAGATCGGCCCGATATGAAAGCTTCCTCAGCAATTCAGAGTCCGACACACCGGGCAATCATCAGATCGAGGCCGATCAGCTCCGGAAAACGGTACGTGAGCTCCAGTCCCAGTTATACATCAGGATTCTTCACTCCTGAAACTGCGGAAGGAGGTGGATAAGTTGATCCCCATGTCCACGAAGTTGCAGGAGGTAACCACTGAAAACGAACGTCTCCGGTCCCAAATCGTCCAACAAGCAACGCAAGGTATGTCAATCGGTCTGTTTCCATCTTGGGTCTGCTCTGACCTTCCTATGAATATAGATCAATTGCTCGCCGATATCGCCAAGACGTTCGACGCCTTATTCATGGCTGATCGGCAGTCTCATAATCATTTCTATCAGCTCCGACCGATCTTGGACGGGCTGATCGGCGCACGACACGATCTGTCTCGCTTGGAGGCCTATAGGTTCCACCTCCTGGAACAGCTCGCGGTGGTCGACTGGCAGAGGTTGGAGGACCAGTCCGATCGGACCTTACTCCGCACCCAACTTGGTGACCTGGAGAGGCAGATCGGTGAGTTGCAGGTCGTGGTCCGGGAGCAGATCGGGAAGGTCGAGTACTTCCAGATCCGATCGGACGCCTGGACCCAGGAATCAGATCGTCGCTGGGCGGCCGTAAATCGGTGCTACCAACAGTTGACTGACTTGTTGCACCGGCGTCCGGATGTATGCTCTAGCTCTGACCGGTTGCATCGGCCGTTCTGGTCGATCTCAATCAAGATCGTACCCGACGCCACTCATTGGCTAAAAGTAGCCACCCCAAAAGTCCGAAAACTTCCAAGAAGCGTAAGGACGCGTCGAAGGGCTCAAGGGCGCGGGGCATAGCGCGCGACTCCGAACTCGAGGAGAAGCGAGCGGTGCCCCAAAGGAAAGCCAAGACGCTGGCGCATCTCCCAAGCCCCAGATCGGACGCGGGTGATACGTCTATCATCATCAAATCTCGTGCGCCCTCGCGCCCCCGCGCCGCTCATACCAAGCGTATACAGGTCTCCTCCGGAGAGGACTCGGGGGCGGATCGAGCGATTCCGAGTTCTTTATCACTGCTTTATCCAAGTCTCGATCTGATCAACGCCGAGGTTTCGTTCCTGCGAAGCCTGCATCGGGGCCTAATAAGGCGATCAGCTCCCAAGGTGATGGTGCTGCACCGACGCGCGGGTCGACCGGATCGGTACCTTCGCTACAGCCCGGCACATCTGGGCTGCACAAGCACGCCCGATCGAAAGGGTTGTTGGCCGGAGGTCGGCCTTTCCCATCGTTGACTTCGGATGCCACTTCGCCATGGCCATCGTGGCAGATCGGTAGCTTGTACCAGTCTGCCCTGACCAAGCATATATTAGCCCGATCTCTGTCGCGCCCGGACTCCTGGCTTTTCCTCCAGCTCCCAAGGCTCCGGATGCTTCTGCATGGCGGGCGGACCTGGTCACAGCACCACAAATCGCCCGTCTGTACGCAGATGAGCCATGGAAGGTGTTCGTCCGCCCCAAGATGGGGTCCATGTTTGCGCCGACTGCGTGGTTCGACTCGTTCTTATAGTGAAGACCTTCAACGAAACTTACAGCCAAGTGATCCGGGAGTCTACGCACTATCTAGTGCTTCCTGGTCGAGTGCAACATGATCAAGGCCTGATCTTGTTCCAGAGAAGCCGAAAGAGGAACCGGAGTCGGGCAGGCGAGGCTTGGCAGACCCTATGCCAGTTTGTTCTGGGAGGGATTCTGGCCCGCGAATGCGACCTCGACATCTTTTTATATATTGTGGCTCTCCATATTGCCAAGCGTCGGGTTGAGAAAGCCGGAGTGCTAGCTGACGACGGCGCCTGGTATCCCGGTCTTCATTGTGACGAGCCGGTCACAGACCTCAAGGACGCTTTGGCCCAGATCGATCGGAAGGAGCCCTGGCGCAAACAGTACCAGAACCAGATCGAAGAACATCCGGCGCTTACTATCGGCCGTCTGTGGGGCGATAGTGATTCTTGATGCAGCAGTTTGCTGACAAGATAATTCGTAATACATGCCATCATTCTTTTCACACTCCTGATCATCCAATCCCTTAATCAAATTCATCACTTTATCCAAACTTGCACCAACACGTTATCATATACGGTTTCCATCCACATCGCGAAAATCATCACCACGTTCGTCATTCCACTACTACAGTTCATCACAGTTCATCACAAATTCACAAAATTACGACCTTACACATATTCACACCGATCGATATACTGATCGGTGCTACTGTGTGTCTTGGTCTTCGTGGGTCTGCATCAATTCGAAGCGATTCCGACTGACTCGTTCTCGCTCGAACTCTCGTAGCAGTGCTCCACAATTTAGATCGAGTTCGTCGATCCAAGTTTCTTCGTCATGATCCTTCCAGCGGACCAGATATTCTCGGTGGGTGCGACTGAAACGGGTCTTCTTGACCGATCGGACATCCAGCACATTTTCCACCTCGAATTCTTCCTCTTCCAATGGTCTTTCCCAACTGTCCTCCGGCAGCAGAGCTTCGTAAAAATCGAATCTATCCCCTTCGTCCACCAGACAGGGTATTTTAGGCCGATCGGGGAATTCTCTAACCAGCTTCAACTTGGAGACGTGTACGATCGGAAAAACTTTGTAATCCGCGCCGATCGTGATCAGACGGGCCGCATGCTCACCGATCAGCTCTGCTACACGGAAAGGACCGTGCCACATATGAGCCAACTTCTTCGCATAGCCTTCCTTGACCCGATCGAGGTATAACCAGATCCTCGCCCCTGGTTCAATACCATGAAGTCGGACCTGATCGTTATTCCGGTCTGCTCGATCTTGTGTGGCCTGACGCAACTTTTCTTTGACGACTTCTTTCGCATATTGATAGTTCTTCTGGACCTGCATACGCCAACGACGGGCATCGAGATCGCGGGTCCGAGTGCAGCCGATCGGTATCGCCGCTTCAAGTGTCGATCGAGGTTCCCATCCATACGCCAGATAAAAAGGCGTTTCTACTTGGACCCGATCGGTTGAGGAGTTGAGTGCGAATACCAGGCTTTCTGCATACTCTCCCCAGTCACGTTGGTCTGGATCGGCCACATACATCTTAATCGCCCTTGTGATTGTCTGCACCATGCGTTCATCCGATCCGTTCGCTTGCGGACGATATTCCATCGTCGCGCTCTGCTTCTGGCCTAGCATGTTATTGAACGATCGGAACACCTCAGCCATAAAACCGGGTTCCCGATCGTGTCTAATAACTTCGCTGGCGCCGAACCTTCTGAATACACATTCCTCGTAACTCTGGGCGATCTGCTGAGCAGATCGGTTGTACTAGCCTTTGCGATCACCAGACCAGTGAACAGGTCGATCCAGATCAGCAGTTCAATGTTGCCGCGTGTCGATCTGGGCAGCGACGGTATGTGATCCATTGCTATCACCTGGAAAGGGTAAGTAGACTCGATATTCCCGGGCGATCGCGCCTTGATTACCGATCTGCCCTTTCCGGTCTCGCAATCTGTGCAACAGCCCACATATTTCTGCACACTGCGGAAAAGACCTCTCCAGTGGAAGTGGGACCTGATCTTGTGATAGGTCCTGCCTATGCCTTGATGTCTCCCTTCTAGACTCACATGGTAGTGATGATAGACATCCGGCTGTAGCAACTCAGGGACCACCAATTTCGCTAGTCAATCTCGATCGGCACTGTCTTGGTCAACATCACGGCAGTAATACAGCAATTCGTTGTCATCCACATCGTAACTGTCCGCGATTTTGGTACACTATTTCGCTTGATCATTCGTTAACTTGGACAGTTCACCGCGCAGATAGGCTTT
Source organism: Peronosclerospora sorghi (assembly GCA_026184515.1). Taxonomy (NCBI): domain Eukaryota; phylum Oomycota; class Peronosporomycetes; order Peronosporales; family Peronosporaceae; genus Peronosclerospora; species Peronosclerospora sorghi. The sequence goes on along the minus strand of CM047587.1, from coordinate 20,371,412 downwards.
CAAGTTGACGATCCACTCTTCTTCGTCCTGCGACTTGAGGATCCGTTCCACCCTTAGCTGTTGTACAACGCACTCACTCAGCCTATCCTTTGGGAACGATCGGCGAGACTCTGAGTTCGCGATCTAGTCTCCGCCATCACATGTACCTGATCGGGGGTGTCCTTGGGCTTGATCAACTCCGGGAGCTTGTTTATGTCCATAAGTTCAAGTAGAACGGCCTCCTCGGTGATCGACGCCCCGATCTGGTCCCGCATAGCTTGGGTCGCGAGGTGATCGGCGCTTCTGTTCCAATCCTGTTTCACGTGCAATATATCGTGGTTGGGATAGTCTTTCAGTGCCTTCATCACCCGATCATTCAGCAACTTCATCTGTGGCGCCTTACAGTCGACCCAGTGATCTGCCTGATCACTAGGTTGGAGTCACCACATATGATCATCCGCCCTTTCTTTTGTAATGACAGCAGATCGAGGCATAGAAGGAGCCCCCGATATTCCGCCTCGTTGACCGTTTGTCAGGCGTGAAATCGGCGGCGGCTGCTACTATAGACCATTGTGGTAACTTCCACAGTATGGCACTATAGGCGCCGACCTTCTACTTCACGCTAGCCGATCCGTCGAAACTCAAGACCAGGAGTTCCTCATCCTGATCGACCATCGGCGGCGGCCGTGAGATTGATTGTCGGGGTTGCTTCCTTGGGGCAATCGCCATCAGACCTTATCCACTTCAGACCGAGGGGTGATACTGGCATCCAATGTTCCCAATATCTATTCCTCTCCCTTGGTGCAGTTGACGACCTCGAAGGACCACTGTGACAGGATCGCTGACCATCTGCCGAGCCTACCGTCCATCCCATTGGCTGATAACAGCCAGGCCAATGTCGACTTTCTTGATAGGACCTTTACAGGTCGGCCGACCAGCAGGTTATAGCACACATCCAAAATCCGTAGTAAAGCCAGAACTTCCTTTTCGACGATTCCATAGTTGACTTCGTTCGGCTTCAACGTCCGGCTCGTAAAAGTGACTGGGTGGTACACTCCATCATGTTCTTGCACTAGCGTGGCAGAAATGGCCCACTTACTAGCATACACAATGACGATCGGCATTTTTTTCGGATCGAAGTGCCTGAGAATCGGTGCCGTCGCTATCTTGGCCTTCAGCATACCGAAAGCAGCCTGTGCACGCTTCATGTGATCCTCTGCCCCCCACCGGCGGAAAATCTGCAGGCAGATCGGAGTCGCAGCCTTCTCTTAAAGTTGCCCGATCTCCTTCGCGCAACATATGGTAGTCGACTTCCCGGAGCTCGTACAGCACGGCCGCGTAAATCGCGAAGTCTTCAATGAAACGGCTGTAGTAATTCAGGCTCCCTAGGAAGGACTGCATTGCCTTCAGTGATCTGGGAAACGGGAGGTTGCTCAGTGACTCCAGATCCTTAGGATTAGCCTCCAGCCCACTGATTGACACCATATGACCCAAATAGGCGACCTTGGACATGCCCCAAAAACTCTTCACAGCACTGATCGACAGGTTCCAGCGATCGCATGTCTCCAACAACCGTTCGACCTTCTCGCACAGATCGCTCCATGACGAATCAGGGATCCGAATGTCGTCGATGTACGATCGCCTCCCCAGAACGGACGGTCTCCTTTCACGATCGGGTTCACCCTCTGTAAATACATCATAGTTTTCGGTGGGGTCCCGATCGGTACTGATCTTGAAGTGTCCATACAGTGCATTGTCCATCAGCCTCTGGTAGATTTGGGGCGCGTTCTTCAAACCGAACGACATACGGTTCCACTCAAACAGACCGAACGGAGTAACAAATGCGTAAATCTTGCGAGCCCGATCGGTCATCGAAAACACCCAAAATCCGCTTGTCATATCTAGCGAGCAATACCATAGGGTCTTGACAAGATCTTCCAGCAGATCGCTGATCAGCGGCATCGGGTACACCATAAGTTTGGTCAACCGGTTTACCAACCGATAGTCGATGCACAGCCTGATGTCGACGCCGTTCTTTTGATCAAAATCACAATCGGCGAGGCCCACGTCGAGGTCGACGGTTTGATAATCTTGGTAGCCAACAGTCCTTTAATCAGATCAAATAATTTCTCCCGGTACTGTGGCGCCACATGTCGTTATTGCTGAGCGATCGGCTTGGCATCACCAACATCGATGTCACAGATCGCTCCAAGAGGAGCAGGGGGTAAGGCGTTGCCTTTCCCGATCAGCAAATGTTTCTTTTTCCATATGATCTTCTCAAGCTGATCGATCTGGTCGGGACTGTTGACATCCCGATCACCCACTTGAAGATCGTCCCAGGTGACTTCGGGCGGATCGGCGGAAACTTCAGGGAGGACTGCCATCTGGCTCTCCATCTCCTGAATGTACTGATCCCCGCCCTCATGGATACAAACTTGGTCGTCTTCCGGGGCAATATCATCCAAACCGTCCTGGTCGGTTGCACACTGATGTTCCCAATCAGTGGGATGCTCCTCGACGACGTCGATCTGATTAGGCGCGCAATCGTGGTCCGTCCCAGCAATATCATGTTCCCCTTTTTCTGTTTCTGTTTCCGGCTCCGCTGTCGTCTGTTCTTGTGACGCCAGCACGTTGACGAACCTTGGCTCATCTGCTTGATGGTCCACCGTGTCCGGCGACTGCGGTGCCTTTCTTCGAACTTACATCTTCTTTGGGGTTACACAGCTGGGTCGTTCCACCATAGGTGAGGTGTATTCTTCCACCGATCCATCATCGCTGAACAGATCGGTGCTCGCTTGGTATGGCAAGTTCTGCTACTCAACATACCGTCTCGATCCGATCGAGACGAACCCCATCTTTCTTGGCACTTCCCTTCCGCCAGCCACATGCCAACAATAGTATTGTTGTTGGGCGTAAGTGGCTTGTCACCGATATTAGTGAGTCGAACGTAATCTAACCTGCCGGCGCTCTTCACAAGGTCGGCACCCACCGGTCGCCCCTGGTCACCCATAACCTCCTTGACCGAAAACCTTTATCGACCGGGGTATCAGCGGATTGGGCGACCGGAACGGTGACATCTTGATTCCACCTGACCATATCGATGTGCGATCCGTATAGGGGCCGCCGACCAGCTAACTGGATCTGGACCTCATCCGGGGGTGTAATCACTCCATGAGACAGATCTAGACGAATACCCGCTGGCACCATAAAATCCATGCCTAACAGGGCATCCTGACCGTCCAGCTTGCCAACCCAAGCGCTGAAGAAGTAAACCAACGAACCCGATAGGGTTATCTTCACGCGCGTCCTTCCTTCGGTCATGTAAACTTTTTCCCCAATTCCAACGCATTCTTGTATCTGGGTATCGTCTATACGACTCCAACCTTACGAGCAAAGGCGGAGTCGATAATCGAGACTTCGGCCCCAGAGTCGAATAACATTGTCGCTTTCTGGTTGTTGATCTTACCACAGGAGTTCGCCTGCTTAAACCATTTGTCGGGCGCATGATACTTCCAGTATCCGCGACTCCCCAGCAGATCCAACTGCATGACCACCTTCGATCGAGAATATTCATCGGTCGTGAGATTGTAGACCGGATGATCCTGATCGACGCAATTGAGAACAGAACATGTATTGTCGGTTTTATTCTCCTTGCCGACATATGCATAGATGCCAAACGTAGACCGCTCGGCTCGATCCAGATTCCAACCTGGCGAACGTTCTAGTTTAACATCTTTTCCACGTCCGGTGGAAGCATCCCCGCGTGCTTACCCAGCACATACCACTTGCGCATCAGATGAAAAACTCTTGAATCTTGCACTGGCCGGCCTCGTGGATCTCTCCACATGACTTGCACACGAAGAAGCATTGATCGGTGGGGTGGCCGCGTCTTTCGCACTTCTTGCATGTTAACTTCTTCCAGCAGTCCCCACCGTCATGCTTGCTCGACCCGCAGTGAGAACACTTCTTGCGAGGTCGGTCCGGGTCGACTTGTTCCCACTCCTGACCTTCCGATCTGCCTGGTTAGGCGTCGATCGGGTTCTTGGGGCAGGTTCCGTGATGACAACGTGGCGATACTGGTCCTCATCCGACTCCCGACTGTACAGGCCGCTACTTTCCTCTTCCGACCCAGTGCTGTCTTCAGTCACAATCGCCTTCACAGCACGGGCCGATATGGTTAAGGGCCTATTCACAGGGTAGGTCTGGGTCTTTGATCTGTAGCGACCCGATCCAACGGAGACCTTCGCCCTCATACTGCGCGAGTGTTGCAGCGTCCGCAACGTCTGCTCCACTTCCGTCACATCCTTTAGGCGCAGCATAGTGAGCTGATCTGCCAGCTCTTGGTCATCAAGGGAACTAATATAGTGACCCACGTGCTCCATAGCGGCACCGGTCGGCTGGTTGCCTTCCTTGATTACTATTCCGGCGCGAAAGGCGGCCACGTTCAGGCGGTGCAAATACTCGATCGGCGTCTCGTCGACCCGCTTCTGCATATGGTGATACTTGCGGGCGGTAGAAATCCGGAGTTGCAGTACTGCCCCTCAAATTCTGAACATAGCATATCCCAGTCAGATCGGAAATCCCGACCCAACTGTTGGATCCAGTTCGCAGCCGGTCCTTTCAGCAGATCCCTGAAGATCAGACACCGTTCATTTTTTGGTGTCTGATCCCGTAAGAAAGCAGACTTGACCCGACCAAACCACGACCTGGCTTGCTCTTCGTCGGCGTACTTGCCAGTAAAGTCCTTGAGGTCCGTAGTCGCGGCCATACTAATACGTGGGATTGCGGCAGATCCGAGATCAAATGCGGTAGTAGAGGCTAGGTTAGCCTTACGCGTTCTGCCCGCCCCTGCACCGTCTGACCCATAGTGGTCACCCGGATCGCCGACCGACTCCATGTCGTAATCGCTATTCTTGCTCGATCGGCGCGGTCGGGCTGGATGCGGCTTGCGTCTTCCTTTTCCAACTAGTTTACCACCTCGGATAGCCTTATCCGCTGATGCCACTGACTCCATATCCACATCCCGGCAAATATTGACATTTTGCCGGGCAGATCGGTCCTGGGCATCTGGGCGCGGAGGCGATCGGCATCGATCTCCCAAGAAACGCTCCATCATCGCTTCAAACATGGCTTGGACGTCGGCTTGGACGTCGGCTTGGGTCATGGGCAACGTGTTGGTGTCCTCCTTTGAAGGTACTGAGACCTGTGGGGGCTCCTGGGGCCCCGACTGGCATGCAGCCCCTTGCTGCCGCACGTATTTTTTATGCTCCCAGGGGGTCTGGTTCGGCCCCATGGTCATCCTCTCGACACCGAACTCCAGCTCCGATGAGTTATTAGAGGCAGGTGGAGACTGATACAACGACTTATCGTCGGAGTACACATCGTCGTATACTGCCGTGGTCTCAGCGACATTCAATGCCGCGGTGTGAGTTGGGTGGCGGTCCGCCCCCACCAACGGCACCAAATGGTCATGGAAGGTCGACATCGACATCTCCAGCCTTCAAGTATCCAGATCGAAAAGATTCTGCACGTTGGCGAGGTTTCCCACTTTTATGCCGACCTCGGCCAACATCGCCATCAGGTTCTTCACCAACAGCAACGGCCGATCGCTTTGGATCGGCCCGGTGGTGGGTCCGAGAAGGCTATCGGGGATCTGGAGGTCTATAATCCGCATGACCTGGTCTTCGCGAATAAATCGCTTCAACTCGTGGATGTAGTACATCCTGGTCAGGTCTTCTTCTTTGATGACCCCATCCCCGACCTGCGACTTCTCTTCCAAGTCGTCTTCCTCGGACGGCATTCTGAGCCTCTGCTTGTGAACCTTGGGAGGGTGGGCTGGATCGTTCCGATCAGCCTCCAAGTCGTTTTCGCTTTTTTTCTTTTCGTCAAAATATTCATTCAAATGCATAGGATCAGGACAAAAGTCCTGATCCTTTCCGGAACTATAGCAAGTCCTGCTATAGTCCCGATCGGCTCCGGTGGGAGCCTTATCGGGATAAAAAAATTATTAATACCGATCTGGTCCTCCACCCGGCCAGATCGGACATCGCCATCTTTATCGACAACGATAACATAAGGCGATAGCCGTTCCTTATGTCCTCTCCAGAACGATTCCACATTCAATTCATGTTAATCAATTCTTTGCTGAATATCGCTGCGGTGATATCCACGATCACTAAGTGATCCGGGCACGCGCACCATTGTGTTGGAGTCAAGTTCAAAATTGAACACCGTAGTGTCGAGAACCTGACCACCATCGTGCCTGGCCTTCCAACTTACGGGGGGGGTACCCCGCGAACCTTCGTCTTCGATCCGATCGGATCGTCCTCTGCTGGCAGACGACCGATCATCAACACAGGGCGCCCGGTCCGATTTATTCTTCATCTCACCTTGTGTACCCGATGGATTGGGCTGGTAACACACTCGATGGATCGGTGCTGGGAATTGAATTGTGGTCTAAATGTGGTAGAACGTGCTGGGTAGTGTACCCCGGGCGGAACTCTTCACCCTGGTTACGGGCAGACCAGTTATATTCGAATGTAGTATGCTCCAAAGGGCAGATCGCTCAAACGATCGTAGAGCCCAACCAATACGAGAACAAAACTCCAATAATCCAATAGTCCAGTAGGGAGATCCAAATTAAAACGTGATATATTCCACGAACGATATCTGCACGTAATAATCCAAAAGACGTAATAGCACGTTCCAAACGTGTGCAACTTAAACTTGAGAGGTAGACCAAAGTGCACTCCCGTCGAGGGACTTCCGGTGGGCCAAGTGCGTCTGTGACGCGTCCCGGCCGGGTATAATGAGCTGGAGGGGGTTATTCGACCCTCCGCTCCTAAAACACTCTGCGGCGTGCAGAGGCGACCGATGTACAAAGCGAAACGACCCCGGTTGAGTTAGAGGTCCGACAATTAAGTCGTAAAGCCAAAAACACTCTTCTTAGACGAAGCCAAAATAAAACCTTTTCTCAACAGGCAAAACCAAAAACTAAACTACCTACCCCCTATAGTCCCCAATATGTACCAAACATGAAAATATGTAGTACGCAATCTCATGTGACTTACCCAAATCCGTGTTCTTGACACCCCTTGAACATGACCGGCTTAAAAGCCTCCTGGATTTCCACCAATCCGATCGCCGATAGGCCGATCGGTATGCTGCTGACCGGAAACGACCAAAATTCTTGGGTCCGCTTCGCCACATACACAAGGTGAGACGCGTGATGAATCGGACCAGGCGTCCTATGCTCATGATAGGTCGTATGCTAGAAGCGGACGATCAGATCGGATCGTAGGTGAAGGTTCGCGGGGTACCCGCCCCCGTCAGTTGGAAGGCTGGGAACGATGGTGGTCAGGTTCTCGACACTACGGTGTTCGATTTTGAACTTGACTCCACCACATTCTCACCTCTTCCCCCATTGGTCCACGTTTGGCCCCTAGAAGTTCGGCTGCTATAAGCGCCCCATGGGAACTCTAGGCGTATTTTTAGTGGAAACTGTCGATCCGCCCGTAGATGATCGACCCCCAACCCCTCGTAGGTCTAGGATAAGAATACATTTCGATAGGGTATTCTGTTATCCAATTAAGACTCCAGAGGCTCCGTGATCGGGTGGTGAAGATTTCCGCTGCCTGATCAAGTACCCCTCCACTGATCGCCACAAGATCATCGATCTGCAACTGCGCTCTGTGATCAACAACTCGCATATCGCGCCAAGTTGTACAAAATCGACTACATTGATCACCGACTCTGATAACCCGCTGATCAAAGGCCGACGGTCCTGATCATCGACGTTTAGCGCCTGATCAAGCCTGATCAAGCCTGATCACTACTGATCAAACCCGATCACACCTGATTCAAGCTTGATTGTACCTGATCACGCCTGATCAGCACATAGGACGTTTCGTTACAAGTTTACCCAATTTTGCATCAAGGAATTGTCGTGTTTACATCCCCGCCACCTGGAGAGCGACCCACTCCCAAGCCGTCGGGTACACAAGGTGAGCAGAAACACAAGCAGTCAAGGACAACCAGAGGACCCCTTTCGTTAGTCGGAAATCCGGGCGCCGTGTTAATGTCTGATCAAGCTTCACAAACTTGGATCAGCCGCTCCACCACAGTTGCGTAAGTCGCCATTGGCTTCGACCTGAGTCATTGGGAGCAGAGGGTTAACAGGGTCCCCTCACGCTTATAAGCCCGGCCAAGACAGAGCTCCACCGGAAGCCCCACGACAGGGAGCACTCGTTACGTTCACTCACCACTCAAGTTCGGCCCCGATCAAGGGGGGAGGGTTATTTTTGGCTGGGTTACTCATCGTGCTGCTGCTATCAAGTCCCAGGAATTGGCTGTATTCCTCATCGCGATCTGCGGTCAAGTGCCAGAAACATTTATTGGCTGGATTACTCATTGCTTTTGGAGTCAAGTGCCAGAAACTCTATTGGATGGATTATTCACTGCCTCGGTCGGTCAAGTGCCAGATTTAACCGCATTCGGAGTGAATATTTCCGCTTCGTTTGCCGATCGGCTATTTCCCATTATCTTTCGTTGGAATTTTGGATCAGTACCCCAGAATTGGTACATCCATTATCGATCTTCTCTAAAGTCTCCACCAAGCAACGGTCCACCGAGTGTGTAGCCACCCATACCAATGGGTACACAAGGTGAGACACGAGAAGAATCGGACTCGGCGTCCTGTAATTCCGATCGGTCACCCGATCGACACCCAGGCGAAGGTCCGCGGAGTACCCCCTCCGTTAGTTGGTCGGCTGGGCGCGATGGTGGTTCCGTTCCGGACACTTTGGTGTTCGATTTTGAACTGGTCTCCACCACAAGTTGTTATATATATTACTTCGCTACCTATTTCACTTTGAATTCAAAAGTTGTTAAATATATTTTTTACTTAGCTACCTATTTCAATTTGGATGCAAAACTTTTCATTTTGGACGGGAAAAGGTGTAGATATCCGACTCCATCAATGTTCTCACTGCAGATCGATGAATCATGACGATGGGTTTTGTTAAAATCGAATGCTTTGTAGAAAGTGTGACAACGTAGACATCGAACCGATCGCCGTTCTTTGTGCGAGAAAGTTGTGGAAAGATTAAGAAGTGGTTTTATGTCCAGATTGAGGTAATACAGTGGTACATGCCAACATTTTCCGGCCCAGAGTTGAAAAGATGTTAATCTAGATCACTCTGCAGGTTCTGGAATATGTATCAAGATGAGAAGATAAGTATATTATTTATGCATATGGTGATGAAGAAAGGAAAGTAAGCGACAATACATCTAACATTAATATTGAGCCGATAGGTGCCCAACAACGTATTCGGGAGGAAAAAGTCTCGTCCATGCGACATCCGACCTTAAAAACAGAGGACTAGTCAATAGAGCTTCCGTCCCTGAGTCAAACATCATAGTGGCGTTTTTGCTGTTGATGTTCCCAAAGGCTTTCGCCTGTTTAAGCCAGATATGTTAGAAAGCGTAAATGAGGTGCACGTGGTATAATAGGAACTAAATGTATTAGGATCCAAGTTCTCTTACCTCTCTATAGCTCCTTCATCATATACAGGGCCACCGCGCGACCCTTCGGGATGAAACCCCCTCCCGGGCCACTTCGAATATAGGATGCACGTGAAACGGATAAAACATATCCGCTTTCTAACAAGATATTTGGAGAATGGTATTGCCAATATCACGAGATTCACCAGGATATAGATCCAATATCATAATGATTTTGGGCGGGAGCTTACATCGCAGGATTTCCAATAGGGACAACCCTAGGGACGAGTGTTGTTTAAAGCGGGTTAATACTTTTACCTGCGATTAATTATACTGTTCGTAGGACTTAATCACTTGAAGGAGCCGATAGATCTCTGTCAGTTCGATCTCGGTCAGCTCCGATTACATAGACGCGTTAGTGATCGTGCATCCCCAAAATAGCTTGATGGCAGCACTTTATTCCACGCCCTTTTTACGTGCAACGTCTTATGGTCAGGTGAAAGCTGCGGGGTGGTCGTACAGTAACATTAGCATTAGATTCGACTTCACACTCATAGCACTTTACTCGGGTAGGGGCAGGTCCAACCCGAGCAACAGCCCTTGGTACTCAGTATTGTACTTGGAATAAAATCCGAGGCGGTCGCGGCCACCACACTCTTGAAGCTTACGCTTGAACCATCCTGTCAAGCACAATACCAGCAACGTTTCGTCCTTTGTGACGGTTAGTGGCAATAGAGCGATGGATTGTCTTGGCTACTTTACGAGACTTTCTTGATCAGTACCTCCTCTGCATCTGCTCTAGGCTTTGTGCTTGCCCAAAAATATCTACCTTACCCTTCGTATGATTGATGAGTCCAAGAAAAAGAAGAGAAACGCAACCTATGCAACTGCCCTCACGGGTTTCATCATACCTGAAGCACCAAATCAGGACCTAAAAGACGAGCTTTAAAATACATTGAACTATGCTTTATACCAGTGACAGCATTTAAGCTCCATAGCGGTATCAATACGAGAAATACAGCTAAAGATGCTCTTAAAGTGTTAATATACCAATGTAGTCAAGAGAAGAACAAACGCCAGCACTTCTTGCCCAATAAACACTACAATAATGTCCTTCCTTTTCTTTGGATCCATTTAATACGCGCCTTGTTCACGACTTAATCCTATGGTAACAATCTTTATGATACATTCAATAGCGAAAATTACCGTAAACAATATATTGGCCAGGCATATTGAAACGATCTAGTCATCCATTATACTGTAATTAGCCAATTGGAGAATGGGAAAGTTGAGCTAGAGATATTTAGGGGCCTCCCCATTTAATTGGGATAGGTTTAGGTCAAATCAAGCGCGTGCTGTAGGCCACTTTCATTTCACTTGGACCCGACTCTACTCCGACCTTAAATTCTGTCCACTGCGGTACTCAAACCCTCAATCTCCCGGTCCCGTAGTGGGACTGCACCACAGGGTCGGTGTCAAATTGAGCTAGATAAAAACCCATACCAACTTGTCAAATCGTTTCCACGTGATATACCAGATCAAAATTTGTCTGCTCTGGAGAAAAAGACTAATGGGGCATGGTCAAAACTAGTATACTCATCCATGTATCAACAATTTACATGAATGGAATCATGATATATAGCATTTTTTCATACCAGATAGTGCTTTCAATGCACAAAATGTTAAAACTCAACAAAAATAGCTGAGTGCACTTCACGCGATCAAGACTCACCTGCTGACGAAGTTTCAGCGTGGGAGGATCAGCGGAAGGTGTAAGAGGCGTGCGTCGCGTAGTGACCACAGAGAGTTCAGTAGGTGTACTCTTAATACAAATGCAAAAGGGAAAGTAAATTATATTTTGTATGGTTACTTAAGTAGCTATCCAGTACTAATGCAACTTAATCTCGTAACCTCTATTATATGCATGAAATGTATGCCGTACCTGAACAGCCAATGCGATTCCACTATTCGGAAGAGTGCAAAGTCCAAAATGGATATACACATTTCCAACACTCCTCCTGGAAGACCGGAGGCTGTGACACCATCACTGCAGGCCTAGAGCTGCACGCAACACTTGAATACGCTGCGCTCCCAAGTCCTTGGTCAGTACATCTGCCAACATCTCTTCGCTCGCCACGTGGCTCGCCAAAACAATGCCCTTCTTGGTATAATCCTTCAGAAATTTTAACTTGATGTCCACGTGCTTCGAGTTCACTCGCTTCATCCTCCAATTGTCTTATTGCAGCTTGATTATTCATTTTAAACACGAGCGGCGTCTTGGCATGCATGCCAATTTCGGCGACCAGCTCTCGCAGCCCTAACGCCTCCTTTCTGGCCATGGCTGCCGCAAAAAATTCCGCTTCCGCGGTTTACAGTGCAACCGCCGTCTGCTTCTTGCAGACCCAGCTCACTAGAACTCCATTTACAAACACTACCATCGCCGAAACACTTTCCGGTCCACCTTGTCAGCGGCAAAATCCGTATCGCTGTAAACCATAATCCGGAGCGGCATTGGTAGATCATCATCATGTTTTAGAATCAACTTGAGATCACTCGTTCCCTTCAGGTACTTGAGGATCTTCTTGGCAATCTTGTAATCACCCAGCGTGGGTGCATGGGTCTTACGTGTGGCTCGTTGCACGGTAAACGAAATGTTAGGACGCGTGCACCGGGCGACCCATAACAGACTTTCCACAAGCGATTGAAATTGCTTGACGCTTGGTAAATTCTCCTTCAGCTCCACCAACAGAAGTTCTTGGTATTCCTTAACGTCATCCAGTGCCAGCACCGGAGTCCGAGCTGGGTTCATCTTCTCCAGCCTGTTCATCTTCAGTATTTCCTTGATTGTGCCTTCTTGATCCAGCACGTAACCGATCCTCGGATCACCTTGAATCCGGATGCCCAGAAACTTGGTAACACTACCCAATCCTTCAATTCCAAAACTTGTATGTTCGCAAAAAATTCCAGCACGATCCTCTCACTGGTTCCAGTAACCAGGAGGTCGTCAACATATGCTCCAACTACCACCGTTTTGGCTCCTTGGTGCTTGACGAAAATACATGTGTCCGTGACATACTGCGTGAATCGAAAATTCATTAACGTTTCACACAGGCATTGATGCCACAGGCGCCTAGCCTGCTTCAATCCATACAGGTTTTGCTTTAATTTCAGCGCGAAATCCTTTGGTGATTTTACACCGAAATCACGCAATGTATCCATCGTGATATCCATGACTTGCGTCACCTGCAAGTAGATTTCTACATCGTCTTAATATTTGTCCTTGGGGTAGGCACTTGGCACATCGCCGTGGCGTGCCGCTACCCCCCACACTTACGCCAACACAAGAATCAACTTGACGTTATTCAACTCCATAACGGTTGAAAACGTGAAAAAATAATCGGCTCCAAAAATTTGTTTGTCGCCTCTGGCGACCAGCCTCGCCTTGTACCTATCAACCGACCCGTTTGCACTAACTTTCGTCTTGTACACCCACTTGGTCGGGAGAGGTGCCTTGCCCTCAGGGCGGCGAACGACGTCCCACGTTTCGAGATCTCGGAGGGTCTTGATCTCCTCCATTTCTGCCTGTTTCCACATCTTCGTCTGCGGGCCGCCGTGCGCCTCACGATAATTTCTTGGGTCTGGTTGCATCGTTGAACCACTTGGTGGCTGGCAACCAGGCTCACGCACCGCATACACACATAAAATGCTTTCCACATTTTCGTCATTTTCGTCAATTTTTTCGGGAGTTTCATCACTTGAAGCGGCCATTTTGGCCCTCGACGCTTCATATTCTTGACCTTTAGCCGTCTTCTTCGACTTCCTGCGCGTCTTCCTGGTGCCTTGCACAGCTTTTCGACGTGTCTTGACTCGGTTTCAGCCTCCAGTGTTCCGTCATTTTCGCGCCCTGGACTTGGCCTATTCAGACTAGTGTTTCTCAAACGCGACTTGGCCATTTCCTCCAGTTCTTGGCTGCGTTCACCTTCTAACATCTTGGTCACTTTGTCGCTTGTCTCAGCGCTGAGCGTTTCAATCGCGGTGACGTGCCTCTTCACCACGACCACCCTGTCTTTCATCAATAACACCTTGAAACCTTTCGTTTCATCGATCTTCCCTAGAATTAGGACCCGTTTGGCGTGCTTCGCCAGCGTCTTCTTCTTTGGGTCCCGCCAAACCATGCACGGGGACCCGAAAACCACAATGTCATTTACTGCCGGCCGCTTTCCGGTCAGCACTTCCAGCGGCAAAATTCGCCCGATAGTCGATCTTGTCGAAGTACGGTTGAGTATGTACGCAGCATATTCATCCCCCTCCGACCAATACGTTAGGGGTACACCGGACCCAAATATCGTGCACCGGACCATGTTGAAAATGGTCCAGTTCATTCGCTCTGCCTTACCATTTGAGGCAGGATTTCCCGGTTCAGTCACTTGGCGGCGGATACCGGTCTGTTTGCAAAACAGATCGACGTTCCGATACTCTCCGCCGACATCAGTGCGCAAAACGTGCACTCTGCACGAAAAATCGTTCTAAAACCAGGCGATAAAATGTCCGAACATCCTTGCCGCCATGTCCTTGGTTCGTGCCGCGAAAACCCTTACATAATTTGAGTGGTGATCGACAAAAACAACCAAATACCGATTACCTCGCCTGTCGCGGGGAGTGATCGGACCCTTGAGTTCACTGCAGATCACTCCTCCGATGCGGTCTATCGGGGCGTTGCTGCCCGAATCCACCTTCGATTGCACCTTCCTGGTTGCCTTCCCCTCGGCACACGTAATGCAATTTGGCCTATTCGTGTCCGTCAAAGAAATACCAGATCTGGGGTCCCTGGCCAACCTTTCAATGGTATCACAGGCCAGGTGACCCAGGCGCATATGGAAGTGGTGCAGACTGCCAGGGTGGACTTCTGGACCGACGTCTTCCAAACAACTATTGGCAACCATGTCACCGAATCCTTCGAAAAATTGTGCGCCCTCTCGGCTTTCAACTTGGCAATGAAAATGGATCCATGCGTCATCACATCAAGTAATTTTTTGCCTTTAATCATGACTCGCATCTTGCGGCCATCGTCAACTATGGAGCAACCCTTTTCACGCAGTCGACCAAGTGAAATCAGATTTCTGGATAGTTGCGGTGCGAAGTATACTTCGGTCAAGATAACGACCGTTTCACTTTTGTCGCACGTCCGCAACGTAAGCCGTCCGACCTTAGTTTCCTGTAGGGTGCCACCATCCAGCAAGGCGAAAGTATCATCAGGCCCACAGTCCTTTGCATCTTCCAATAAATTCGCGTTCGACACCAAGTGTCTACTAGCACCACTGTCGATAATCCAAACATTTTCAATGTCGCTTTCATTTCCACATGCATTTACATATGCAACTATAGTGGTATCCATGGTCGAAAGCACGAAACGCTTTGACGACCTTTCACTGCCAATACGGCTCGGCCCTTGACTGCGATCACTTCCACTCTTCCGTTGCTTCTCGGGGCAATACCTTTGTATCTTCCCCTCGCCACCGCAGGCGTAGCACACGCGCCGCCCCTTACCAGATGTTGCTCCATGCGCGTGCAACTTAAGGGCGGTCTTAGCCTTCACTGCATCGTCCTCCAGTTCCTGCGCCCATGCAATCAACTCTTGCGCATGGCTGAGGTAATCCCCCCTCCTTGGGTCATACCTTGCCATCAGCATTAATTTCAGCCGCGGCGCAGCGTAATTGACGATGTTTTCGACAATTAACTTTTCACTCGACCCGCTTTCGCGAGCCAGAGCTACTATGTAATAGGGTTACATTCGGGTCACATTTAGTAGGTGGTGTACAAGAGTACACTACGGTTGGGGTCAGTATTGACCGGTCCGAAAGGTTTTGGACCATTGGTTACTTTAACCAATCAGGGCAGGAGCCCTTGGTGGTGGCGTGGCAGCCAGCCACGTGTTGGTACACAGGTGGTGTACACTACATTTTAGCTAGGTACGAATTTAGTAAGTTCTACTTAGTATTACATATAGTTTACATTAGTTTAAATTAATTTAGGCTAATTATATATTAAATATACATTAAGTTTACAAAAATACTTAAGACTGCTAGGCGCGCGACCACGCCCGGTCGCACGCGCAGTGAGTATTGTAGCCTAAGGGAGTTCTCCCTTACGCTACCTCCCTTTATAAGGGAAGCCTTGTTGGAAGGGGTTAGCGAAAGCTATCTGTAAACCACCCCGAGTATCTTGGACCCGAGTAGGAGATCTCTCTCCTACGAAGCCCTTTATAAGGGCGTATCGGCTAAGTAGCGACGAAAGCCGCTTAAAGGAAAATCTTCCTCTGTGCGCTAGCCACACCGTGCGTGTACGCACCCGGCTACATCTGGTAGCACTTGTAGTCAATACAACACCTGTGTTGGTGATCAACATCCTCTGCAAGGGATGGGTCAGGACGATTGGGGTAAGCTAACCCCCGTCCAACAGGAAGCCTTTAAAAGGCTGTTACCCATATTGGGTTAGGATGGCATGCGCCATCTAGTGGAGCAGGGCCTCGATGCCGTGCGTGAAAGGGTGAATGCCCTTATCTCCCATGAGGCGAGTCTTAGCGGGAGTTATCCCGCGTCTACGGAGATGCGCCCTCCGATGTCCTTTAATATAAATGAATTCACCGGCGAGGAAGGTGAAAACCTTTATGTGTGGCTTCGATAGGTTGAAACCGCATTCGCCACCGCGAACGTGATCGAGGATCACCTGCAAGTGGGACTTGCACTGACCCATCTTACGGGCAAAGCCCGTACATGGGCGTTTACGTGTCAGGATTCGGTCACGACCGTGTTCCCGAACTGGGGAGTCCTTAAGCGAAAGCTTATGGACATGTATGCATAATCAGCTGGCGTTTTTGAGGTGTCGTCAGGGCACTAGGGACTTGGAGACATATATCCAAGGACTGAAGACCCTCCATAATCAGCTGGCGTTTTTGAGGTGTCGTCAGGGCACTAGGGACTTGGAGACATATATCCAAGGACTGAAGACCCTGTTGGCAGGGATGTACGCGAAAGCGTATTCGGACGATGTGTCCATCCCCGTCTTCATGGGAGGCCTGAAAAAAGGCCCAGCACGTTCGGAACTGTTCCGATGCCGACCCCAATCCCTGGGGGAGGCGTTCAAGATGGCGTTTAACGCCTAGAGGAACTTTCGTTCCTCTAAGGTGGGTCCTGAACCCATGGACCTGAGTCAGGTCGAAGTGGAGGGGAAACCTTCCGCTAAGAGTCACTCTGACTCTTTTTCGCAGAGCTTCGGGGCGGAGCTCTTAGCTATGTTGCAGCGGCAGCGGCGTGGGCCGCTAAGGTGCTTCCTATGTTGAAACGTGGATAATATGCGGAACAGATGTCCACAAAATCCCCAGCGAGATAGTCGATGGAAGAGTCCGAGGGCGGCAAAAAGGCCCTCGTCCAAGCCGTCGGGAAACGACGGCTCCCAGTAGGTGCGTGGCTTCCTACTGGGGGGACCCCTCAGTGCTGTTAATCCCCAGGGTAGGGGACGACAGCACAAAGCCGCGAGGAAAGCGGTGCTTTATAGCGCCGATTTGGTGTACCAGCCAGGGTTGCTGGTAGTCCTTGAGGACGTGAAAGGCTTTGATAAGCCTTGGAGAGTCTTGATAGACTCTGGCGCGTCTGACAATTATGTCAGACGGACTTCTGTTGAGAAGAGTCGGCTGTATGCCGAGGCCCTAGAGGCACGTTCTCGTGACGTTGTCACGGCCCGTCTAGTGACGGGCGTATATGTTTCTGTACCCAAGGTCTCGATTGACCTTTAGCTAAAGTTTGCAGACTTCGATAGCTAAGAACGTTGCCTAGTCCTTGATTTGGACTCATTCTGGGCATGAAGTGGCTGGAACGCCACGAGCCATGGATAGACTGGAAGGCTAAGTCCATTGGCTCAACGCACCCGCGATCGGGTGAAGCATTGGAGAGTCATGAACCCACCTTTGATCTATCGCAAAAGCGATTCTGGCGTGAGATGCCAGAGATTGGGATGTCTGAAATGATCAGTCCCAATGAGGTTAAGGAAGATCCCCTTAACGAGGGGGATTCGGCGGTTAATCCCCACGCCATTAACGGTGATACTGGTGCGTTGCCAGTGGCAGAGGTGGATTCCTCTGAGGCGACTCCAGTAATAGGGGTAGAGACCCCTGTGGTTAAGCGCGATGCGCTTCCAAGCGAAGAGACCCGTAGTTCGTCTCTTTCGCACGTCGAAATTGATTCCTACCACGCCGTTATAGGCGATACTGGCGAGTCGCCATTGGTAGAGGTGGATTCCTCTGAGGCGACTCCAGTGGGAGGGTTAGAGACCCCTGTGGTTAAGCGCAAGGCGCTTCCAAGCGAAGAGACCCGTAGTTCGTCTTGTCGTAAAGCGGACTTTTATTAGGCTAAAAAAGGGCCTAATGTTGGACATTTTGTTAGGCCCATAGGGGGCCTAATATTATGACTAATATTAGGACCTAAATTAGGGGCCTGATAGTGGACACAGATAGTGGATACAGTAGTACATAATTAGGTACCGCCATGTGTACCACGGTGGGTACAATAGTACGTACCACCGTGGTGTACATATACAGGATATAGAAGGGACACGGAAGATGTGCTGATTACTTACAGGTACGCGGCGAACACCAGCGGACAAACAAGGAACAAGCGGAAGAATCAGGTCGACTAGTGGACGGAAGGCGTTGCGAATGGAAGATGCGGATTGGTTGAAAGTAGGAACAGGGTAGATCTAAGGGTTTAATTGCTAATACAGTTCTCCTTTTGCGTACGATCGCGCTGATCGTTTTTTGGGAAGGCACCTTTGCGCCCCCACCTTATTGAAACCTCTACGTCCCGGGCGGGAGCACTAAGTGCGTTTTTGGTCCACCGGTTGGCGTAGAGTGTGAGATGTCACCCCTCGACTCCGCCCGCAGTGTATGCGGCTCTTCGTTTAAAGGTTTTTGGTTTTGGGAACGTGATCAAGCAGTGCTCTCACCTCTTCCCCGTGAAATTAACGTTTGGACCTAGATTTCGGCTGCTTTAAGCGCCCCACGGGAACTCTAGGTGGATTTTAATATAAATATCTTTTCCTCATATAGTCTAAGCTAGGAGCGCACTGATTTGGGCGTTCCTTAGCTGTTTGACGGCTTAGAGGCTCCGCGATCAGGCAGTGAAGACTTCCGCTGCCTGATCAAGTACCCCCCCCTACCGATCAACACCTGATCGACATTTTTTGCTAATCGTGATCGTGATCGCTGATCGCAAATCGCGCCAACTGCTACTTGAACGACTTCCGGTGCTTGATCAAGTCTGATCAAGGTATATTACGACTGGGCAGCAGTTTTTAACCCCTGATCGAGCCTTTCAGTACCTGATCGCACTTGCGATCAAGAAACCGGATCGCATCTGCGATCAAGACCGAATACAACTGAACTACGGCTATTAGCATCAGCACAAGCCTGATCAGCCTGATTACCACTGATCTACATCGTTTCAGCGCCTGATCGCATCGGACTGCCGCCTGATCGCACTTGCGATCAAGACGGAATATTGCTGATCGTCGGTTATTAGCATCGGCCCAAACTTGATCAAGCCTGTTCGCGGCTAATTGACGTGGTTTAAGCACCTGATCGCACGTGATCACGCCTGATCGCATCGGTTGTATCGTCACAAGTTAGTTAATTCAATCTTGCACCAAGAATTCGCTGTGCGCTGTCCCCGCCACCTGAGGAGCGACTCACGCCTAGCCGTCGGGTACACAAGGTGAGCAAGAACACAAGCAGTCGAAGACATCCGGAGGACCCCCTTCGTTAGTCTGCAGTCTGGGAGCCGTGGTACCGCCTGATCAAGTCTCAAAAACTTCGATCAGCCGCTCCACCACAATGGTGCGCGTGCCCGGATCTTTGGGCGACGCGGGATATCACCGCGATTCTACGCAAGATAGCGCGGATGTGAAAGTGAAAACGGAAGCTGAAGCAGAGGTGAAAATCAAGGTGGAAAAGGAGGAGGTGGTTGTGACGACGGAAGGCAGTTCGCCGTCGTCATGCCTGAAGAAGAAAATAAATGCCGATCATCAGGACCTGGGGAGGAATCCAGATGACGTAAAGGAGAAGAAGCCTCAACCACCTCCCGAGGCTCCTTCGGGAGCCCATGCGGATCATAACGCAAGTTATGATCCGCCAAAAATACGTGTATATAATGATCCAGATTGGGATCCGATGGAGAAGTATTACAAGACCGACCAACCGAAGATGTTTATCAAAGCGCCTGGGTCGGAGAGCGACGAAAGCCGATCAAGTACGCCGCCAACGGAAGCCGATCTGGTAAAGACGTTTTACCAAAAGATTTACCGAGAGCACCTGGAAGATTACCTGATGACGAACTCGATCATGAGCCTGCTTGGGGTCACGATCAGCGGGAAGCTGAGTAGACCGTCCAACCAGCCAATCACGAAGGGAAAAGATAAGCTAACGATTGTGCTAAGGCTAATACGCCTGATCAAGCAGGCTGGTCTGATAACAGGCGCCTACGATGCCGAGGAAGTATTCGATCAAGACTCCGAAGATCTGGCAGAGGCCACCCAGCTGTTGTATTCCCTGTTGATACCCATCGTGGGCGAAGCAGACGATGAAGATTTCCCCAGTTCACCACCACAATCCCCGTTGAAGATTGAGGCAAGTCCGTCAATCAACGTATCGGGACATTCGGGGTCATCGTGCTACGAATCTGCCCTTTCAGAGGGTGACGATCAGGGAATTGAGTCAAGTAGCGCTGGGAGTATGGAGCCCAAGATAACCAGAATGGAAGTTTGCCAAAAGGGCAACTCCAAATTGCCGGTTGTCAAGACGGAACCTCAGTCGATCAAGACAGAAAACGATCAAGGGCCACAGTGGCAGATGTTTTTTGACAAAGCCATGAAGAAGTTTCTAGCTGAAGAGAGCAGTAAGTGGGCACCTGGAGTCGTTGGCGCCAAAATCCGCCAGCCAAATCAAGGAAGAGCTGTGTCGATCAAGGATGTCGATATGGAGTCCGTACACTCGTTGCGTGGTCATCAGTCGAAACCAGATAGGTCGACGACGGTAAAAGATGTGGATATGGAATCCGTGCACTCGTTTCACGATCAACGGTCTCAAATTGACTACGTCGACCCTGATGAACCGGTCACACTGCCACGGCGAGCCACAGTGGCATCCGCGTATACTGGGACACCTGATCAGCAGCCAATTGCCAGAATTCGGATGTCTGCGATCAGCGATTTGAAAGGATTTTCGGGAAAAGAAGGGGATGAGGATCAAGCGAGGAACTGGATCAGTCCTCTCAAGTCAAAATTTATGCGCGATCAAGCTTCTGATCCTGAAAAGTGTCTAATCCTGGGTGATTTACTGAAGGGAACAGCGCGCAACTGGCATCGACAGTTGAATAGAACCACCCGATCAAGTTGGAAAAGTCTCGTGGATGAATTCGAAGTACAATACTGTGGAACTGGTCAATCGGTATCCTGCCAGTATTATGATATGAAGCAGCGATCAGACGAAAGTCCTATCGAATATTTGCACCGACTGAATGTGGCGGGACTGCGAGCTAAGTTACCGATCAGAGATGGACCGCCCGAAAATCTGCGCGAACATGTCCAACATTTTCTGGACACTCTGGCCAATCGCGAACTCGCCGATCAGCTGGCTCTCCTACGCTTGGATCGTGCTTCGGACTTGGAAGAAACGTTGCGGGCATACTCACGCAACAAGTGGTATCAGCCAACAGCGGCAGTATGCACCAGCAGATTCCGCCAAAAATCCGGCGACGATCGAGCACCGGCCGCGACGCGAAAGCCTACGGGCGTACGTGCGATCAGGGTAACGTCTGGGAGCGAAGCATCAAGTGCTGATGATAGTGGAAGTGATGGCGATCAGCGCCGCTATATGATTGCTACTATGCGCGATCAACCAGAAGCGCACGATCAGCCTGGCGAGTCACGATCAGGCAAACGAATCGACTCCAACGCAGTCGATCAAGGGGCGATAAAGAAGTGCAGTCATTGTGGATCGATCATACACGACAACTTACGTTGCTGGAAGCGCCTGACTTGCCTGAAGTGTGGCAAGAAAGGACACCCCACCGATCAATGCCTGTACGTCTGCCGAGCATGCGGCGAGATTCACGATGCGGGGAAGTGCCCTATGGAAGAATTTTACAACCGCATCCGCCAGTGGTATAACCCTACCAAGCATGCAAGACTGTTGCTCAAGGAAGCCGGAGATTTGTTAAACTAGGACGCTCGCCAGGTTGGAATCTGGTACGAGACGAGCGTTCTAGTTTGTGTATTTTTGCATTTGTGTATAAGAAGAGGGCTGATCGAGTAGCAACAAGAGATAAGGAAAAACGCGATCAGCTTGATTTACCACGTTTGGCTAATTTCCATATTGATGAGTTTTCTCGATCACCTGTGATCATGGAAGTCGAATTACTTCCAGGCGAATCACGTGGATATTGGAAATATCACTCGCCAAAGAAATGGTTCAAGCAAGCCAAGGCGAGTGGAAAAATCAATAACGAGCGAGCTATGATATTATTTGATTCTGGTGCCGAAGTGTCGATCATCGACTCAACCTTTGCTCGTAAGGTGGGTTGTTGGATTGACACGAGTCAAACACAAGAATGTGTCGGCATTGGAGAAAGTGCATACCAAACAGAAGGACGTTCAAAAATCAAGATCACGCTAGCGGGCTCATTGGTTTATTATTTCCAGGCATGGGTGGGCAAACTTGTTGGTCAAGACGCCATATTGGGTATGCTGGTGTTCGATTAGATATCGCTCATGGCGCACTAAGTTTACCTGACGAAGTGAACATCCCACTGGAGGGACGTCGACAGTTGTATGGGTCGAGCGGCAATTATATGAAGCTCGATCAGTATGAACAGATCCCAGTAGGTCGATCAGCCGAAGTACGAATTTACGATCAGCGATCTCGCAAGTTGTGGACTACTCGTGGAAGAGATTGGGACCCCACTATCGCTAGGGGCGCGGGAAATTTGAGGTATTTACGTGTTACGAACATCGTCGATCACCCCATCATTGTTCAAGAAGAGACTATTTTAGGTATTTGGATGAACAAAGATGATGTGCCCCGCCGCCCCGGATTTGTTTCGATCGGGTCCAATCGTTACAAAGAGTGGCAAAATCTGGCATATCAAGCCTCCACCGATCTGGTATCTGACGATCAAGAAAGTGTCGATCAGGGTCCATTAGTCGAGAAAGAGGAGTATCCAACTCCTCGAAGTATCTTAGTACGTCCCACGGACACGATCGTCGCATTTGTAGCGTTGGTAACCGAAGGGGCGCAAAAGGTGCAAGGGGTGCAAGAGCGGTGCGATCAGGGGCCGGAAGTGAAAGGTCTGACCCTCAATCATGGAGTTGAACAGCCTGTTTCAAGCGATACACCTACTCAAGATGCGTGTAATCACCCTGTCTCAGTTAGCCCCAGCGAATTCGACGTGACACCTATTGACGATCAGGTTTGTTATCACGAAGGTGGAGATTTGTATGTGGAAGAATTGGAGAAGCAGCTTGCTACGTTACCCGAAGTGTCTGCAAGCACCGAAGAAGTAACCAAAGATGATTTGCTAGTCGGAGATCCCACAGTCAACACAGTGGAGGAGATAGATCAACTTCGCGAAATAATTTGGGCGAAAAAACATCTGTTGATCGGGAAGGAAACGCGCTACCCCCCGCTGCACGAGAAGTTGTTTGTGATATCGATGTGGGTAATGCGCGCCCGATCGCCCAAAAGTACCGGAAAGTGGCCCCACAATTTCGCGAGAAGTTGTCGGCCCTGATCAAGGGGTTGCTAGCAACTAAGACTATTCAGCCGTCAACGTCACCCTGGGCATCGCCTATAGTGATCATCGTGAAAAAGAATGGGGTCGATATACGTCTATGCATCGATTATCGCGCGGTGAATCAACTCACGCGTTTGATGGTGTACCCAATGCCCCTGATCACCGATCTACTCGAAGATTTGGATAAAGCGTTGTGGTTTTGCTCTTTGGATATGGCGAGTGGTTTCTGGGTCGTGTCTATGACCGATCGAGCACGTCAAATTTCGGCGTTTGTCACTCCATTTGGATTGTTTGAGTGGAATAGGATTCCCTTTGGCCTCAAGAATGCTCCGCAAATTTATCAGCGGTTGATCGACAATGCACTATATGGATATCTTAGGGTCAAAGACGGTGCAGATGAATCAGCTGACGTATTTACAGCAGGAGAACCCGACCAAACGCCGGGCCCGTCTGTGCTGCAATGGCGATCATGTATCGATGATATATTAATCCCTGCACCTACTTCGTCCACCCTATGCGATAAGGTGCGGCACTTGCTGGAAAAGTGCGATCAATGGAATTTGTCGATCAGCGTGGCTAAATCGTACTGGGGGCGAAGCGAAGTGCCCTATTTAGGACATCACGTCTCTTGCCGCGGGTTAGAAACAAATCGAAAGAACCTGGACGATCTGATCAATTTGCCTTTCCCTGGGACCTTACGTGCTATGCAATCGTTATTGGGAAGCCTAAATTACTATCGTCGATTTATTGAAGATTTCGCAATTTATGCCGCCGTGCTTTACAAATTGAGGGAGATAGATTATCAAGAGTTGAAGAAACGATCACATAGGGAGGCGGAATCAAATCACGAGGATGATCGACTAATTAGAGCAAAAGTGGAATTCAGCATGCTGAAGGCGAAGATTGCATCAGCTCCAACCCTGCGACACTTTGACCAGGACAAGACGCCGGTGATCGTGGTTTACGCTAGCATTGGGAAGTATCCGCCGCTCTAGTACAAGAATACGATCGAGTGTATTATCCCGTCGCATTTGCTAGCCGAACGTTGAAAAGCGGTGAGCTGAATTACAGCCCCGTCGAAAAGGAAGTTCTGGCGCTTTTACGATTTTTGGATGTTTATTTCACGATGATGGTCGGAAAGACGATCACCGTTTTATCACGTCTATCTACATTGAAGTGGTCACTAACATCCAATGGGTTGGACGGACGATTAGGTAGATGTTCTGCGATCCTATCACAGTGGGACCTCGAGATCAAGAAATGTGTGCATGGAGAAGAGGAGGTGCTAGGGGCGTTAGCCGCAAGCATCACCCCTCGCACCGAAATTGATGAAGCGTTGATCGCGATCGCACCGAAAAAGCAACCGCAGCAGATGATCGAAGTACCACCTCCCACGGTTAAAAAAGGTGAAGAACTTTACGTGATCAGTTTTGATGGATCGGCAAGTGTCAAGCGACGTGTGGGTGCATTTGGTGCCATTGTGTGGAAGTTACCGGAATGGAAGATTATGATCGCGATCGCCAATCATGCGCCGGATATCACGGTGAATGAAGCAGAATACCACGGGTTGCTTTTAAGTCTGGACTTGTTGGCACGATATCCCAAAGGAAGGGTGATCGTGTGTGGGGACTCTAATTTGGTGATCCGGCGAATGCGAGGAGAAATGGAGTGCAAAGCTCCGCGATTACAAGTGCTACAGCAGCGTGCATTTAACCTCCTACGCGAGTGGAGTGATCATGATTTGGTACATGTCAAGAGAGAGTGGAATAGGAGTGCAGATCACATTACCACCATGGCTATGCAGGGTGGAACAAGATTGAGATCGAAGATGAGAAACAGCTGGAAGGATTAGTTGATCTCAACCGTCTACCCGAAGTAATCACATGGAACGAAGATCAATCCGCCCCGCAAGTGCTAGTGACGACCCGATCATATAACCACAGGCAACCACGACCGTCAACATGGACCGATGTACCAGTAGCCGGAATAAGAATGGAACGGGTGAAAAAGGCACAGGATGAAGAGAAATGGATCCACTATTTGCGGTGTTTTCTGTACGGTGACGTTATCCAATTGAGCGCAGACGAGGTTGAAGAATGTGCGAAAATTGCTGACAACTATGATGTTGACGAAGAAGGATTACTGATTTACTGTGGAAATGCGGCCAAAAGGAAAACCGGGGATGATCAGGATGATCAAGATGATCGCCGATCGTCAATTAAGCTGGTACTACCCGAGACCTTGCACGCAGATGTCCTCCACCACTATCACGTGAGTTTGGAAGGAGGACACCAAGTCATAGGGCGTAAATATCAGCGGATCAGACGGTATTTCCATTGGCGTGGTCTATTCCGAAGCGTACAAAGATTTGTCGGGCAATGCGTGGATTGCGAAACAGTGAAGGGCCAGCCTACGATCAAGGGCATGTCGCCGGGAAATATCGAGGCAACGTACCCATTCCAAGTGATAGCCATGGATCATATCTCATCGCTACCCCGATCAACGGATGGACATACGGAACTGCTGATTTGGACAGATTTGTTCACGGGTATGGTGATCGCGAAAGCTGGATCGTCCCGTACCGCGCAAGCAATCGCCGAAAATTATGAAGAATGCGTGTTCCGACGGTTTGGGGCTAGTGAGGTGATCAGGCATGATGGAGAACCTGGTTTTATGTCGGAAGTATTTCGCGCGTTCAACAAAATTGTGGGACAACGTCAGAGTGCCACTATGGCATATCGACCACAGGCTAACGGCAAGGCGGAAAGGACGGTGCAGACGATTACGCGAGCGATCAAGATGTATGTGTCGGATATTGGACAAAAAGATTGTAGTTTGTATGCAGAACGCCTGGTATTCGCACTAAACTCAACCCCTGATCGCATCCGCGGGGAAACCCCATTCTATTTAGCGTATGGGTGGGACCCACGATCGTCGTTGGAATCAACGTTACAACTGGGCGGGATTCGACGTAAAGATAGAGACGCTCGTCGGTGGAGATATAAGTTGCAAAAAGACTGCAGATATGCCCGCGATCAAGTGAGCACTCGATTGCACCAAGCGATGGTTGATCGGGCTGAGAAACACAACGATCAGGTGACGCCTTACAAGATCGAGGCTGGCTCAAGGGTCTGGTTGTACCTTGATCGGGTGAAAGAAGTGTTCGCGAAGAAACTGGCGCATATGTGGCATGGACCCTTCCGAGTTGAGGAGGTGATCGGCGATCATGCAGCGAGATTGGTCACCGCCGGCACCGATTATCGTATGTTCCCAGTGGTACACCTGTCCAAGTTGAAATTAGTCAAGGAATTTCCTGATCGTCCCACTACTGTGCTAGCAGCTGGAATAGAAGATCTCTTCGACTTCGACGAAGCTTTGCTACCTGAAGATAGATGGGAAAGGACGCTAGATCCCGATTAATTTGAAGTTGATCGTATTACCGATGTGCAATCGGGTCGAAAGACTAGATATGGAAGGACGTTACGAGAATATCAAGTCTACTGGAAGGGGTATTCCGAGCCGTCGTCGGTAGACGAGGCGGATTTGAATTGTGATGCCTTGATCAAGGATTTCGAAAGGAAGATGGTGAACAGACATCGTTTCGACGTCATGCAAGTGGATGAAGAGTCCAACTAGCGCGCGATCGACGTACCGATCAGGAATCACGATCGAAAAAATCTCTGATCGCAGAAATGGTTGATGAAACTCACGATTAATTGAGGTACAATGAATGACTTGAAGTGGTATGATTACGATGGATGTTGCGAGGTATGGTGATTGGATACGGCAGATGAGCCGACGGACTACCAATTTATATTATGCATTTAAGGACAAAGGACAACAGTGAAATGGCATGATCAAAAGAATGAATTGATTGAAGAAAGGTGATCGACCGACTATTCAGACCCATAGACTTACCGCCCGTTGGACCAAGCGCACATTGCGGGAAGTAACCTGATCGCGCTCGTGCTGCAACGTGGATATACGCTGCTCGAGTTGCTCCAATTCCTTCGTTCGGTATGCAATTGTTTCGTCACGCGTTGATCGTAGGTAACGTTCACGGTCTTTGCGACACTCCAGCTCCCGGATCTGGACACCCTGATCGTATATGGTCTGCTCTTGATCGGCGATAGTGCTTTTGGCGTCTTTTAACTGGGTTTCGAGCTTCTTGACCGCAGCGTTGATAAAATCGCGCAGCGGATCCAGTTTTTTAAGGCTTCCCTCGATTTCCTTCTTCCGGTCCGCCGCGTCACGTTGGGTACGAGTGAGCCGCCGACGAAGCATCGCAACCGTGTCTTCACTCATGGCGAGTGAGCCAGACAACAAGGCGACCTGCTCGTTGCGGGCACGGAGAGCCTCTTGCAGATCGCAGGCCTGCTTGATCGCGGCGATCGCCTGATCAGCTGCGGCCTTATCCAAGGCAGGAACGTTGGTGATGTGGGGTGACAAGCTGTCCGCTGAAGATGGCATAGCAGACTGTGAATGCCTGATCGAGACAGCCTGATCGCAGTTGTTACGGTTGGCCTCAGTCGAGTGTTAGATCACAGTGGACAACCCCAACGGTAACCGCCTGATGGAATTGGACCTGATTGATGGGAGAAGGGGAAGATGATGGGTGATGATCGACAGTTGGATGGTGACTTGATCGATGTGCAACGACAAATTCTCCAACGGCAGTATGATTCCCAGAATCAACGGCATGATCGACCCTCGCCCCAACCGCTGTACGGCTGGGACGAGACTCAGGGGCGGTTGTCGTAAAGCGGACTTTTTATTAGGCTAAAATAGGGCCTAATGTTGGACATTTTATTAGGACCTAAATTAGGGGCCTGATAGTGGACACAGATAGTGGATACAGTAGTACATAATTAGGTACCGCCATGTGTACCACGGTGGGTACAATAGTACGTACCACCGTGGTGTACATATACAGGATATAGAAGGGACACGGAAGATGTGCTGATTACTTACAGGTACGCGGCGAACTCCAGCGTACAAACAAGGAACAAGCGGAAAAATCAGGTCGACTTGTGGACGGAAGGCGTTGCGAATGGAAGATGCGGATTGGTTGAAAGTAGGAACAGGGTAGATCTAAGGGTTTAATTGCTAATACAGTTCTCCTTTTGCGTACGATCGCGCTGATCGTTTTTTGGGAAGGCACCTTTGCGCCCCCACCTTATTGAAGCCTCTACGTCCCGGGCGGGAGCACTAAGTGCGTTTTTGGTCCACCGGTTGGCGTAGAGTGTGAGAACTCACCCCGCAACTCCGCCTGCAGTGTATGTGGTTCTTCGTTTAAAGGTTTTTGGTTTTGGGAACGTGATCAAGCAGTGCTCTCACCTCTTCCCCGTAAAATTAACGTTTGGCCTCTAGAGTTCGGCTGCTTTAAGCGCCCCACGGGAACTCTAGGTGGATTTTAATATAAATACCTTTTCCTCATATAGTCTAGGCTAGGAGCGCACTGATTTGGGCGTTCCTTAGCTGTTTGACGGCTTAGAGCTCCGCGATCAGGCAGTGAAGACTTCCGCTGCCTGATCAAGTACCCCCCTACCGATCAACACCTGATCGACATTTTTTGCTAATCGTGATCGTGATCGCTGATCGCAAATCGCGCCAACTGCTACTTGAACGACTTCCGGTGCTTGATCAAGTCTGATCAAGGTATATTACGACTGGACAGCAGTTTTTAACCCCTGATCGAGCCTTTCAGTACCTGATCGCACTTGCGATCAAGACAGAATATTGTTGATCGACGGTTATTAACGTCAGCCAAAGCCTGATCGCGCCTGATCACGACCGATTGGCTTCCTTTCAGTACCTGATCGCACTTGCGATCAAGACACCTGATTGCATCTGCGATCAAGACCGAATACAACTGAACTACGGCTATTAGCATCAGCACAAGCCTGATCAGCCTGATTACCACTGATCTACATCGTTTCAGCGCCTGATCGCATCGGACTGCCGCCTGATCGCACTTGCGATCAAGACGGAATATTGCTGATCGTCGGTTATTAGCATCGGCCCAAACTTGATCAAGCCTGTTCGCGGCTAATTGACGTGGTTTAAGCACCTGATCGCACGTGATCACGCCTGATCGCATCGATTGTATCGTCACAAGTTAGTTAATTCAATCTTGCACCAAGAATTCGCTGTGCGCTGTCCCCGCCACCTGAGGAGCTACCCACGTCTAGCCGTCGGGTACACAAGGTGAGCAATAACACAAGAAGTCGAAGACATCCGGAGGACCCCCTTCGTTAGTCGGCAGTCTGGGCGCCGTGGAACCGCCTGATCAAGTCTCAAAAACTTCTATCAGCCGCTCCACCACAGTCTCTTTCGCACGTCGGAATCATTTCCGACTACGCCGTTGTAGGTGAGACCGGCGAGTCACCGGTGGTAGAGGTAGAGACCTCTGTGGATAGGCGCGAAGCGCTTCCAATAGATGGGGCAATTGACTCCCCCCATCTGGGTCCCGGGATGAGTCCCGAGGCCAGTAGTCAGCAGTCCTATCGGATGCTGAATAGTGTGACTGGTGTTGTCACTGAAGGCGTAAGCCTTGAACAGTTGCCTGGGGTAGGCGAACTGTTTCGTTGGAGTAGATGTCCTTCAACGAGTTTGGACTTGCTTTGAGAGCAGGTGAAATCGACGAGGTCGTCGTGTTGCGTCCGGAAGATGAGTTGAACTCCTCATCCACGATGGACGAGTCAGTTTTGGTGAAAACCAAACAGGCATTGAATGCCCGAAGCGGCCTCAAGATCCTTGCGGATCCTGAGGACCCTTACCATTCCTTACCGAAGGAATTTGGAGATGTCATTAGTGACAACCCGCCGATGGGGTTACCATCGGATCGTAAGTCCGTCATGAAATTGATTTGGTTCCTGGAACCAAATACTGCGTCACTAGGCAGTGGCCTCTCCCCAAGTAGCAATGCGACGTCATCGACGCATTCTTCAAGGGGAAAGAAGAGGCAGGGATGGTACGGAGATTAAGTCTCCCCATTCATCTCCCACTTTTTGTGTTCGTAAGCCGAACGTAAAGTGGCGCATTGTGCATGCGTACAACAATCTGAATGCAGCTACTGTACCCATGCAGACTCCGATTCCTCGGAAGAATGTCCTCCAGAACAATATGGCGGGATGTACTGTGTACAGTGCCTTGGATATGGTGGAGGGGTATTATCAGGCGCTCATGTGAGCATCCGATATTCCGCTTACAGCGGTAAGCACGCCTAGTGGCATGCTGTGGGAGTGGTTTGTTATGCCACAAGGGCTTTCGAATGAACCATCGATTTTTAATCGCTTGGTGACCCAACTCTTCCGACCTCATAGAAAGTACGCTCAGACGTACTTCGACGATATATTCGTTCATATATATCGTCGAAGTACGTCTGAGCGTACTGGAAGGCGACTCGTCTGATATTCAGACGCACCTGATACATCTTCGAGCGGTTTTCGAATGTATGCGAGAGCATCAGTTACATGCAAACGCATCCAAATGTATCTTTGGTGCTGAGGAAATTCCTTTCCTCGGATGCTTCATCGGTAGAGATGGAGTGCGGGCGGATCCAGCGAAGGTGAAAGCCATTGTGAAGTGGCCTTCGCCTGTAAATCTTAGAGATTTACGGAAGTGGCTTGGATTAGCCAACTATCTCCACAAGTACAGCGAGAACTACGATGAAATGGCGAAGCCATTGACGGACCTTCTTAAAAAGGATGTTGATTGGTGTTGGGAAACCAAACACCAAAACGATTTTGAAGCGGTTAAGAGGAGCTTGTTAAAAGCTCCCGTTCTTGCTCTCCCAGAATCTGGGAACCCATTTTGTGTCGTCTGAGACGCCTCCGATTTCGCAATCGGATGTGCTTTGTTACAAGTAGATGATGCAGGAAGGGAACGCGTGATCGCGTTTGAGTCGAGGCAGATCACATCTGCAGAACGGAATTATCCCATTCAGGATAAGGAGATACTTGCAATAAAGTATGACCTTGTCAAATTTAGGGTTCACCTACTCGGCTCAAAGCCATTTGTGGTTTATACAGACCACGCGTCCTTACGGACAGCGCCAAACTCGCCTCATCTCTCCCAACGGATGGCCCGTTGGCTCTCCTTCTTTGCGGAGTACAATTTTGAGGTAAAGTACAAACCAGGAAAACATAATGTACTTGCAGACGCGTTGTCGCGTCGTCCCTATTACGAGCTCGCTCACGCGACATTCATCACCTCATCTGTGGTGGATCTCATACGCCAGGCGTATGAGAAAGACCCACAGTGTACGGCGCTTATCAGCGCGTTGAGTGGAAAGGGACTTGGCTCGTCTGAGCCAACCCTGTCAAGTCGAGCTAAAGCTCGTTTACACCGTTACAGGTACTGTGACGGTTTGCTATACTATAGCACGAGCGCGGAGGACAATCCGCGGGTGGTTGTTCCTCATGATGAGGAACTGAAGTATAAAGTCCTCTTTGAGGTACATGACGCCCCTACCGGGGGTCATTTAGGTCGGGATAAGACCTACGGCGCTTTAAGCGCTTTGTATTGGTGGCCCAAAATATACAAGTGGGTCTGTGCGTATATTCGAACTTGTGAGTCGTGTCAGAGGGTCAAACCCTCTACAGATTCAGCTGCTATAGAAAACAGTTGGAAATTACCAACTGTTCGTGTGTACCCAGGCAACCTATAGCATACAGTTGGACATTGCCAATTGTTCGGGGGGGGGCCAAGTCCGCCTATAAATATGAAGGTGAGCCTTTGACGAGAGTAGCCGTTCCAACGGCGTGTTGAAAATCCATTAGTATGGATTTTATCTTCGGTTTTTCCGAAGGCCGGTTTCACCGGCATTTCGGTCTTTGTAGACCGTTTGAGCAAGATGCTCACCTGACAGCGGTTCCAGAGTCCGTTGATGGACAAGACGGAACGCGTTAATCGCGTTTTTGAGGATATTCTCCGGAGCTTATGTCCGGATGCTCCAAGAGTTGGAGTGAGATGCTTCCTATGGCCGAATTCGCTATAAACAATTCTGTGCATGCATCTACGGGGTTTACCCCGTTTAATGTGAACGGATTAGTAAATCCGCGGGTTTCGTTGACGCCACGTGTGTGTGGCCCAGGGCTTGAGGGGGGAGGAGTCCCCGATGTCAGCCCTTTATGCTCCTGTCCGTTTGTTTGGCCTACCCGGCAGGGCGGCCGGCAGGCTGCCCGACCGGGTGCAGCTCGGGTCCGCGCTTGTAGCCGCCACGGCTCGCGCACTGGGTGCCTTCCACGGCCCCAGCGACCTAGAAGAGTCTATTGTTTGTTTGTTGGGCCTACCCGGCAGGGCGGACGGCAGGCTGCCCGACCGCAGGACGGGGCGGAGCGTCAGATGGCGCGACGCCATCATCGGGGTCAAACACAGTATTTGGTGAAGTGGAAGGGTTATCCGCATTCACAGAGTTCGTGGTATTTCGAGACTCCCCTGCGGCAGGATTGCCGTGCCGTCATTGACGCTTTCGAGCGGGAGAATTCCGCTGTGAGTCAACGACCAAAGGGGCGGGGTAAGCCCCTTCACTCCCAGTAGTTGGGAGCCCTCCAGAGGAGATGCGGAGCTTGCACTGTCCTCAGGAACCGCAGTGAGGGCACGGGCGCTAGCATAGCGCATGAGATAAGGGGCACGTAACTGCCCCATGGCTTTGGCTCTGGCAAACGCCAAGCGCAATGCCCTCTCTATCCGAACTTCACGTTCGGAATAGCTGTTGTACAGCTTTAAAAACTCGGGGAGACGTTTCTCCCCTCCGCCCAAGCGCGGAGCTTCTGCTCGGCCTCTTTGGCATATTCTCCTTGCAGGAGAACGAGGGGAACCTCGCGGAGGTTACCAACAACGGCACCCTGTGCCTGTTTCTCCAGGCGCTCTCGATATGCGGTAGCAGTGAACTGCTTCTGCGTGAGCAGTTTTTCCCTGAGTTGATTCCGGCGTGTGATGTGTTGTGGCAGTATAGCCCCGAGGCCAGGGGTATAGAAGACTAAACCCTTCTTTACCTCATTCTTGGCCCACTTTGGGAGGTCACGAGGACCTCCAAAACGATATGCCGCCCGTGGAGGGCGCATGGGGGCGTGCAAGGAAGCTTGTAATGCCTGTGCAGCATTTTGAGCCTCTTGAGATGCGTCCAGCTCAGTAGTGGTGATCGCCTTCGGCGATCCGGATATGTCATACGAGGTTGGTAATAGTTGCGCACGAGTCAGCGCGTTTTCCCCACGTGTGGGGAATGGATGGGATGACCGACAGCGCCGAACGGCGCTGTCGGAGTGGTCAGACGTTGGTAGATCTCCCCAAGGGCATCCACTTCCGAGTTATCGGAATAGTTTTCTTCCATAGCACCACTAAAGGTGCTCATGGTCAGCCAGAGGTTCTGGCAGTTGGAGTTCTCCAACAAAATTTTATTTATTGCGTGAGCAATAGTCTTGATGGGGGAGGATGTAATAGGGTTACATTCGGGTCACATTTAGTAGGTGGTGTACGTGAGTACACTACGGTTGGGGTCAGTATTGACCGGTCCGAAAGGTTTTGTACCATTGGTTATTTTAACCAATCAGGGCAGGAGCCCTTGGTGGTGGCGTGGCAGCCGGCCACGTGTTGGTACACAGGTGGTGTACACTACATTTTAGCTAGGTACGAATTTAGTAAGTTCTACTTAGTATTACATATAGTTTACATTAGTTTAAATTAATTTAGGCTAATTATATATTAAATATACATTCAGTTTACAAAAATACTTAAGACTGCTAGGCGCGCGACCACGCCCGGTCGCACGCGCAGTGAGTATTGTAGCCTAAGGGAGTTCTCCCTTACGCTACCTCCCTTTATAAGGGAAGCCTTGTTGGAAGGGGTTAGCGAAAGCTATCTGTAAACCACCCCGGGAATCTTGGCCCCGAGTAGGAGAGCTCTCTCCTACTAAGCCCTTTATAAGGGCGTATCGGCTAAGTAGCGGCGAAAGCCGCTTAAAGGAAAGTCTTCCTCTTTGCGCTAGCCGCACCGTGCGTGTTCGCACCCGGCTACATACTAGGTACAAATAATGTTCCGTCCAGCTGCGCCGCTCATCCTTTTCCATTGCGAACCTGGTAGCAGCTTGGTGGTGGGATATAGTCGTTCTGAATCCCAACCACATCTGGTCCATCACGTAGATTAGCGTCGGTCGCACCCGCCACCACCATGCAACATTGTCTGGTAGTACTCCGCGGCGGTGCCTTCCAAATGCTCGCCAAATTTGTTTACTTTTAACCGTTCGCTCCATTGGAAGCCAGAAGTCATCTCTGCAATCTAGATCGCCTCTATAAACAGGTAGTCCCATTGGCGGTAGCCTGCACCCAGACCGGGATACAGCTCGCGCCCTGAAAACTTTCAATACTTAGTTTAGGTATTTTGTACCCGGTGTATTGCACCGGTACATTTCCCTGCGCGGCGGGCACTCCTTCACCTTTCGCCGCAGCGGGAGCCATGCGGGGTGCTTCATGTACATGTGGGCGTGGCCGTGCGCCAGCTTCTACCCCTTCGTCCTCAGCCAGGTAGTTCAACGACATCTGCTGGCCGAACGGACGGTAATTCTGGAGACTCTCCCGGAACTCGGACTGCGGTATACGCACCGGTGCCTCCCTCTTAAGCTCGGGGGATCTCTTCGGGGATACTGGCCTGGCTTGCCCTCCATCTGGGTTGTTCAAAGTGCTCACGACTTCCCTCAAGTCGCGCACCAGCGTCCTAAATTCCTCCACGGAGGGCACATCATCTCCATCAGAGTCAAACATCATAAACTTAATATAAACACTTCAGTCACGTTCGTCAATCACTACCCCTTCGATGGGGGACTTTCCACTAGCTCCACGAAATGTAACAACGAGAAAATATCCAACAGAGCACACTCCAATTACCAAGAAAACTCCACGAGATTACTTGACTCAACTTGGGCTCATAACCTGTTAAAACTCAACAAAAATAGCTGAGCGCACTTCACGCGATCAAGAATCACCTGCTGACGAAGTTTCAGCGCGGGAGGATCAGCGGAAGGTGTAAAGAGGCGTGCGTTGCGTAGTGGCCACAGAGAGTTCAGTAGGTGTACTCTTAATACAAATGCAAAAGGGAAAGTAAAGTAAATTATGTATGGTTAGTTAAGTAGCTATCCAGTACTAATGCAACTTAATCTCGTAACCTCTATTATATGCATGAAATGTATGCCGTACCTCAACAGCCAATGCGATTCCACTATTCGGAAGAGTGCAAAGTCCAAAATGTATACACACTCTTCCAACACAAGAAGTTGTAGTGGTGTGCTGTATCACTCGAGCCATCATCATCTGAATGATACCCAGGCTGTAACCGAAGAAGGGACAATTAATAATGGCGTCGAATACATTTGTACGTATGTATACCTACAGAAGCATTGATAGACGTCATCATTTTTATCGCTCTTTACTTGTAACTGGTCAGACGCTGTGTTAGCTCTCGCAATGGCTAAAAAAAGATGAGAACGATACCAATCAGAATCTTGTCGTACCATTGTGCCCCCCCACTGCTTCGATAGCGTAGCTTCTCGGCGCGCATCGTAGAGAGAAGACGCTGAAGTTGAACCGAGAGAATTTGAACCAATCAAAACCCTTCACGTGGCTGAATCTTTACCTGATAGATTACCTACCACAGCCATTTTCGTAATAACCATGGGGTTGGTTGCGTTCGCACTTGTGTCGTGTCTTCTTAATGGGGTTCAATGTTTGTACTCGAGTGGGGACAGTGTGAAGGTGTTGGATTCTGAAAGTTTTCGTGAGAGTGTGGAAGAAGACTCAGGTTTGTGGCTCGTCGAGTTTTATGCTCCATGGTGCGGTCACTGTCAAGAGTTGGCGCCAGATTACAAAAAGGCAGCCAAAGCATTAGAAGGCGTCGTCAAGGTGGGAGCCATTGACTGTCAAGAACATGAGGAATTTATACAGATGTTTCAGGTCGAAGGATTTCCTACCATTAAAATCTTTGGTGAGGACAAGACGAGGCCAATGACATTTGACGGTGAACATACAGCCCAGGGCATTGTAGACGCTGCTTTGATGGCATCTCGTCGAATGGTGAAAGGGCGACTGTCCGATGGCACGGAGAAGAAAAGGAAAAAATCATCGTCGAAGTCGAAAAAAGAGGCGTCCATCGGGAAGAGCAGCGTCATCACTCTTACAGATAAAACCTTTGATGACATGGTACTCAACAGCGGAGATGTATGGCTTGTGGAGTTTTACGCACCCTGGTGTGGACATTGCCAGGCTCTTGCTCCAGAGTGGGAGCAAGCTGCGTCAGACTTAAATGGATTTGTTAAAGTTGCTGCTATCGACGCTACGGTGAATGAAGCGAAGACTACTGAGTATGGCATTCAAGGATTCCCTACGATTAAGGTGTTGGGACCGAATGCTATGGGCCCTGAAGATGCTGACGTCTACACAGGAGAGCGTACGGCTTCAGCTATAACAGAGTTTGCTCTTGCTGCACTGGATACAATGGGTGGTGGCTTACAGATTAAGGAGCTTGTCTCTGCCGACGCTTTGACCGACTTCTGCGAAGGCAAGTCAAGCTGCGTCATTGGTGTACTACCGCATATCACCGAAGGTGGAAAGAGTGCGCGTGAGAGCTACCTAAACACTCTTCAAGAGGCAGCGAAGTTGGTGCGAGGCAAGCCTTTCAAGTTTGGTTGGATACAGGGTGGTGATCAACCTGATTTTGAAAATCACTTTGAGTTGACATTCGGATACCCATCGTTGGTAGCTATTAACCTCGACCGAAAGCGTTATATCGTGCAGCGTGGTGCTTTTACGGCAGAAGCAATCAGTGAGTTCTTGCAAGGCGTTATGCAAGGTCGTGAATCGACAGTGGGCTTCAAAGAGCTGCCGGAGATTAAGACTGTCGAGCCGTGGAATGGCGAAGATGTGGAGATCGACAACGTTGAAGAAGATGACGAGGATGACGATATTTTGAACGAAATTATTGGCAACACGAAGGATGAGCTCTAGGACAAACGGCTAAAGTCAGAATTGTCACGTCCAGCCTGCAGACGTGACTTTTTACTCGAAGTATGAGTTATTCTATTCGCCATAACTTGTACTTAAAAAGTGCTTTTAGCAAGAGATATTGGGATAAGACGTGTGCATACCCTGTCGTTTCGTTTTGCGCTTTTCTTTTTTATCTAACAGCAACATCGTATGTACGATACCATGAGCGGCTACAAAATGGCGGGAAAGGGCACCGTAGGGTGCATGTCGCCTACTTCTTCACTAGAGACGAAAGTTCAGTAGCGAAACCCAGATATGCTTTTCACCCAATCATCAGTTTGCCTCCATGTCTTTTCTTCTGGCAAAAGTTCAACAGGCGCTGCTTCATTTTTCGTTTAGCCTCTATATTCTTTTCAACGTTCGAGCTCAAACAACTATGCCAAATCCATTGAAGGATCTTGTCTCGATGGTGGCAGCCCAAGCCAAGCGCCCGCTTCAGCCTTCGACAAGTAACCGATTTTCACCCGCTAAGCAAAACGTGGCCTCAGGCCCGATCGCCGATTTGACGGCTCGGATAGAAGATACTAACGCGAAAGTAACTGTAGAGCAGCAGCAAGAACAAGCCAAGATGGACGCGTTTGTCTTCATGAACATGTTGCAATAAAGATTTCGATAGTGTTAAACAGACTTCCCGACCGATTGCAACCGGTACTTTGGTACATGTAGCCAAGCTCTTGACTTACTGTTTTGCATTAAGCCATTCAATAAATCGCAAACGTTCGTGTGTGAAGTCTTCTTCCTTTATCGTTTTACGTTGGGATCATGATTTCTCTACAGCGCATATTTACGAGCCTCGGAAAGACATCCAGATATTCCAAGTAAATCGGTAAATGTAGCCATAGTCGTCGACGTAAACTAAGGAAATGCAGACTTATGGTAAACCATTTATTCCCCCCAGAGGCTGATTCTATTTTGGCAGAGCGCTTCTATGCGTTCACAACTTCGATTTCAAAGATAAGGTCCGAGTTGCCCGGAATGGCAGGTGGTGAACCTTCGCGTCCGTAACCCAGACGCGACGGGATAGTAATTGTTCGCTTACTACCAACATGCATACCCTCAATTCCAATATCCATGCCCTTGATTACATCACCTATACCATGGCGGAAGGTGAAAGGTTTTTTGCGGTTTTGGTTTGCGTCAAACTGCTTTCCATTCATGAGACAACCGCGGTACAGAATCTGTACTTTGTGACCACGCCGAACAGGACGACCCTTGCCAACAGCACTGCGATAATACATAATACATAATATATCAACACATGAACTTTCGTTACATCAGACTAATAAATACTCACATATCCTCGATGGTGACGCCCTTGTGCACACGTTTAGCAGTCTTGGCCTTCTTTGGAACCTCCACAGACTCCACTGGAGCCGCACGTTTTTTTTTCTTTGGGTTGGCAGCATTAATCTCGGCGAGTTTTTCTGCAGTTTTTTTCTCTTTTTCCGCGAGTTTGGTAGCCTTGGCTTTCTTCTTGTCGTTCGCTTCATCAGTCTTTTTCTCAACCTCGGCACCAGCAGCATCCCCCTTCTCCGAAACAGAAGCTGGCTCGTCGGGTGATTTTGTTTCGATCTCCTTGTTTTTCTTATTGTTTTCCTCCTTGCTTATCTCCTGTTTCTTCGTCTCTATCTTGCACTCTTCCTTCTTAGGCGTCATTTTATTTGACACCGTTTCGTCCTTGTGAAGTCGCTCTTCAACGACCTCGAAACGCTCCAAGTCGTCTTCGTCATTCAATTCCT
The DNA here is from genome assembly GCA_026184515.1 of Peronosclerospora sorghi. Lineage (NCBI taxonomy): Eukaryota > Oomycota > Peronosporomycetes > Peronosporales > Peronosporaceae > Peronosclerospora > Peronosclerospora sorghi. The sequence continues at coordinate 20,332,319 of CM047587.1, read as the reverse complement.
TTTCCTCTTCGTCCTCATCTTCATTGCTCGACAAATCACCTCCAAATACCATCATTTCATCCTCACTGTCCCCATTGTCACCAAAGTTGTCATATTCGTACCCATCGTCGTTCTCTTCTTTGTTCGCCTCAATAAATCCTGTGATATGAACGGCATTGGGACCTTCAGCTACAAATTCAATCTTTCCATCCATTGGCGTGAACGTCTGCGACAAGTTCCACTGGTCAGTAACTCCCAGCGTCAGCGAGCAAATCGCAATTTTGGACGTCTTAGCCACCACGAACAGCGTGGAGCGGCCTTGTGTTGCGTCAGCCCCAAGTGCCGCCGAGTTCAGCTGCAAAATAAAGTCTTCGACCTCATTTTCCCATTTGAGCGGATGACCAGGCCTCACAACATGGCCGAAGAACCCGGGCACCGGCGCCACTTTAGTTGGCTTGGACTTTTTACCCATGTGTAGCAATAATATTTGAAAGTGACGCAAATTAATGGCGTGAAACGCACAGGTACAATGTACCAAAACTGCTCATTGACATTTTTTTATAGGCTCCGACTAGGGGGCCACAAGGACCGGTGACATCCATAGTATAAGCACGGCCACCATCCCGTCCGCCGGTAGTGTTTGGGAGCAGTTCCTAGGCACCAATGGGGCATCCTCCCTACCGCCGAGCCTCCTTCGCTTTAATGCCCCTGGAACAATGACACCGACACCCGTCCGCCGAAAGGTTTACGGAATATGTCCATGGAAATCCAGAATCGGGAGCTGGGTAGGTCCCTTCATTTTATCATAGGCGGCATATCTTCATAAACTCATCCACCCCCAATCGATGACTTGTTCCCGCCAACAAAAAGGGCTCGCTAGCAGCTGCTTGCGCTCCTCATCTCCTCTTCCCCTTCTCTTTCGCTCTGATTTTTTTGCTTTCAATCATCTACTACTACCTGCCTGTCCTCATCAGCTGCTGCTGTCACCACCTCTCCACCCTATTATTAATTATTATCACTACCACTGCTGCCACTGCGTGTTTCTTGCTTGCTCTTCTGCAACAGCTGTTGTTAGTTGTTTTATAAGAAGAAGTATAATGATGAGTGGTAATAAGGTTCCTTCTTCTTCTTCTTCTTCTAACGTTATGGGAACAGCTTCGACTGTCGAAGGAGGAACTGTTGTCCCTAGTGATAGCGAAAGTGGTCTTGGTCTTATCCTTACCGTAAAGAGAAAGAGAACTGCATGGTGTGAAGCCATTCTAGAGGATCAATCGATAAAAGAGCGTGCTAAGGATGGCTCATACATTATTTGCGGCGTGTGCAAAACTGGAGGAGGTGGGAACGGGGTAACATTGAAAAAGATCTGCTCGCGTCGCCCATACACAACTGAACGATGGAACGAGCATATTCAGACAGTATGTCACAAACTGGCTTTGAAGCAGAACAATACCCGAGTGACCGACTTTTTCAAGCCAAGTGTCACGTCTCATCAAGCGGCATTATCTGGAGAAAAGGAGCCATCTTCTTTGACCCCTTCTTCTTCGGCGGTCAACCTCAATTTCGGTGGTCATCGTTCCAGTAATGTTCAAGCAGTACGCCTTAAGCCTTGCCCTGGCATGTTCGCAAATCTTTTCAAGCATGAATCTTCAAAATACTTCAAGCTGTTTGAAGAGTTTGGTGAACCTCCTGCATCGGTCCACTTTCTAAGTATGGGTGCCTCAAAGGCCTGGTCAATTCACTCAACTGATTGTGACAAGGTATACCGCCTGCGTCCTGGAAAAGCAAAAAGCGGTCCTTGTGACAAGTGTCTATCCCTAGAGACACGAGCCCTCAGGAAGCGTCTCTTACGGATGATTGATGTCGCGGGGGTCATGGAGATCTTGGACGCTCCATCAGTCGGAGACTCTGCAGTGCTTGACGAGGAAGAGTATAGAAGACTCAAAAACTTCTCTCATGGCAATCAGCACACTAATGAAGCGAAGAAAGCCTTGTTCAAGCGAGTAAGAGACTTTCTCTCTTATTACGACTGGTGTGTAAAGAATCAAGGAGCTATGCGCGCGATTGGAGTGCCACTACCAATTGGTTGTACTGAGAAAAAGAGCATTTTGAAGCCGGACGCATTTATTACCCAATTTCACTTCCTCTATCATTCCCAACAATAGTTTAGAGATTCTCTTTTGGTTGGTCTGGCAAAGGCTTACGTGGCTAAGATGAGTGGCCTTATGAACCCGCAGTATGCCGTAAAGCTCATCGATTTCTGTCAAGTGATGCGATTGAGGAGCAAGGCTGCTTACGATATTCTACAGGCAAACCTACTTACGGTTAGCGTCAGGCAGATGCAACGGATAGGGTCAGCTGATCGAAGGACTCAGACTACCGCGATTGATTTGTATCGCGAGAGCATCATCCAGCGTTGCAAGGAATGGGTGAGTTCAGTAAAGGGTGAAAGTGAAACATTGGTGGTGTCGTTGGCAATCGATGCTACGAAGGTTCCAAAGCGGCTTGAGGTGAATGCTACTTATCAAATCCGGGTCGGCAAAATTGCTCCTTATCATGACGAGAAACTCAGTGAGGGAATGTCAGTTGAAAACGTTGATGTCAAAGAGCTGGCTTCGGAGGTAAAATGCGCTGTCTTGTCAGCTCAAAACGGACGTTCGGGAGCTTGCCCTATGACGTTATTGGCAGCACGTCCACAGTCTACGAACGAATTGTCAGATTTCAACGAGTACATTGTGGACATCGTTACCAGCTTGGACGACGTCCGTCTGGTGTCGGTCTAGTGTGATGGGCTTGCGAGTGAGTCAGACTTTATAAGAGGAAAGCTGCTGGACTTTTTGCAATCGAAATCATCAACCTTGGGACTAATGGACATGAATCACGTTGCGAAAGCTCTAAGATCTCAACTTGTCCTGGGTTCATCGTTAATCACGGCGGGCGCGAATATAGTTGACCCGTGATTGCTCTTAGAAGCTGGCATCGCTAAAGAGTTGGTGCAGGTCACTGACTAAACCTCAGACGCGTTGGTACTCCGCTTGTGCTCTCTGGAGTCCATGGACAAGCTCTGCGCGCTGTCGAATGAAGAGGAGGGATCGATTGCAGCTACGGGGCTATGCCTATTCTTTATCCGAACGCTTCTTATTGGGGCCAACTCGGACAGTCTCGATAGAGACATCAGAGTATGTTATCTTTGGTGCAGCCTAATCTGGTTCACGAGCCTAGATGGAGTCCACATCACTACCCTTCGGAACCTTGCTTCTGCAGTCCTCGGCACAGTATGTCTCGTCTTGAGAGCTGACATTATTAAATTCAGATTGGTTACCAGCGAACCGTCGGAACACATGTTTGGCTTATTTCGGATGTGGAGACGGGAGTTCACCATCTCCGATATGCTACACTACGCTGAAAAGATCGAAAAAGTTTTGAGCTGCACCTTTCGATCTGGCTTACGAGCGTCCTCATCTGACCTGAAAGGCTACCAAGCAATTTTTGAGGGGTTCAGAGCATCTATTGAGAAGATGTTGCAATCAAGAGTTGCAACAAAGAGAAGTCGAGAGCCTGCGGTGGAGCAAAACAACGCAAATTATGAAGGCGTCCAAATTGACGAAGGTCCTTGTGCCGGAGCGCAGATCGAGGAAAAGCTTCTTCAGCTCCTCAATTGTGCTAGCGAACAGATGGGGGTACTGTTGACTTCACCTGGCCTCGGACTAAAAGCAGGCTCCTCTCCCTTTGTCGCTCTTTCGCTAACTTCCAAGACCTGGCTAATGCTTTTAAGGACTACATGCCTGCAACATTTCGCTACGACGATGGGTACTTGGGCAGTAACAGCAAAACACCCCACACAGGACCAGATGGTTCGCATTCTCAGGGCACGGATGTCGAGAACGTGTTTTTGGAGAGTATGGCCGCTATTCTGGGCCCTGTCGCTGGTACTGACAATGGGTCTATATCTTTGATTCAACAGGAAGGGGTGGATTCGAGGATTGCAAGCGCACTGGATACTGTTGAACGGTCTACTGTAGATCTCGGAGGCTCAGAAGCTGGTATTCATGAGGCTTCGGTCATCAGTGCTGCCGGGGTGATCGTCCGCCACATGGACATCAGACATGGAAGCAATCCAAACCTCTTGCTTCGGAACTACCCACGGAGAAATCTAGAGCGCTTTATTTACCCTGACCTTGATGCCTTAAGATCTGGATCTGACCTTTTTCTGCTAGCCAAGGGCTGTCTTACTGAAGTGAAGGCCAGATTGCCAGGAGAGAAAGGAGCAATTGATGGCCAGACAAAGGCAAGGTCACTTCAGGCGAGATGGTTCTCAAGCGGATCGATTGGAGTTATAGACAACGAATGCGAAAATGCCCCTTTGGAAGAAGGAGCCTCCTCGGAAGTTGGTGCAGGGTTGGAACGCAATCAGGTTGTCGTGATCGACGCAGATTCCTCTGACTTCTTTTACAGAGTCTTATCGGTCTTCAGAAAATCCTACAATAAATGGAGAATCTGCGGCTCCGCTCCGGCAGATGGTCAAACAATAATCTTCGCTGCACGGGTGGAGAAGCAGCCACAGTTAATGCGCGGACTTAGGTATGTCTCTCCAACAATGCTCCAGGCAAGTGATTTTGTGATAGTGAAGGGCAACGAGGTATTGATTGTAAGGCGGGAATCTTAGGGCAGCCAACTCACAGCTGAATGAACTCATTCTTTCTCGCTGTGTAAGGGCTTCATTAATCAATCAATGACAGCAATTTATCTTTCATGTTCATTGCCAGTATAGAGATGAAGATGAGCTTGAACAGAGATAGGAGCACATTGAGAAGCCTGTTTCCTGCGATGTCTGCCGCCTCATACGTAGCTGTATGTGCTGCTAGTCTCTGGCATCACGTCGGTCATCACTCTTCCTCTAACAACAGGCAGGCCACAGCACCTGGCTTCCGATATCAGCAGTTGTTGCATTGATTTGAAAGGTCAAACGCCGATGATGGTGGGCTAAAGAAGCCCTTATGCTTGAATGTTACAACGTCCAGACAGCACCTGACGACTAAGTGCTATCTTACTTGCTGGTCTGTGAGACCACCGAGGATGAACTAGCAAGGCACCCATCATACTCTACCTGGAAGTCTAGATAGAGATAATTTTAATAGACGTACATCATAGACAGGGGAATTGGAATATTTCTAGTAGGTGGAAAAGACTGGAAAAAGAAGATAAGAAGGGCTATTCATAAATAAGAGACATCAAGGAAAGAGAGAAGTGGAGGAGAAGAAGAGAAAAAAGAGAACGACGAAGGGTCCTTGCTTGGAGGAGGAGGAGAAGGACTACCCATTCCCGCTGCGATTAGTAAAAGATAGGTAGTAGAAAGGATGGGTGCTTTCCTGGATCGCTGCGATGGCCATATCCTTCAATCTAATAACATCGTTGTTCAAGAAGTAAATCTTTGATCTCTCTGATTAGGATTATTAGAGCAACGACTAAGGGGTAACACACACACGTACCTTAACACCAGTCGATGATTGATTAGATGGTGAGAATGTTCTTGCTTATTCTGATGAGGGAAAAGCATATGTTCTGGAGGACTGACTTGTACTTATTCATGCCCGACTTCTGAGGAACTTCACCCTTGCTTTCCGTTCTTCAACTAGAATAATAAGCTGCCCCATGAGTCCTCATCATCCACTCACCAATCACCCAGCAGTAGTACAAGCATTGGTAGCACGAGATCCGCTCCCCCACTAACTACGAGAGCTCTTCATGCAGCAGTAGTAGTGGTAGTTTCTAGCAGCAGAAGAAGAAACAGCTGAAGAAAAACTTTCCTATTTCGAAGATGGCATCTTCTGCCTCAAGTCAATCGATAGCTAGCAGCTCTTCTTCTAGGTAATGAGTGAGTTGCGTGAAGAGTTGAGCTGATCCGCCCTATTATTAGTAGCTTTGCACAGTAATACTATGGGCCAAGGCTGTATTACTACACGGAGCTCTTCCACGGTCAGGTCGTCCGCCGAAGCCGCTTGGTGAACTTGTCCGAGGACCACCAAATTCGGGTACTCTTAGAGATTCGATAAATCCCGTCCGCCGAAACCCCTTGAGATCGATGTCCTAGGATATTCAGAATCGGTAGTATGATGTCACCCCTCCTGGTCCACACCCCACTTTTGCTAGGGGCACACCCCGTCGATGCGGGTGTGAATGCTCGGTAGGTGGACAGCGCGTATCGCTCGGCTATGAGTGTGCAATCGTCTTTGGTGATGCACCCAATTAACACATTTGGGTCAGATGAGCAGAAAGAAAAGGTAGGTGACATAATTCCTCTGATAGTAGCTAAAAATTTCATTACTTCAAGTAATGGATTTGTTTTCGCTCAATGTTTATGGTTGACTGACAATCTGCAGTACTTGCCTCGTCTTGCTACAGGCGAAATCATTGGTTGCTTTGGTTTAACGGAGCCAAATCACGGCTCTGACCCAGCATCGTACGCTGTTGCTGTCGGATGTGATCAAAATCTAGATGTATCACACGTGTCCTCCGTAAGAATTGACTAGAATGGAGAGGCGCGCTAAGCTCAACGGAAATAAGTACGTGCTCAATGGTTCGAAAAACTGGATTACTAATGCTCCAATCGCGGACGTTTTCCTTGTCTGGGCTAAAGATGACGAGGGTGATATTCGTGGCTTCATCTTGGAAAAGGTGCGTGACGTGCAGTTTTTGTGCTACTTGACATAGCAAAGCTGAGTGACTTTTTATTCAGGATTTTCCGGGTTTGTCAGCTCCATACATCGAAGGCAAGGCAACCCTCATGACGTCTGCTACTGGCATGATTTTTCTGGAAGATGTCGAAGTTCCAAAGGAAAACATGTTGCCCAAAGTAAAGGGCCTTAAGGTATGTTCTGGCCCCATTCTACGTCACTTTGTTTTCTCATGTTTTCTTATCCTCGGATAACTGCAGGGTCCATTTACTTGTTTAAACAGTGCTCGTTATGGAATTTCTTGGGGAGCTCTGGGCGCTGCATGTACGGAGAATTTTTTTACAAGCTATATGTATTCAGATGCCATGGCTCACACTTTAACGTTTTTCACGCTGTTCAGACGCGTGCATGTACATTGTTCGCCAATACACCATTGATCGCTCTCAGCTTGGTGCTCCACTTGCTGCGTACGTACTCGACAATAAGGCCGAGTGTCGTAACCAAGATGTTTTAAAAGTTTTTATTTGCATTTCTTGCTTTCCACAGGAATCAGCTTATCCAAAAAAAAAAGTTGGCAGACATGAACACAGAAATCGCTCTAGGTCTTCAAGCATGTCTGCAAGTGTTCCGTCTCCTCGATGAAGCCAAAGCTCCTGTCGAGCTCATCTCAATGGTGAAACGCAACTCTTGCGGTAAGGCGATTGATGCGCGCAATGCTCGAGACATGCTTGGTAGCAACGGCGTTTCGGATGAGTATCATGTCATGCGTCATGTAGTCAACTTGGAAGCCTTGAATACGTACGAAGGCACGCATGACGTTCACGCTCTCATTTTTGGGCGGGTCATTACGGGCTTACCCGCATTTGTGCCTCGTGTGGCTTAACAAGTGGAATAAAGTGTTGAATGGGAACTGAGCTGTCTGCTTATTGGTAGAAAAATGTTGCTTGATATCTACTGTCGGTTTCAAGGGCGTAACCCTAACCGAATCGTAGGTTCCTTTTGTGAAGCTCCACAACCGTTGATGCAAAATTAGACCAAATCCGGTTGGGTGCATCGACGGGTGTGCCCCTAGTCGGGGCCTTTTTTCTATTGCTTCTTACGCCAGACATCCCACTGCAATGACCATTATTGCTATATTGGATTGGCTGCGCCACACCAATACCATCAACCAATTTGTCCAGGGTGGATTCCAATATTGGCCAGTTATTGGTCAGTAAGGACCGGGAGGGGTCCGAGGGGGGATGAGACATGACTCAATATCTTTTTATTGCACCAGCCCAAATTTGCAACCGGACCGGTAAGCGCAGATATCGGACCCATCCGGGTCCCAGTTCAACTTCAACTTCAACAATTTCAGTGAATGCGTTTTTTTTGTTTTATGCTTAAACTTTCTTGTTTTTATGCTTAACTGATAGTTAATTTTTATGTTTTCTGCACTTCATGAATTTAAAACACACTGAACTACACGTCAAGTACTGGAGGAGAAAGATTTTGTACTATGTTCACAAGTCTAGTTAGACATTGCATTGGCCATTACCAATACCAATTCCCGATTGACCAAACCAATGCAATAACCCATTCAGTGCTCGGTTACACAAAGTACTGTAATGGGATGTCTGTCTTACGCTCAGGTTGAAACTCCAAGCAGCGACCACATGCGACTAGTCTAATCTGTAAACGTAATTTACTCCAATCAGTTTCGATCACGAATCGGCCAGGATTATGTACGCACCCGACATCAACCTAACGTGAGCTGCTTCCCAGTGTCCAAACGGTGCAAATCTTTTGCAAGACGAATGACAGATGCTAGACGCGGAGGCGCCTCTTTGTTGCCGACATGTAAAACGATGAGCGAAAGCAACCTGTAAAGCAGTTCGTCAAACATCTTTGGATCGTTTGTAATGGCCGTTCGCATGACGACAAGTTCTGACTCCCAAATTATTGTGTACCTGCGAAGCATCGATCGTTCTGATTCCAATGCACAAGAAGGTTGTTACGTACTACTCGAAAATAATATTCATCTTTGCTTCGGTACCAACTCGTGCAAACTCATTCTTAGCTTTCTCGTCATTCTGTTGAAATCGTGATAACAAGACCAGTGTAGCTGGTGCTTCCTTTTCAATACGTTTCAGTTCCTCGTGATGATAATAATACCCGGACGTAATTTCAATGCGTGCGCTAGACATGACAGCTTACTAGCGGACCTGACGGATCCGAACACGGTCGTAGACGGGATTATCATTCGACGGATCGTGAATCCATGTTTGCTGAAATCGATCGCAGGTTGCCATTAACTGGTCTTTGGTGGCAATAGGTAATGGTCGTACAAGCGTTACTATGTTGCTTGCTCTCAAGTCTCCACTTCTAGAGGGTAATGCTCAAGTGAGAAAAATGTCAATTGGCTCGTCATCCCAGCCAATCCATTAATGACGCTTGCCCTTCCAAGACGAAAAAGCGTTGTCTCGAGCTGATCGCCACGATTGTGAGCCACGAACATACAGCGTACGCGATATTCTCGACACACTTGCCGCAGCAAGTTATATCGATACTTTCGCGCCTGCTCCTCCATTTTACTATCTCGTGGTCTCCCTGAATAAAAAAAAACAATTGCATGTTCTTTTCCTGCTTGCTCTGCATCCTCATGCTGCCATTCACACACTTTTATAACGTGGCGAATGCCAGTGCGATTGGCACAAATCTTAGCTATCTCTTGTGCTTCCTTGCCGCTCTCAGGTCGTAATTGCTGGTCTACAGTGTGGTGAAGTGTACCACAAATTTGGTCACTTTTGGTCAAGGCAATTGGTCGATTTTCGGATTGGTCTAAACAAGGGAGGCTTTTAAGCCTATCAGATTCAAGGAGTGTCAAGAACGCAAGTTTTGGTGAGTCAGCTGACATTGGGTATTTTACGTATTTTCATGTGGGTACATATTGGGACCGTAGGGAGGTAGTATTGGTTAGAGTTGTGGATTTGCCTAAAAGAGAAGAAGTCGTTTGGAATCTTTTGGTTTTGCTTTCGGGCTAACACCTCAACAGGAGGTCGTTTAAGCCTTTTCTATGTGCATCAGTCGCCTCCGCCCGCCGCGGAGTGTTTGGGAGTGTGGTGGAGTCAAGTTCGAAATCGAAAACATTAGCATCGATAGCCTGACTACCACCATCGCGCCCAGCCTTACAACTTTCGGAGGGGGTACTCCGCGGACCACCACTCGAGATCTGGTCCGATCGTCCGCTGCAACAAGACGACCGGTCGTCATCAGAACCCACTTGTTCCGATTGTTTAGTGTCCATCTCACCTTGTGTACCCGATGGAATGGGCTAGTTACACACTCGGTGGATCGGGATCGCAGATTGGATCGAACCGGTCTTGAATATAGAAGACCAATCTGGGTAGGTATCTCTGGGGCGGAACTCTTCACCCCAGACATAAACAGACCAAAAACACTTCCAAGAGATAACTTCCAATAGGTCGATTGTAACAGGATTGATCCTGTTACAGGCTTACACTGTATTTTGCGAGGAAGCGGGCAATACAATAGGGCAGGATTAGTTGATAACAACTAATCCTATAATCAAAAGTAAATATATAAATATTCACTTGTCTATTAGAACGCAAAATTAAGAGTGTTTATAAAATTGGTGGTTAGCGGCTAATAGTATAGTAACTACCTAATTAATATAATAATATCAAGTATTCAACTAACTGTACTATTAGTCAACCTGCAAGACTCGGTATTTATACCGAATCGACTTTTCCTTCGTAGATTATAATAACTTATAATCTCTTATTTAAATTTCAGACAACGCGTCTGAAATTAAACTGTGATATTCTAACTTGAATATCAATTATGTAA
>CM047587.1:20309329-20321810 GCA_026184515.1 Peronosclerospora sorghi | reverse complement strand
CCCCCACTTAAGGTGGTTGGCCAATAATAATTCTTATTTTGGCCAATCATAGGTGGCACTTGTTGGTCGGAATTTCTCATTCACCAACTGATTGACGATCGACTCGATGGTCGAAGCACGCGGCGGCGCTCTAAAGAGCGCTGAAAACATCGAAGGAGCTTCTTCCTCCGCCTCAGCACTAGGTGCTGAGGTGTTGAGTGACAAGAGTGACGCTGCATTAGCAGCGTCAACTACGCAATAGTCGGAAGACGTACCGTCTTCGACCACAGATGCCTCTAAGGCGGTATCTGGTAACAGGGAGATGTTGCTAATGAAACATCTCGCACGATGACAACCCCCGAATGGTGTGTTGCCAGGAAGGGTTCTTCCATGTTCGGAGACAGTTCTGACTCCGAACAAAGTGATTGGGGCACAGCTGTCCCCGCGAAAGGATCTAGCGAGTTTCGACTCGCTAGATGCTCATCGCCTAACAGCGATGACGACTCTGGTGTCGCTGTCAGCTATGACAGTGACAATGATTATCACAGGTGGTTGCGGGAACGCAGATCCCCACCTGGACCAAGTACTTCTCCACGTCGGGGTGATTTAACCCCGGCGTGTGGTGTTGAAGCAGGCGGTGCTCCGCCTGCTAAAAGGGCTCGAACAGAAGCGGCGGCTGCCGCTTCTAAAGCGTATCATCGTACGGAACCACATGTTCCGTACAGAGTGGGGTTTTGGACCCCTGGCTGGGCTATTGCCCCCAACAGTGGCGGTCACCGTAAACGGGACTGCCAGTATGCGTTATTCGATATCAACGTGCTTGATGACTGCGAAGACATCCAGTCACGTCGATTCGATCGAAGTACAGACGATAGACGTATGTACTTTATTGACCTCTTTTTCCAGGTTCGATATTATTCGATCCGGAAAGGGTCAAGGAAGAACAGGGACGATAAAGACACCCTGACTCAGAGTTGGAATGCTTTTGTTGACAACTACAACAAAAGCCCAGATGATTACGTGAATAAAGTTCACGTAATGCGCGAGCGCTTTTTAAAGCACTCACGAAAAGGAAAAATGGAATACATCCATTTTTCTTGCATAAAAGAAGGGTTAAAGTGTGGTGTCCCTTCTCACCTCGTTTGACCGCGGTGTACGCAAGGCGCTCCTCGTCTTTCAGAGGAGGAGTTGCGGGGATACGGTGGCTTTTCCGTACCCGCCGAAATTTAGGGTTTAATTGATACCCTGAATGCATCAACACCTACTGTTGATGCTACTTCGCATTATGATTTTGAGACTTCTTCTCAAACTCAGTCAAAAGGTCTGGGGCGTCGGCCCTCAGAACCTCAATCGGTTCCCAAGAGTCGAACTCTTGGGGATATCCCAGCCAGCGTACCAAGTACTCGGTAAGCTGCCCCTTCTTCAAAGGCACCGAGCGCTTCGAGATCAAGCGCTCGAGGATATATCGCTTATTCCCCTGATTATCAATCAGGGGAGGCGTAGGTTGAGAATTCCCTCGCCGTTGTTGTTGCGGAGCATGGTTCTTTGCTCCGCAAGCTCGAGGAGGGTTATTCCTCCTTGAGCAGCGATATGTCTCACTGTGTGAAGACATATCGGTCTCTTCGCGAGGATGTCCGCGACATCCTCGGAGCGCACACTGCCCTCCAGCAGAAGAATGATCTTCTGTACATTGAGCTTTCTCGCTATAAGAGAGAGCTCGATCGGTGCACGGCTGATCTCGAGCAGTCGAAGGCGGAGGTAACGACTCTCCGCTCTGCTCACCAACGGCTGGAGCCCGATTACAAGTCTCTCTTGGGAGACTTGGAGAAGCACGGCATCTCCCGTGGTTCTGCGTCTCGTCGTAAGACGAAGACGAGTGATACGGCTTGAGCCGCCCAACATAGAATGTTGGGTGAAGCCGCATTGCTGTGGGAATGTTTAAGGTATAGGCATTCCCCCAAATTTCTTGGACCTTGAAATGTCCAATGTACTTAGGAAGCAACTTCCGTGTAAGGAAGTTGCTTATTGCATGTGTAGGCAAATTAGTAGTACTTAGTAATACTAATTTACCTTTAAGAAAGGAGTTCTTGTTCTTCCTTCCTTGTTTATCTGCATTTTGCTTCTGCTTATCAAAAGCAGAGGCAAGTGCATCCTTTACATAGCGTATTACAGCTTGGCGCTGTAATACGAATTCATCTACTGCTTTATCAGCAGTAGGTGTATTGTCCTCGTTTTCTGCAGCCATTGCTGCAGACACATATTCATCGTATGCAGCTTCAGTTTTAATTGAATCTGCTTCCGCTTCTACTGTATTTTAAGTAGAAGGGCCATCGTTTTGTTCACAAATTGCAGTCGCAACTTGCGCATTGATTCGCTTAAAATTTGAGCGGGTCCCTCCCCCACTTAGATTTGGTACCGCCAAGTAAATCTGGGGTTCGTGGATGCCTTAAGGCATTCACGTAGAACGGTGTATGCTTAGTTGAAGCATGCACCGAATTGTTAATCGCAAATTCAGTGAGTGACAGGTAGTCACTCCACTGTTCAAAGGCATGTGCGTATGATCGCAACATGTCTCCGAGAACGCGGTTAACCCGTTCCGTCTGCCGATCCGTTTCCGGATGGTCCGCAGTTGACATCTTCAACTGGGCTCCCAACAATGAGAACGTTTCTTGCCAGAAACGTCCTGTAAATCTCGGATCTCTATCCGAGACAATGTCTTCGGGCATTCCGTGCAAACGGAATACCGTATCAACGAATATCCGCGCTGTTTTAGCGGTGGTTATGTTCGCTGATACTGCAGTAAAATCTACCATCTTACTGAAACGGTCTACAAAGACCACTATTCCAGTCTTCCGACTATTGTCGGGTGGAAGACCGAATACGAAGTCCATTGAAACGGACTTCCAACACTCTGTCGGAACCGGCAGAGATTGCAGCGGAGTCTGTGCAGACTGCGCAGGCTTAACGCGCTGGCAAATCTCGCAAGCGCGTACGTATTTTCGTACCCACATGTCCTGGTTTCGCCAGTAAAAGTCACGTGCGAGAGAAGCGTATGTCTTCTCTCGACCTTGATGCCCCGAAATCGGTGCATCATGATACTCAAACATAATTTGATGTTTGAGATCATCGTCGTTTGGAACGACGATGCGAATTTCATCTTTTTGGTCTGTGCTGTAAAGCAGCAGACCATCGTGCAGTCGATATCGATGCACGCAAGCGCGGAGGAACTCTGGGAGTTCGTCGCGTTTCTCACTTGATTGATTACGTAAGTAATCAACCAACAGACGTGTCTCCTCGTCTGTTTTGTACGCCTCGCGTACTTGTCGTACAATTGACGACGACAAAGCAGTGCAACGGATCGCGTTCGCACTGGCCCCTTGGGTTACGGACGGTTTCGTCTCGTAATCGTGCCTTCGTGATAGCGCATCCGCTATCACGTTCAACTTTCCGGGTTTGTATTCAACCGTAAAGTTGTACTCAGCAAAGAATGACAGCCATCGAGCCATTCTTTGAGAAATGTGTGGTGAATTCACGGCCGTGAGTAGCGACGCATGGTCCGTGTAAACCACAAACGGTCTATCTCCCAAGAGATAGATCCGAAACTTAGCCAGTGCATACTTCATGGCAAGGTGTTCCTTGTCATGCACTGGATAGTTGCGCTCGGCTGGGCGCAACTGACGCGATTGATAGCAGATTACGCGATCACTATCATCGTGATCACGCTGCATCAAAGCACAGCCGATAGAGAAATCGCTCGCGTCGCAAACGACGTGGAACGGACGCTCGTTATCGGCTATAGCCAAGACAGGCGATTCAGTCAAGATTTGCTTGACTGCATCAAAAGCATCTTGACATTGGGTATCCCAATGCCATTTGACATCTTTCATAAGTAATTGAGAAAGAGGTCGTATCAACCCAGCATAGTTGCACGAATACTTGTGCAAATATGTTGCCAACCCAAGGAACTTTCGAAGCTCCTTAACGTTGTTTGGCGTAGGCCATTCAACGATCACCCTGATCTTTTCTGGATCAGGAAGCACCCCGTTCTTGCCCACAAAGCATCCAAGAACGGGTATTTCAGGTGCACCAAAGGTGCACTTCTTCAGATTTTCATAGAGCTTATGTTTACGCATAAGCTCCAACACTCGACGTAGATGCTCCCTATGGACATCTACATCGCTTTTATCGTGTTCACCCTTACTATGGATAAACACGTCATCGAAATAACTCGGTGCGAATTCTCGCACCGGGCGTAATAGATGCGTTACGAATCTGTTAAACGTAGCAGGGGCATTTCGAAGCCCCTGCGGCATAACAAGCTACTCCCAAAGCATGCAGCGTGGGGTACTTACCGCCGTGAGAGGGATATCCTTTTCACGCATTAGGATTTGATAAAATCCATCTCTTAGATCGAGAGCACTAAAGATGGTGCTCCCGCACATGCCATCTATGATGACATCCTTCCGCGGTATCGGTGTCTGTGCCGGTACCGTCGCTTCGTTCAGCTTGTTGTAAGCATGAACGATTATCCACCCACCTGTGGACTTCTTCACACAAAAGCTGGGGGTAGAGTGCGGTGAGGTAGACTCCCGCACTTGGCCTGATTTACGACGAGCTTCGAAGAACTCGTCGATCACTTTTACCTGATCACGCGGCAACGGCCATTGCCGCGTAACACAATACTTCGTGCCTGGCACGAGGTCAATCTCATGACGAGCCCTTATCCTTAGGGAGCTCTCTAGGTACTTCTTCTGGGAATACGTCAGCGTATTCCCGAAGTACCTCATAAAATGGGGAGTGCGCTTTAAGCGACTCCCAGCTCTGCGCTTCAAAGCGCTGAACTCTCGTTTGATCATTGGGGACCTCTTTCCCAATGTTTTCCACTTGTAATATGGATATTCGTTCACGAATATCCACTACATCATCTGTTGCTACGATGATACAGATCTGTTCGATCTGACCATCGTGCAAGTTTCTCATAAACTTCTTCCAGCTTAGCGCTGGAAGAGCCATCACCTCCGAACCTTCTTTCGGAGGGTGTTCCATCAACAGAGACTGGGTAGCTAATCCGGTCTCCGTTTGCGTCAAGACGTTGATCGTCTCGACGGAACTGCCCATGCAATCAGACGCACTCGTCTGATTGACTGCTACACGGTGATTACGATTCACCGTGTGCGAATACTCATCATCATGGTGGCCACTGCCTACCATGTAATTTTGGCGATCAGATGTGCTCGTCTGATCGGCCGCCTTTTCTGAGACACGGTGGTTTTTATCACCCGTTCGCATGGATAACGCAACGTGGTGGGCACTGGCCACCACGGAGTTTTGCTCACGATTTCACTCGATCGTGAGTTCACTCTCATCAACACGGAATTCATTCGTCGTGTTGGAACCTTCGGTCGCACAGTGAGTGTTTCCCACTGTGGATTCATTTTCATTCTCACGGTGGGTGTTTCCCACCGTGGATATAACTTCATTCTCACGGTGGTCTTTATCACCCGTGGAATGTTCCTCTCCAACACGCAACGACTCTTCTGTTGCGTGTGGTAGTCCCTCTGGACTCTCACCAGCGGATGTACCTTCCGCTGATCGTGTCAGAACAGACCTGGTGGGTGGTGCCATCGCTATCCACCAGACTGTCTGACGCTGCGGTTGTATCCTCTGATACAGCAGGATTACACACAGGGTGATCAGATCCTGTGCGTACGCCGCAGTCGATCGATAGGTTAACCCAGTCGATCGAAGGTTTAAACTTGGACATCCATGGGATTCCAAGTATCACATCGAACTTGTCATCTAAATCGTGGACGATGAATTCATCCTCGAATGACAGTTCATTCAACTCGAAGCGTGTTTTAATCACACGCTTTGGAATAGTCACGGTTGCACCTGTTGCTAACCGGACTGACAACATACTTCGTGGGGTCTATACCTCCACGAAGCTCAACAGCGTTAGACTCTGAGTTCTAACGAAATTGTTTGACGCTCCTGTGTCAAACAAAGCTCGCGTGGGGACATCGCTCCCGTGAGGCTTAACCTCCAGGGTGATAAGAGGCTTACCATCACCCTGCACCTTTTGACAGGACATAGTCCCGTCTGGGGCTATTACCCTCACATGACCTATGTCGGCATGTGGGATAACATTCCCAGTAGGGCGCCCCGCCCCTACTGGCGATTCTCGTTTTTTGCACCAAGAGGGTGATGTCCCTGTTGGTGTCGCCGTGCAGCGGACGGTTCCGTTCGCTGACTGCGTGGCACCGTACGCGGTGCCATACACTCATGGGCAAAATGCCCCATTTTCGCGCATCTATTGCAGCGAATATTCTTCTTAAATTTCGGTTGCTTCGTGTTCGAAGCAACCGCAACCGATAGGTCCATCGGCTCTGGACCTTCACCGCCTATGCTCTGGCGCGGGTGGCTGTTTCTTGAGACGAAGTGTGAGCTTCGTCTGCCTGACTGCTGATTGTTGACATGCTGTTGCGGCATGTCAAAAGCGAAGGGCTGTTGAGCCCTTCGGCTGTACCCAGCATGTGATGACGCTGATCGCATGCTGAACTCCTCACGGATGCTCATATCAATGGCATCCCTCAGAGTATCTGGAGGGTGCCGATAGAGACTCTGTTTGACGGGACCATCATTGAGTCCCTTCATGAAGCCAGTGACCTGCATAGCAGGGGGCACCGGCTCATACACAATATTTTACAGCAAATATTGTGTCTTCTGAGCGTAAGCTTGAAGGTCAAGCTTACCTTGCGGAGTTCCATAAACTCCTGCCGACTACTTAGCTCCATTTCTGGAGCTTCAAAGTTGAGCTTTAGCTCAGCTTTAAATTCCTTATAAGTAAGGAACGCAGAGTCATCAGTGGCTCTGCGACTCATCGCCCATTCCATGTCTCTTCCGCCTAGACATGTTGTGACGAAGTACGCCTGTTGACGTTCGTCAACAATATTTTGCGCAGAGATGGCATCTTCCACCTCTGCGAACCATCTACGAAGGCGCTCGCCCCCTTCGCCGGTAAAGGGCGGTACTCGCGCCTTTACTACTTCAACGCTATGCGTTTCAGGTGCAGTTGCGGTCCGTGCTGCCTCTGGCGCGGTCCGTTCTGACTTTTCTAGGTGGTTTAGCCTAAAGCGGTTCACCACCTGTACCACTTCCTCCGGAGACTTGCTCTTGAGGAAGGTAATGATGTCGGTCCCCATAGACCGAATCAATTCCACCTTCGCGTCTTTACTACGCGACGAGAAGTGAGGGAAGTGTTTATTCACCTCTTCCAGCGTTCTTTCTCGCTCGGCAGCCGACATGTCTTGCGACGTGTTGCCGAGTGGCTCTTATTCTTTGCTCCGCTAGTTAACTAGCAGAACGGAACTGTGGTCGTTAAGACGGACCACGAAGTGCTACCAGGTGTAACAGGACTGATCCTGTTACAGGCTTACACTGTATTTTGCGAGGAAGCGGGCAATACAATAGGGCATTTTTGATTAGTTGATAACAAATAATCCTATAATAAAAGTAAATATTAATATTCACTTGTTATCTAGAACGCAAAATTAAGAGTGTTTATTTAATGGGTGGTTTGGAGGCTAATACGATAGTAACTAACTAATTAATATAATAATATCAAGTCTTTAACTAACTGTACTATTAGTTAACCTGCAAGACTCGGTATTTATACAGAATCGACTTTTCCTTCTTAGATTATAATAACTTATCTCTTATTTAAATTTCAGACAACGCGTCTGAAATTAAACTGTGATATTCTAACTTGAATATCAATTATGTAATGGCACCCCATTACATCGATCGTCCAAACGATCAAGACCTGACCAATACGAAATAATAGAGGGTAGACCGAACGTTCCGGTCTAGCCCCTGACCAATACGAGATAAGACCAAAACCGGTCTAGTTTCCAACCAATACTAAAACAAGCCAATATATCCGCGTAAAGACCCAATATGCTCGTGAAAATCCACAAACGATATCTCCACGCCAAGACCAATCCAGTGAATAGCACGTTTCAAACGTACTTGAGTTGAGGTGTTGAGATCGCCAAATCGTACTCCCGTCGAGGGTCTTCCGGTGGGCCAAAGTGCGCGTGTGGCGCGTCCAGACCGGGTATAATGGGCGAGAGGGGATAATTCGACCCTCTTCCCCCAAACTCTCCGCGGCGGGCGGAGGCGACTAGCGTACGAAAAGGGAAGAACGGCGACCCTTAGCTGTGGTGTGAACCAAGACCAGTAGAGGGTTTAGCCACTTGTCCGAAAGCTAAAAGATTTCCTTACTTAAAGGTGTAACCTCTGTCCTAAAAGGTAAAACCACAACCAAAATACTACTACCCTATAGTCCCTAAATGTACCCCACAAAAATATGTAAAATACCCAAAGTCGGGTGACTCACCAAAACTTGCGTTCTTGACACTTCTTGAGTCTGATAGGCTGAAAAGCCCCCTTGTTTAAACCAATCCGATTATTAGACCAAATTCCTTGACGAAACTTGACCAGAAGTGTGCCAAATTTTGGGCACGCTTCTCCACAGCCGCCCCTGAGTCATACCGTGTCGCACAACGACAACGGTATGACCTCGTCCATCAAATTCAGTTGAACCTTGGTCATTCAGACTTTACCGACATGAAGCAACCATCTTCTTCATCCGTTCCAGGTACTAGCACTGCTGGACTTGACCTTCTTGTATTTCCTTAACGACCGTTATTCTAGGCACCTCGCATACCACGTCATCGCATGTCACTTCGCCCGTCCGGTCGGTCCGGTCTGGCAGCTCCCATCGTTCTACTGCACCTCAGACATCGGCAGGGCATCATACCGGGACCGTCGCGCAGTTGCAAGACGCACTTGAAGAGATCGCACGTCTCCAGGAGAAGATTTCTCAACAGGCGACACAACGTAAGCATGCATGTCCGGTCTTCACCTTGGACCTGTTCTAACCTTCGTTTGTCTTCAGCCCGTATACCTCCTGCCATCAGCAAGGCGATCAATGCCCTGCTTGCCGCCGATCGGCAGTCGAACACGCATGACCTCCAGCTGCGTCAGGTTTTGACTGGGCTCATAACCGCGCGCAACAAGCTGACCCACTTGGAAGATCATCAGCTTCATCTCCGGGAGCAGCTTGTGCTGGTCCAACAGCAGCAAGCGGAAGGCCGGCTGGACCAGACCACGTTGAGTGTTCAAAGCTACGATCTCGAGAGGCGTCTCACCGAGCTCCGAATTTCGATTCAAGACCAGACCGAGGAGGTCCGGTCTTATGAACGCAAGTCGAACGATTGGACGCAGGCAGCGAACGGTCGTCGGGCGGTATTGAAAGAATGTCATCAGCGCTTGGTTGACCTGTTGCGTCCTCGTCGACATCCGGTTGCTGCCTCCAGCGTAGACCGGTCTGCGTCGGCCGCCTTGGTGGACCTACACCGGGACCAAGACCAAGGCCGTTCATTGGCCGAAATTCCCCAGCCCAAAATTCGTCAAATGTCTAAGAAGCGCGCGGACGCGCCACGTCCCTCGAGGGCGCGGGGCACAGCGCGCGACCCTGAACTCGAAGGGAAGCGTGCGGTGCCTCGTAAGCGAGCCAAGATACAGGCACCCCTCGTGAGCCCAAGCTTGGACGAGGATGACGACAGTAACATCTCCGAAAGTCAAGCGCCCTCGACCGCCGGTGCTGACCGTGCCAAGTATTCAGAGGTCTCGGCCTGGGATAACTCCGGCGAAGACTCCGGTGATTCGGAGTTTGCTGTCCCCATCCCAACCAAGTCGCGCACAAGCCCACATGAAAGTTTTGTTCAAGTTGCATCGACTTCGGAGCAGACCAAGAAGACCGGCCCGCATGGTGGCGTTCCACCACCTCATGCGTCGACAAAGTCAACACCTACGGTCTTGCCTGGGACGTCCAAGCTCTACAAAGATGCTTTGTTGGCCAACGTGGCGATCGACAGTTCTTCCCTTCCGCCACGAACGCGTGAGGATACTTTGCCGTGGTCACCAGGGCAGATCGGTTGTTTACGCCGGTCCACCCTGACCAAGCAGCTCCTGGCCGGTCTTTCTCTCGTCCAGACCATTGGCTTTTCCCGCCGGCGATGAAAGTTCCTGCCGCGTCGGAATGGTGGCCGGACTTGATCACGTCGGCACAGATCTCCTGCTTGTACGCTGACGAGCTGTGGAATATTTTCGAGCATCTCAAGCTGGGGTTCATCTTCCACTCGACTCCGTGGGCCAATGCTTTCATGAGTCGGGTGAAATATTTTAACAAGACTCACGCTGAAGCCATCTGGGAGGCATCCCACTATCTGGTGATTCCCCCGGAACGAGTTCGGCAAGACCCTGGCTTGGCGACCATCCAGAACAAGCGCAAACGGCGTCGGATCAGAGCGGGTGAGGCCTGGCAGTCCCTGTGCCAATATGTTTTGGACGGGATGCTGGCCCACGAGTGCGACGTCGATGTGTTCTTATATCCAGTTGTACTTCATATGCCGCGGCGTCGCGTCGAGAAGACCCGGCTGCTGGCTGACGGTGGCACATGGTACCCCGGTCTTGGACCTCAAGGATGCTTTGGTCCAACTAGACCAACAAGAAACTTGGCGTAACCAGTACCAGGACCAAGTTGAAAAGCATCCGTCGTTGACCGTAGGCCGTCTGTGGGGTGATGGCGAGTGAGGTCGTAAGTAGTCGACCAGATAACACTTAATATATATCATTGTTCTTTTTCACATGTTCGGTCATCAAATCACGTGAGCTAATTCCACCACTTTCTCCAGAGTTGCACTAGACACGTTATCACCAACCGTTCCACTTACATCGCGAAAAAACAATCCACGTTCGTCACTCCACTATTCCAATTCGTCACATATTCACAATACACAATACACAAGACACAAGACCTTCCACCTCTTCACATCGGTCGGGAAGACCGATGCTACTGCATGTCTTGGTCTTGGTCTTCATGGGTCTGCATCACTGCGAAACGGTTCCGACTGACTCGGTCCCGTTCGAATTCTCGTAGTAGTGCTCCACAGTTCAGGTCGGACTCATCGATCCAAGTTGTTTCATCATGGTCCTTCCATCGGACCAGATATTCTCGGTGGGTCCGGCCGAACCTGGTCTTCTTGACCGATCGGACATCTAAGACATTTTCCACTTCAAATTCGTCCTTCTCCAGCGGTCGTTCCCAACTGTCCTCCGGCAGTAATGCTTCATCGAAATCAAACCGTTCTGCCTCGTCTACTAGACAGGGCATTTTGGGACGATCAGGAAATTCTCGGACCAGTTTTAACTTGGACACATGTACGATCGGGAAGACCTTGTAGTCCGTGCAGGTTGTTACTAGACGGGCAGCGTGTTCACCAATCAGCTCGGCAACACGGAAAGGACCGTGCCACATGTGAGCCAGCTTCTTCGCATAGCCCTCCTTCACTCGGTCTAGGTACAACCATACCCTCGCCCCTGGTTCTATACCGTGGGGTTGGACCTGGTCGTTGTTCCGGTCTGCCCGGTATTGTGTAGCTTGACGTAACTTTTCGTTGACAATTTCTCTTGCATGCTGGTAATGTTTCTGGACCTGCATGCGCCAACGTCGAGCATCACGATCGCGGTTCCGAGTGCAGCCAATAGGTATCGCGGCTTCAAGAGTGGACCGGGGGTCCCATCCATACGCAAGATAAAAAGGTTCTCCTCGGACCCGATCGGTCGACGAGTTGAGTGCAAACACCAGCCTTTCTGCGTATTCGTCCCAATCGCGCTGGTCTGGATCGGCAACGTACATCTTGATTGCTCTTGTAATAGTTTTTACCATACGTTCTGCCGATCCATTTGCTTGCGGACTATATTCCATCGTCGCGCTCTGTTTCTGGCCCAGCATATTGTTAAACGACCGGAACACCTCGGCCATGAAACCGGGTTCTCGGTCGTGTCTGATGACCTCGCTGGCGCGGAACCTTCGCAACACGTATTCTTCGTAACTTTTGGCGATCTGCTCGGCAGACCGGGACGCACTTGCCTTCGCAATAACTAGACCGATGAACAGGTCTACCCAGATCAACAACTCAGTATTGCCATATGTCGATTTAGGCAGCGACGGTATGTGGTCCATCGCTATGACCTGGAAAGGGTAGGTGGCTTCGATATTTCCGGGCGATCGCCCCTTGATTACCGGTCTACCCTTTCCGGTCTCTCAATCCGTACAACAACCCACATATTTCTGTACACTTCGGAAAAGACCTCTCCAGTGAAAGTGGGACCTGATCTTGTGATACGTTCTGCCTATGCCCTGATGTCCCCCTTCTAGAATCACATGGTAGTGATGGAGTACATCCGGCTGCAGCAACTCAGGTATCACCAATTTTCCCAATCGGTCCCGGTCTGCACTGTCTTGGTCGGCATCGCGGCAGAAATAAAGTAAGCCATCCTCATCCACTTCGTAACTGTCTGCGATCTTGGCACATTCTTTCGCTTGACCATTCGTCAACTTAGACAATTCACCGCGCAGGTAGGTCTTCAAATT
>CM047587.1:20227074-20308929 GCA_026184515.1 Peronosclerospora sorghi | reverse complement strand
ACAAAGATGCTTTGTTGGCCAACGTGGCAATCGACAGTTCTTCCCTTCCGCCACGAACGCGTGAGGATACTTTGCCGTGGTCGCCAGGGCAGATCGGTTGTTTACGCCGGTCCACCCTGACCAAGCAGCTCCTGGCCCGGTCTTTCTCTCGTCCAGACCATTGGCTTTTCCCGCCGGCGAAGAAAGTTCCTGCCGCGTCGGAATGGCGGCCGGACTTGATCACGTCGGCACAGATCTCCTGCTTGTACGCTGACGAGCCGTGGAAGATTTTCGAGCATCCCAAGCTGGGGTTCATCTTCCACTCGACTCCGTGGGCCAATGCTTTCATGAGTCGGGTGAAATATTTTAACAAGACTCACGCTCAAGCCATCTGGGAGGCATCCCACTATCTGGTGCTTCCCCCTGAACGAGTTCGGCAAGACCCTGGCTTGGCGACCATCCAGAACAAGCGCAAGCGGCGTCGGATCAGAGCGGGTGAGGCCTGGCAGTCCCTGTGCCAATATGTTTTGGACGGGATGCTGGCCCACGAGTGCGACGTCGATGTGTTCTTATATCCAGTTGTACTTCATATGCCGCGGCGTCGCGTCGAGAGGACCCGGCTGCTGGCTGACGGTGGCACATGGTACCCCGGTCTTGGGTGCATTACACCGGTCTTGGACCTCAAGGATGCTTTGGTCCAACTAGACCAACAAGAACCTTGGCGTAACCAGTACCAGGACCAAGTTGAAAAGCATCCGTCGTTGACCGTCGGCCGTCTGTGGGGTGATGGCGAGTGAGGTCGTAAGTAGTCGACCAGATAACACTTAATATATATCATCGTTCTTTTTCACATGTTCGGTCATCAAATCACTTGAGCTAATTCCACCACTTTCTCCAGAGTTGCACTAGACACGTTATCACCAACCGTTCCACTTACATCGCGAAAAAACAATCCACGTTCGTCACTCCACTATTCCAATTCGTCACATATTCACAATACACAATACACAAGACACAAGACCTTCCACCTCTTCACACCGGTCGGGAAGACCGATGCTACTGCATGTCTTGGTCTTGGTCTTCATGGGTCTGCATCACTGCGAAACGGTTCCGACTGACTCGGTCCCGTTCGAATTCTCGTAGTAGTGCTCCACAGTTCAGGTCGGACTCATCGATCCAAGTTGTTTCATCATGGTCCTTCCATCGGACCAGATATTCTCGGTGGGTCCGGCCGAACCTGGTCTTCTTGACCGATCGGACATCTAAGACCTTTTCCACTTCAAATTCGTCCTTCTCCAGCGGTCGTTCCCAACTGTCCTCCGGCAGTAATGCTTCATCGAAATCAAACCGTTCTGCCTCGTCTACTAGACAGGGCATTTTGGGACGATCAGGAAATTCTCGGACCAGTTTTAACTTGGACACATGTACGATCGGGAAGACCTTGTAGTCCGTGCCGGTTGTTACTAGACGGGCAGCGTGTTCACCAATCAGCTCGGCAACACGGAAAGGACCGTGCCACATGTGAGCCAGCTTCTTCGCATAGCCCTCCTTCACTCGGTCTAGGTACAACCATACCCTCGCCCCTGGTTCTATACCGTGGGGTTGGACCTGGTCGTTGTTCCGGTCTGCCCGGTATTGTGTAGCTTGACGTAACTTTTCGTTGACAATTTCTCTTGCATGCTGGTAATGTTTCTGGACCTGCATGCGCCAACGTCGAGCATCACGATCGCGGTTCCGAGTGCAGCCAATAGGTATCGCGGCTTCAAGAGTGGACCGGGGGTCCCATCCATACGCAAGATAAAAAGGTTCTCCTCGGACCCGATCGGTCGACGAGTTGAGTGCAAACACCAGCCTTTCTGCGTATTCGTCCCAATCGCGCTGGTCTGGATCGGCAACGTACATCTTGATTGCTCTTGTAATAGTTTTTACCATACGTTCTGCCGATCCATTTGCTTGCGGACTATATTCCATCGTCGCGCTCTGTTTCTGGCCCAGCATATTGTTAAACGACCGGAACACCTCGGCCATGAAACCGGGTTCTCGGTCGTGTCTGATGACCTCGCTGGCGCGGAACCTTCGCAACACGTATTCTTCGTAACTTTTGGCGATCTGCTCGGCAGACCGGGACGCACTTGCCTTCGCAATAACTAGACCGATGAACAGGTCTACCCAGATCAACAACTCAGTATTGCCATATGTCGATTTAGGCAGCGACGGTATGTGGTCCATCGCTATGACCTGGAAAGGGTAGGTGGCTTCGATATTTCCGGGCGATCGCCCCTTGATTACCGGTCTACCCTTTCCGGTCTCTCAATCCGTACAACAACCCACATATTTCTGTACACTTCGGAAAAGACCTCTCCAGTGAAAGTGGGACCTGATCTTGTGATACGTTCTGCCTATGCCCTGATGTCCCCCTTCTAGAATCACATGGTAGTGATGGAGTACATCCGGCTGCAGCAACTCAGGTATCACCAATTTTCCCAATCGGTCCCGGTCTGCACTGTCTTGGTCGGCATCGCGGCAGAAATAAAGTAAGCCATCCTCATCCACTTCGTAACTGTCTGCGATCTTGGCACATTCTTTCGCTTGACCATTCGTCAACTTAGACAATTCACCGCGCAGGTAGGTCTTCAAATTTACAATCCATTCTTCTTCGTCCTGCGCCTTGAGGATCCGTTATGCCCTTAGTCGTTGCACAACAGATTCACTCAACCGTTCCTTTGGGAACGGTTGGTGGGACTTCCGAGCTTTCGGTCTAGTCGCGACCATCACATGCACCTGGTCCGGAGCGTTTTTGGGTCCGATCACCTCGGGGAGCCTGTTTATATTCATCAATTCATCCAGAACAGCATTCTCGGTGATCGTAGCCCCGGTCTGGTCTTGTATGGCCTTGGTCGCGAGGTAGTCGGCACTTCTGTTCCAGTCCCGTTTCACGTGCAACAGCTCGTGGTTGGGATGGTCTTTCAATGCCTTCATTACCCGATAATTTAAAGACCTCAGCCGTGGAGCCTTGCAGTCGATCTCTCCGGTGACCTGACTGATCACTAGGTTCGAGTCACCACATATGATGACTCGCCCCTTCTCTTGCGACAACAGCAGGTCCTGACATAGAAGTAGACCTCGGTACTCCGCTTCGTTAACAGTAATATCGGTCGTGAAATCGGCAGCGGCTGCAACTATAGACCATTGTGGCAACTTCCACAATATGGCACTATAGGCGCCGACCTTCTTCTTCACGCTTGCTGATCCGTCAAAACTTAAGACCAAGAGCTCTTCATCATGGTCGACGGTCGGTGGCGGTCTCGAAACTGACTGCCGAGGTTGCTTCCTCGGGGCAATCGCTATCAATGCCTCGTCCACTTCAGACCGAGGGGTGATACTGGCAGCTAATGTGCCCAATATCTCTTCCTCGCCCCTGGTGCACTTAACGACCTAGAGGGTCCACTGCGACAAGACCGCCGACCATCTGCCTTGACGTCCGTCCATCCCATTGGCTGATAATATCCAGGCCAAAGTAGACCGCCTTGAAAGGACCTTTATAGGTCGGCCGACCAGCAGGTTGTAACACACATCCAAAATTCGTAGCAACGCCAGAACTTCTTTCTCGACAATTCCATAGTTCACTTCATTTGGCTTCAGCGTTCTGCTCGTGAACGTGACCGGATGGTACACACCATCATGATCTTGTACTAGAGTGGCCGAAATGGCCCACTGACTAGCATATACAATAATGGTCGGGACCTTTTCGGGATCGAAATGCTTCAAAATCGGTGCCGTCACCATCTTAGCCTTCAACATATTAAAAGCAAACTTTGCACGCTTCATATGGCCTTCGGCCTCCACTTGCGGACAATCTGCAGCAAGAACAGAGTCGGCGCCCCCACGTAAAGTTGCCCGGTCTTCTTTGCGCAACATATGGTAGTCCACTTCCCGGAGCTCATACAACACAGCCGCGTAGATAGCAAAATCTTCGATGAAGCGGCTGTAGTAGTTTAAACTTCCTAGGAAGGACTGCATTGCCTTCAGAGACTTGGGAAACGGGAGGTTGCTTAACGAATCCAGGTCCTTAGGATTAGCCTCTAGACCATTGTTCGAGACCATATGACCTAAATAGGCGACCTTGGACATACCCCAAAAACTTTTTATGGCGCTGATAGATAGGTTCCAGCGGTCGCATGTCTCCAACAATCGTTCAACCTTCTCGCACAGATCGTTCCATGACGAGGCAGGTATCAGAATGTCGTCGATGTACGACCGCCTCCCTAGAACGGACGGTCTTCTTTCCAGATCGGATTCACCCTCTGTAAACACATCATAACTTTCGGCAGCGTCCCGATCGGTCTTGATTTTGAAGTGTCCGTACAGTGCGTTTTCTATCATCTTTGATAGATCTGGGGTGCGTTCTTCAGACCGAACAGCATACGGTTCCACTCGAAAAGACCAAACGGTGTCACAAAAGCGGAAATCTCACGGGCTCGATCAGTCATCGAGACCACCCAAAATCCACTTGCCATGTCCAGCAAACAATACCACAAGGTCTTGTCCAGGTCTTCCAACAGATCATTTATCAGCGGCATCGGGTACACCATAAGTTTAGTTAACCGATTTACCAGCCGATAGTCGATGCACAACCTAATGTCGACGCCGTTCTTCTTGATAACAATTACGATCGGCGAGGCCCATGGCGAGGTCGACAGTCTAATAATCTTGGTGACCAACAGTCCTTTAATGAGATCAGAAATCTTTTCACGGTACTGTGGCGCCACGCGTCGACATCGCTAAGAAATCGGCTTGGCATCTCCAACGTCAATATCGCAAATCTCACCACGGGCTGGTGGTGGTGAGGCATTGCCCTTTCCGATCAGCAGATGTCTTTTCCTCCATATGATATTCTTCAACTGCTCGATATGGTCTGGACTGTTAAGGTCTTGATCACCCACTTGTAAATCATCCATTGTAACTTCGGGAGAGTCGGCAGACACTTCAGGGAGGACTGCCATTTGGATTTCCAGCTCCTGAATGTGCTGTTACCCGCCTTCATGTATACATACTTGTTCATCTTCTGGGGTGATATCACCTAGACCATCTGTACCGGATGAACGCCCCTGGTCTTGATCGACGGGCTGTCCTTCCCTGATATCGGTCCGATTAGGAATACCGTCATGGTCCGACCTAGCAACTTCATATTCCCCTTCTTGCGTTTCTTGCTCCGCTGTCGCCTGGTCTTGTGCTGACACCACGTTGACTAGCCTCGGCTCGTCTACTTGAGGTCCACCGTTCCTGGTGACTGCGGCGCCTTTCTCGGACCAACATCTTTTTTGGGGTGACATAACTTGGTCTTTCCACTAAAGGTAAGTTATCCTCTTCCACAGACCCATCATCGCTGATAAGATCGGTGGTCGATTGGTACGCCAGGTTTTGCCACTCGACATACCGCCTCGACCCAATAGAGACGAACCCCATCTTCCTTGGTACCTTCCCTTCTGCTAACCACATGCCGACAATAGTGTTATTGTCCAGTGTCAGCGGCTTGTCTCCGATATTGGTAACACGGACAAAATCACGTCGACCAGCACTCTTTACGAAGGTCGAGACCCACCGATCGCCCCTGGTCAACCACAACTTCCTCGAACGGAAACCTTTCTCAACCGGGGTATCGGCAGACCGACCAACTGGGATAGTGAGGTCTTGGTCCCACCGGACCAGATCGGTATACGAACCATACAGAGGTCTTCGACCAGCCAACTGGACCTGGACCTCATCCGGGAGCGTAAGCACTCCATGTGACAGGTCTAGGCGAATACCAGCTGGGAACATGAAATCCATTCCTAGTAAAGCGTCTTGACCAGCCAACTTGCCAACCCAAGCGCTGAAAAAGTAGACCAGCGATCCCGACAAAGTAATTTTCACACGCGTTCTTCCTTCGGTCATATAAGAGTTTTCGCCGATCCCGACGCATTCTTGTCTCTGGGTATCGTCTATACGACATCCGACCTTACGAGCAAAGGCGGAGTCGATTATCGAGACTTCAGCTCCAGAGTCGAACAACATCGTCGCTTTCTGGTTATTATTCTTGCCACAGGCTTTCGCCTGCTTGAACCATTTATCAGGCGCGTGATACTTCCAGTATCCGCGGGATTCTACAGGCAGCAAGTCCAACTGCATAACCACCTTAGTCCGGGAGTACTCATCGGTCTTCAGACTGTAGACCGGATGGTCTCGGTCGACGCAATTTGGAATAGAACGTGTATTGTCGGTCTTATCCTCCTTGCCGACATATGCATAGATGTGAATCGTAGAACGCTCGGCTCAATCCAGATTCCAACCTGGCGAGAGTTCTAGTTTAACATATTTTCCGCGTCCGGCGGCAGCATCCCCGCGTGCTTGTCCGGCACGTACCACTTGCGCATCATGTTAAAAAATTCTTCAATCTTGCAGTGGCCGGCCTCGTGGATCTCTCCACATGACTTGCATACGAAGAGGCAGTGGTCCGTCGGGTGGCCGCGTCTCTCGCACTTCTTGCACACCATCTTCTTCCAGCAGTTTGGACCATCATGTTTGCTCGACCCACAGTGGGAGAAATTCTGACGAGGTCCGTCCGGATCGGACTTGCTTCTGTTCCTTCCCTTCCGGTCCACCTGGTCGGGCTTCGACTTGGTCTTCGGGGAAGGTCCCGCAACATAGACGTAACGATACTGGTCTTCATCCGATGACTCCTGGCTGGATGGACTTCCACTTTCCCCTTCTGACCCCGTGCTGTCATCAGCTACAATTGCCTTGACCGCTCGGGTCGGTCTGGTCCAAGGTCTCTTGACCGGATCGGTCTGGGTCTTGGAACGATAGCGACCTGATCCACCAGCGGTCTTCGCTCTCATACTACGCTACTGTTGTAACGTCCGCAGGGTCTGTTCGACTTCGCCCGCATCGTTAAGACGCAGTAGAGTAAGCTGGTCTGCCAGTTCTTGATCGTCAAGGGTATAATATAGTGACCCACATGTTCTAAGGCGGTACCGTTCGGCGGGTTATTCTCTTTGATTGTTATGCCGGCGCGAAGTGCAGCCACGTTTAACCGATGCAAATACTCGATCGGTGTTTCGTCGTCCCGCTTCTGCATATGGTGGTACTTACGGGCGCTTGAAAATCCGGAGTTACAATATTGACCTTCAAACTTCGCACATAACAGGTCCCAGTCAGACCGGACTCCCCGACCCAACTGTTGAATCCAGTTCGCAGCCGGTCCTTTTGACAAATCCCGGAAGATTAAACAACGTTCGCCTTTTGGGGTCTGGTCTCGCAGGAACGCAGACTTGACCCGACTGAACCAAGACCGGGCCTGGTCTTCATCAGCATCCTTGCCGGTGAAGTCCTTGAGGTCGGTCGTCGCGGCCATACGGATGCGCGGAATCGCATCAGATCCAAAGTCGTAGGCATTAGTGGAGGCTAGGTTAGCCTTGCGCACCTTGCATGCGCCTGTACCATCTGACCCACCATGGTCGTCAAGACCGCCGACCGACTCCATATCACAGTCACTTGTCTTGCTTGGTCTACGCGGTCTTGCCGGTTGCGGCTTGCGCCTTCCCTTGCCGGTTGGTTTATCACTTCTAATAGGCTTATCCTTAGATGTTACCGATTCCATATCCACATCTTTGCAAACATTGACACCTTGACAGGTAGACCGGTCTTGGAAATGTGGGCGCATAGGTGGTCTAACCCGTTCTTCCATGAAACGTTGCATCATCGTCTCAAACATGGCTTGGACGTTGGCTGGCGTCATGGGCAACGTGTTGATACCCTCCTTTTGCGGAACTGAGGCCTGTGGGGCTCGCTGGAGCCCCGACTGGCAAGCAGCCCTTTGCTGCCGCATGTCCCTTTTTTGTTCAGACCGGGCATGGTCAACCCCCATGGTCGTCCGCTCGACACCGGTCTCCAACTCTGATGAGCTGTTAGAAGCCGGTGGAGACTGGTATATCGATTCATCATCGGAACCAATGTTAACAAGCTCTGTGGAGGCTTCGGCGACCTTCATTGCCGTGGTGGGAGTTGGGCGGCGAACCGCCCCCACCAGTGGCACCAAGCGGTCGTGGAGGTCCGACATCGACGCTCCAGTCTCCAAGCATCAAATTCAAACAATTTATTGACACCGGCGGGGTTCTGCATTTTAATGCCAACCTCCGCCAACATAGCCACCAAATTCTTGACGAGCAGTAATGGTCGATCACTCTGGATCGGCTCGGTAGTGGGACCGAGAAGACGGTCGGGGATATGGAGATGCAACACCCGAAAGACCTGGTTTTGGCGAACAAATCGCTTCAATTCAAAAACATAATACATCTTGTCCAGGTCTTGTTCGGTGATAGCCTCATCCCCGACCTTCGACTTTTCTTCGAAGTCGCCTTCGTCGGGTGGCATTCCCAGCCCTTTTCTGGGCACCTTGGGTACCTTGGGGACTTTAGGGAGGTAGACCGGATCGTTCCAGTCAGCCTCCAAGTAATTTTCATCTTTTAGTTTTCCATCAATTTTTTCATTCATACACATAGGATCAGGACCAAGGTCCTGATCCTTTCCAGAACTATAGCAAGACCTGCTATAGTCCCGATCGGCTCCGGTGGGAGCCTTTTGGAGAGGAAAAAACTTATTAATCCCGATCTGTTCCTCCTCCAGGCCAGATCGGACATCGCCATCTTTATCAACAACGAGAACGTAAGGCGATAGCCTTTCCTTACGTCCTCTCCAGAACGACTCCATATTCAAATCATTCAAATCTTCGAATCCAATTCTTGATGGAATATCAGCACGGTGATATCCACGATCACCAAGTGATCCGTGCACGCGCACCATTGTGGTGGAGTCAAGTTCGAAATCGAAAACATTAGCATCGATAACCTGACTACCACCATCGCGCCCAGCCTTCTAACTTTCGTAGGGGGTACTCTGCGGACCACCACTCGAGATCTGGTCCGATCGTCCGCTGCAAGCAGACGACCGGTCGTCATCAGAACCCACTTGGTCCGATTGTTTAGTGTCCATCTCACCTTGTGTACCCGATGGAATGGGCTAGTTACACACTCGGTGGATCGGGATCGCAGATTGGATCGAACCGGTCTTGAATATAGAAGACCGATCTGGGTAGGTATCTCTGGGGCAGAACTCTTCACCCCAGACACAAACAGACCAAAAACACTCCAAGAGATAACTTCCAATAGGTCGATCGTCCAAACGATCAAGACCTTACCAATACGAAATAATAGAGGGTAGACCGACCGTTCCGGTCTAGCCCCTGACCAATACGAAATAAGACCAAAACCGGTCTAGTTTCCAACCAATATTAAAACAAACCAATATTTCCGCGTAAAGACCCAATATGCTCGTGAAACTCCACAAACGATATCTCCATGCCAAGACCAATCCAGTGAATAGCACGTTCCAAACGTACTCTAGTTGATGTGTTGAGATCGCCAAATCGTACTCCCGTCGAGGGAATTCCGGTGGGCCAAAGTGCGCGTGCGGCGCGTCCAGACCGGGTATAATGGACGAGAGGGGATAATTCGACCCTCTGCCCCCAAACACTCCGCGGCGGGCGGAGGCGACTAGCGTACGAAAAAGGAAGAACGGCGACCCCTAGCTGTGGTGTAAACCAAGACCAGTAGAGGTTTCAGCCACTTATCCGAAAGCTAAAAGATTTCCTTACTTAAAGGTATAACCTCTGTCCTAAAAGGTAAAACCACAACTAAAATAATACTACCCTATAGTCCCTAAATGTACCCCCACAAAAATATGTAAAATACCCAAAGTCGGGTGACTCACCAAAACTTGCGTTCTTGACACTTCTTGAGTCTGATAGGCTGAAAAGCCCCCCTTGTTTAAACCAATCCGCAATTAGACCAAATGCCTTGACAAAACTTGACCATAAGTGTGCCAAATTTTGGGCACGATTCTCCACAGGAGCAGAGGGTCGAGTAATCCCCTCTAGCTCATTCTACCCGGTCTGGACGCGCCACACGCGCATTTGGCCAGCCGGAAGTCCCTAGACGGGAGCACGCATTGGTCGACTTCCTCAAGTTTAAGTCACGTACATTTGGAACGTACTAACAAGTGGATTGGTCTTTACGTGGAGATATCGTTTGTGGAATTCACGAGCATATTGGGTCTTTACGTGGACATATTGGCTCATTGTAACATTGGTTGGAGTTTAGACCGGTTTTGGTCTTCTCTCATATTGGTCAGGGGCTAGAGCGGTTGATTGGTCTACCCTCTATTATTTCGTATTGGTCAGGTCTTGATCGTTTGGACGATCGACCTATTGGAATTTATCTTTTGGAAGTGTTTCTGGTCTGTACGTACCTGGGGTGAAGAGTTCCGCCCTAGGTACACCTAGCCAGCACGGTCTCATATTCAAGACCGAATCAGAACGATCTGCGATCCCGATCCACCGAGTGTGTAACTAGCCCATTCCATCGGGTACACAAGGTGAGATGAACTTAAGTGAATCGGACCAAGTGTCTTTGGATGATGACCGGTCGTCTGCCAGCAGCGGACGATCGGACCAGATTTCTAATGGAGGTCCGCGGGGTACCCCCCCGTAAGTTGGAAGGATGGGCACGATGGTGGTGGTCAGGTTGTCGATACAAATGTATTCAATTTCGAACTTGACTCCACCACAACAGTCACTGCTAAGAGTGGAGTCTGAATACCATTTTCCTGCAAATTTTCTCTCAGTAAATAGCATTATCGCCATGCTGTCAGCTCCACCAGATGTATCAACTGCAATGGGAAAATCGCCAGCACATGCAGTTTGTCCTGAAACGCCATTGACACACGTCATAGATTCAAACGGAACGATAAAATCAATATAACAACCAAAATTTAGCGGATGAAGGTCCTTGTGCAACTTTATTTTCGATGATTCGCACTTGCGCAAGAATTTCTCCAACATTGAGGCCGATACAGCGGCATCAGCGTTAGTGTCTGGAATATTTTTCGTCGTAAGCAAAGCGGAAGCTGAACGCTGGGCTCGTACGCGCACCGCAAATCGGGTGCGCATCTATAAGACAAGCCTTGCGAAGATAGACCGAAGCGGAAGCCCCTATTGAAATGTTACGGTGATTTTCGACATTGCTGTGGAAATGTAACTCAGAATCACAAATTGCATATTTGGATCTTATCAGAAACAAGTGTAGGTACCTTAGTACCGATAATGATTGTATTTACATGTAAATTTTGTGATTTACGTAATTTACATACGTAAATGTAAATTACGTTGAAAAAGATGAAAAAATGCACATTGGCACTTGTTCAGCTGTTATTTTACAACTAGGATGGTGCCCGTCGTACCGACGAACTGTTCCATTGGAATTTCATAAAAACTACTGTAAAAGGAAGATTTTGTTTTGGTGTTAACGATTGCGTGAAATGTCGAATATTGGTAGTGGGCAGGTATTGCTCAATTACTATACTCGCTATAAGGCCGTACGAACAGACGATTATTCTGTAAGCGCTATTTGTAATATTTGTAATAACCAATGATAAAGTCGAATTCAATTATTTGTATTAAAGTTGGTTACCACATTACTTACTACAATATATGAGACACCGGTTTGTATTAAAGTTGGTTACCACATTACTTACTACAATATATGAGACACCGGTTTGTATTAAAGTTAGTTACCATATTACTTACTACAATATATGAGACACCGGTTTGTATTAAAGTTAGTTACCACATTACTTACTACAATATATGAGACACGTCAGCGCTGACCGTCACTTGCGAGGTCTCGGGGAATCACCTCATGGGGTCATGCACAAAGTTAAAATAGCATTCGGTAAAGTTTTTTTGATCAACAGGATCTCGACCCAGCAGCTCGACGACGAACGATAGACACCACCAGCCCTTTATGTTGGGCGACTTTACAGACTGTTACCCTCATAATTTTATATCCGATTGATTTGCACAGGGTATATTCGTTTTCAAACTAAAATGAATGTATGTATACGTATACGCGTGGCCGTATTAATAGTACTTGGAAACATGTATTTAATCAGTCTGTCACTCTCCCATTCATATAAAAAAATATTAAGTAACCAATACAACGTATCATTCACGCTCTTTCACTAATACCGTCGGTTCAAGCGAAAGTTATTCTTCATGTAATTAAGCACAATGGGGCGCAGGATCGTCGCGTATGTGTCGCGTAGACGATTCAAAATGGGCAGTACCTTCCGCTGAATATGTGATTCCACTACGTCGAGGTACTCGACCGCACGCTTACGTGCTGGAATCAGACCGCAAGCTTCGCTAGGCTGTTGCTCTAGTAAATAAATGATTTTCATGAGGTTAGCGAGGAAGTCGCCCAGATTGCTCGATTCGTGGCGTCGGAGACTGGGTGAGTGTTGAATCACTGTATTCACGCGACAGAGCTCGCGAAACACCAGTGCGACCTTATCACGGTATTGCGTTTGTTGGAATTAACCGGGAATTCGTGCAAACACTTCACGAGATGGCGACCTACCTTCTGACAAAGTTTCAGCTCGTAGGGATCAACGTAAGTAGCCCAACTGGTATCCGCCCTCTAGCGGCGCGTAAGTTTCGGTAGTAGGCGTGCTTAATTAAATGCAAAATAGAAAGTATATATTATGTAAGGTTACTTAGCTGACTATTCGGTTCCTAAGTGCGAACTTAATTCTGTAACCGTCAATAACATGAAAAATGTATACTACCCATGTCAACCAATGGGATTCCACCATTTCGGAAGAGTGCAAAGCCGAAAGTGGCTACACACTCTTCCAACACTCCTCCTGGAAGACCGGAGGCTGCACCATCGTCACTGTAGCCCTAGCGCTGCACGCAACACTTGAATCCGCTGCGCGCTTAGGTCCTTGGTGAGTAGATCATCGAGCATATCTTCACTTGGCACGTGGCTAGCCGAAACGATGCCTTTTCGTGCGTAGTCATTCAAAAATTTCAGCTTGATATCGACGTGCTTGGATCCGGCCGCACTCGTCTCATCTTCGAGTTGCTTCAATGCAGCTTGGTTGTCCATCTTAAACATAATTGTTGTCTTGGCGTGCATCCCAATTTCCGCAATTAATTCTTTCAATCCGAGCACCTCCTTGCCTGCCATAGCTGCAGCAACAAACTCGGCTTCGGCTGTCGATAATGCTACTGCCGTTTGTTTCTTGCACGCCCAATTAACGAGAATTCCATTTACGAAAACCACCATTGCCGAAACACTCTTTCGATCAACTTTGTCCGCCGCAAAATCGGCATCACTATAAACAGTGATTCGCAATGGCATCGGCAGTCAATTATCATGCTTCAGAGCAAGCTTGAGCACTAGTTCCCTTAAGGTACTTGAGGATCCTCTTGGCAATCTTGTAATCGCCCAACGTGGGTGCATGGGTCTTACGTGTGGCTCGGTGCACGGCGAACGAAATTTCAGGACGCGTGCACCGGGCGACCCATAGCAGACTGCCCACAAGCGATTGAAACTGCTTGATGCTCGGCAAATTTTCCTTCGGCTGTGGTAGGAGAGGTTCTTGACACTCCTTCACCTCATCCAGTGCCAGCACAGGAGCTCGTGCAAGGTTCATCTTCTCTAGCCTGTTCGTCTTCAATATGTCCTTGATAGTGCCCTCTTGGTCTAGCAATGAACCGCTTTTCGGATCACCTTGAATCCGAACGCCCAGAAACTTGGTGACACTGCCCAAGTCCTTTAGTTCCAATACTTGCATGTTTGCGAAAAATTCCCGGACGATACTCTCACTGGTTCCGGTAACCAGGAGATCGTCAACATATGCTCCAACTATGACGGTTTCGGCTGCTTGTTGCTTGACAAAGATGCACGTATCCGTCACACACTGCGTGAATCCAAATTTCAATAATGTTTCACAGAGGCATTGGTGCCACAGGCGCCCAGCCTGCTTCAGTCCATCCAGGTTGCGCTTTAATTTTAGCGCGAGCTCCTTTGGTGAATTTACACCGAAATCATGCAATGTATCCATCGAAATGTCCATGCCTTGTGGCACCTGCAGGTAAATCTCCACATTTTCCTCAGACTTGGCCTTGGGGTAGGCACTTGGCACATCACCATGGCGTGCTGCTACCCCCCACACTTGTGCCAAAGCAAGAATCAACTTGACATTATTCAATTCCATAACGGTTGAAAATGTGAAAAAATAGTCCGAGCCGTAAACTTGTTTGTCGCCACGGGCAACCAATCTCGCCTTGTACCTCTCGACCGAACCGTGTGCACTGACCTTTGTCTTGTACACCCACTTGGTTGGGAGAGGTACCTTACCCGGAGGGCGGCGTACAATTTCCCAAGTTTCGAGGTCTTCAAGAGCTTTGAGCTCCTCCGTTTCCGCTTGCCTCCACATTGTGGATTGCGGGCCGCTATGCGCCTCGCGATATGTCTTGGGGTCTGGCTGCATCACTGACCCACTTTGCGCTCCCGCACTTGACGTACAAACAGCATAAACACACAACACACCTTCCGCAGTTTTCTCATTTTCGACAACTTGCTGCGTGGTGTCACCGTGTGAAGCAACCCCCCTTGCCCTCGAAGCAGCATATTCTTGACCTTTAGACGTCTTTTTAGGCTTCCGTCGGGTCTTTCTGGTGCCCTGGTTAGCGTTCCCAGCGCGTTACGGAGTAGTCACCGGCATCGGCGTTTCACCACTGGCAGAGTTGGAAACCGTCAAATTTTCACTTCGTTTTCTTGCATGCGACTCCGCCAATGCTTCGAGCTCTTGGTTGCATTCACCTTCGAGGACTTTAGTGATCTTGTCACTCGTCTCAGGGCTGAGTGTTTCAATCGAAGTGACGTGCCGTGTCACTACGACCACCCTGTCCTTCAGCAACAGAACTTTGAAACCTTTCGTCTCATCATTTTTGCCAAGAATCAGAGCCCGTTCAGCGTGCTTTGCCAATGATTTCTTCTTAGGGTCCCGCCAAACCATGCACGGGGACCCGAAAACAACAATATCCGTGACCACTGGCCGCTTGCCAGTCAATACTTCCAATGGAAAAATTCGCCCAGCATTCGATCGGGTCGGAGTACGATTGAGTATGTATGCAGCATACTCAGCCGCCTCCGACCAATACGTAAGAGGTACTCCGGACCCAAATATCATGCACCGGACCATGTTAAAAATGGTCCGGTTCATTCGTTCCGCCTTGCCATTCGAAGCAGGCGTTCCGGGATCGGTCACTTGGCGACGAATACCGGTCTGTTCACAAAACGGATCCACGTTCCGGTACTCGCCGCCACCATCCGTACGCAGCACGTGCACTCTGCATGAAAATTCATTTTCAAACCATGCAATGAAATGTCCAAACATTCGAGCCGCCTTGTCCTTGGTGCGTGCTGCGAACACTCGAACATAATTCGAAAAATGATCCACAAAAACGACCAGGTATCGGTTGCCACGCCTGTCTCGGGGGGTGATCGCACCTTTGAGGTCACTGCAGATCACTCCTCCGATGCGGTCAATCGGGGCGTTCCTGCCCGAATCCGCCTTCGGCTGTGTCTTTCGGGTCGCTTTACCCTCGGAGCACGTCAAACAATTTGGCCGATTCGTATCCGTTAAAACAATGCCGGACCTAGGGTCCCTGGCCAACCTTTCGATGGTGTCGTATGCCAGGTGACCCAGGCGAACATGGAAATGATGTAGGCTGCCACTGTGAGCGTCCGAACCGACGTCTTCCATCGCACTGTTGACAACCATGTCACCGAAATCCGTCAAAAATTGCTTTTTCTTTCCGTTTTCAAACAGGCGATAAAAACCGAACCATGCGTGTATACGTCAGAAAGTTTTTCATCTTTAACCATAACGCGAAGCTTGTGTCCATCATCGACAATGGCACATCCCTTTAGCGTAGTCGACCAAGTGAAATCAAATTCAGAGCCAATTGCGGTGCGTAGTATACTTCGGTCAAGACAACGACCGTTTCATTTGTGTCGCACGTCCGCAACGTAAGCCGTCCGACCTTGGTAGCTGGTAGGATGCTGCCCTCCGGCAGTGCAAATATATCATTTGGTCCACAATCTTTTGCGTCTTCCAACAAATTTGCGTTCGACACCAAGTGTCTACTAGCGCCACTGTCAATAATCCAAACATTTTCACGTTCCGGATTACCACATGCATTAATGTACGCATCTAGAGTGGAATCCAGAGTTGAAAGTACAAAACGCTTCGATGACTTGTCATCTCTGCTACGATTTGAACCTTGATTACCACCATCACCCTTTTTATTTTGCTTCTCGGGGCAATACTTTTGTATATGCCCCTCATTTCCACAGGTGTAACAGGCACGCTTGCCCTTGCCAGATGTTGCGGCATGCGCCTTCAACTTAAACGCTGGCTTGCCCTTGACGACATCACCTTCTAACTCCTGTGCCCAGGCAATCAACTCTTGCGCGTGGAACAGGTAGTCTTGTCGGCAGGGATCATATCGCGCCATTAACATCACTTTCAACTTGGGCGCAGCAAACTTGACAATGTTTTCAATGATCAACTTTTCGCTCGATCCGCTTTCGCGAGTCAGAGATACTAGGTATAAGTAGTGTTCGGTCCACGAACGCTTAGCGTCCTTTTCCATGGCAAACCAGGCCGCAGCTTGGTGGTGGGATATATTAACCTTGAATCCCAACCACATTTGCTCCATCGCGTAAGTAAGCTGCGGCCTCACCCGCCACCACGAACCAATGTTCGAGCGGAAATATTCCGCGGCGGTGCCTTCGAGATATTCACCAAATTTGTTTGCTTTAAGGCGTTCACTCCATTGGAACCCTGAGGTCATCTCACCGATCTCGATTGCCTCCATGAAAAGGTAGGCCAATTGGCGGTAGCCTGCACCCAAACCGGGATACAGCTCCCGCCCCGAAAACTTTTCAATACTCAATTTGGGTATTTTATACCCGACTTGATGCACCGGCATAAACCCTTGCCCAGGTGGTGCATCAGTCCCGCCAACACCTTGCATGCCAACCGGCACTCCGCGAGGTGTCGCATTCACTTGTGGGCGTGGCCTTGCTCTGGCTTCAACCCCTTCGTCCTCGGCCAAATCATTCAGAGTCATCTGATGGCCGAAAGGACGGTAATTCTGCAGGCTGTCACGGAACTCTGTGTCCTGTACCCGCATTGGTGATCCCTTCTTCGAACCGGAGGACACACTGGGAAGTGATTGCCTGGCCTGCCCATCTTCAATGGCAGTCAGACGATTCGCAACTTCCCTCAGACTCTGTACCAATGCCTTAAAATCACTGGCAGAGGACACATTGTCTCCATCTGAATCACTCATATTAAATCACTTGAAAATCCTTCAGTCACTTTCGTCAATCCACTAGCCCTTTCGAGAGGGGACTTTCCACTAGTTCTGCGTAACGAAACGAGACAAGGTATCCACGAAAACACACTCCAAAAACCAAGAACAATCCGCGATACAATCAGTTGAGCCTTGGGCTCATAACCTGTTGGAATTAACCGGGGATTCGTGCAAACACTTCACGAGATGGCGACCTACCTGCTGACAAAGTTTCAGCTCGTAGGGATCAACGTAAGTAGCCCAACTGGTATCCGCCCTCTAGCGGCGCGTAAGGTTCGGTAGTAGGCGTGCTTAATTAAATGCAAAATAGAAAGTATATATTATGTAAGGTTACTTAGCTGACTATTCGGTTCCTAAGTGCGAACTTAATTCTGTAACCGTCAATAACATGAAAAATGTATACTACCCATGTCAACCAATGGGATTCCACCATTTCGGAAGAGTGCAAAGCCGAAAGTGGCTACACACTCTTCCATCAGCGTTTTCATTTCTCGTAGTTTGGCAAAGTACAATTCATCGCGTCGAGCTAAGGAAGACGTGATGGGTGCCAACGCCAATGACGGACACAGTTTTTGCTTCCGTGCGTGTTTCCTGCCAGTGGATCGACGGCACCTTCGTGTGTTCGAGAA
This sequence comes from Peronosclerospora sorghi, assembly GCA_026184515.1. NCBI lineage: Eukaryota > Oomycota > Peronosporomycetes > Peronosporales > Peronosporaceae > Peronosclerospora > Peronosclerospora sorghi. The sequence continues at coordinate 20,290,992 of CM047587.1, read as the reverse complement.
GAGGCTGTGCTCTTGAGGGGATTCCATGATTGGACATCTTGTCTCCACTTGCTGGTAAGAATATGGTCCCAACGGCGGGATTGATCCCGGCGCGACGGGCGAAGTTTCTGGTTGCAACGACGGATTCGAGGACCGAATCACATTCAGTTGATGACCTGACACCAACCCAACTCGAACATCCACGCCTTCGTTTTCAGTAAAACTTGGCTGACATCGTAACGACTCGATGCGGTGTTCCAGTCTTTCGTTATACTGGACACGATTGCACTTTTTCCACACAAACGACTCGTAGCGCGACGCAAAGACTCTCAAGTTTCGACTATTGGGATCTCCTGTGATGCGTTGCAATTGCTCCTTCCTAGACGCATCACGTTGTAAGTCAAAAATGGACATATATAAGACTTACAGTTAACTTAAACGGGAGAACGATACTTAACTGTTGTAAATCATTAGACTCATTAACGTCTGGGAAGACCAAAAAGTGCAACACATCACACCCACCTACACGCGTTTTCCAACGTACTCTTGATCCAGCTCCTCCGACGCTTTGACGAAGCTTTCACCAATAAAGAGCCTAAACAACATGTCCAACCTCAGCATGTGCACTGTACTATCCATCGCATTATTACGAAGACTTACTGCACGTTGTCACCTTCGCCCATCATGAGGTCCGTGTTCGGGTCGTCCAACGTGTCGAGCTTTTCCTTGAGGGCCTTCCTCTGTTCACGAATCTCGTGCAGCCTTGCGTTGTTGCGGCCAATACGTGTCAAGCGCTGGACTAATGACGTTACGCCATCGTTCACCCATGGGTCTGACGCTGCATTTTCTCCTGTAGATCCACCGACGGCACAATAGTAAGGTATACAATAACTTTCTCCTCCAAGCTTCCGCAAACAACCTTACCCTTTTGACAAATGATCCACTCGTCTTGCTCCTGAAGTAGTAAATCGAAGAATGAAACCGAAGGTGGGGGGAGTTTGTCGACCCTAACCTCGAGAAGAACTGAATTCCATACAAAACGACTGTTAAAACTTGCAATACGTTTGTCATAGTGTCATGATGTGCGTACAGTTCAATTTCGGCTAGGTACGGGATCGCGTACTTAATTGAATTTTATACTTAGATCAAGATATTCGCTTAGGTACGGGAGCGCGCATGCATCGACGACATGAATTCTGTTATTATATAGTAGATACATGTATTGTAAAATAACCTCTATCACCTAGCGTAAAAAACGTTCTTCACCAAAAGAAATTGTCACGAGCGAGAGTGAAACCTGGGTGATATTGACCAAAGTTAAAGCCTTAAAAACGCTGACACAAAGCTGGAACATTTGTTGCCTGCTTACTGAAGTCCCTGAAAAGACCACCACTCCCCTCTATCCCCTCCGTCCTCCTCCACGTACAACGCGGAACTACAACTGGCCTCCCCCAAACCTCTTTATAATCCGTCATCCAGATGCCTCCCAGAAGGCCCAAGCAATGCATACTCACTTCACCGAGATTGTCAATCCTGAGACTAGGACAAAGAAGGTTCAATGCTCCTACTTGAGGGCACCCAAAGTCTCTCATCAGAAAGCGAATCTGGTGACGCGCCCCGGATACCGTGCCGAGAGCCAGCCGCGACTCGTCAACGTCACCACTCCCGTCCGCGTTGAAGGATCACCTAGTGGCCAAACGACCGTCTCCTGCCGTTCATTCATCAATCGTGTGACTCCCGAGGAGAAGGCTTCCCTAGACGCGAAGTTCGCTCTGGCAGCATATGCGGGGGCTCATCCTTTCACCATCTGGGAGCAACCGGAAATGTTCATGTTGAAATGTTTTAGCATCCACCCTTGCGTAGATAGTTGGACACTTGAGTTGTAGATATAGATTTAAGTCTTCGAATATACTGAAATCATATGTGTCGTGTAATATCTCAATCAAAAATCCGTTGACGATAAAAACAATACCGGTAGACACCTCGTAGATAACATTAGAAGATAACCAAGTCAGGGACTTAATCGATGGAACGTGTATTGACTATTTTTAACACTTCAAGGCAATTCAAGCGCTCCGTCCTATATACTGTCGTTCTGGCGGTCGTAATAGTAATAGTAATTGTCCTCTTGTTGATTTCCAAGTCGATCATTGTCGTAGTAATCGTCGTCATAACGTTGAATATGGTACTGTTGATTGTACTGGTTGATGTTATACCGGCTTGGGGAGTAGCGGGACCGTAACTTCATATATCGTCCGTGGAAAAGGTGACTTTCTTGCGATCTAAAGGATAAATACGAGATGGGGGAAGCTGGAATTGGTCTGTGTGCTGCTGTGTCCTGATAAGGAGATTTTCAGGAACGCTGTTAAGGTAATATTACATGGGGGCCAGTGGTATGGAAGGATAAACCTTTCTTTACCTCATTCTTTGCCCACTTTTGGAGGTCGCGAGGGCCCTCAAAGCAATATTCCGCCCGTGAAGGGCGTTTGGGGGCGCGTAACGTAGCCTCTCGTGCCTGTGCGGCAAGTTGAGATTCCTGAGACGCGTCCAACTAATTGGTGATGGTTGCCTTCGGCTACCCGGATTCGCCACCAGAGGTTGGAAATGGTGGCGCGCTAGCTAGCGCACTTTCCCCACGTGTGGGGAAAGGATTAGGCTGCCGACATCGCCGTTAGGCGTCGTGGGAGCAGTCATGCTTAGGGGAGCTGTCCCAAAGGTCCCCCTCTTCTGAGATATCGACGCCAGACTTCTGGAAGTTGGGGTCTCCAACTATAATCGATTATTGCGAAGCAATAGTCTTGATGGGGGAGGATGTAACGGCGTTACATTTAGTTACGTTGGTGTACGTAAATACACAACGGTTGAGGTCAAGTATTGACCAGTCCGAAAGGTTCGGACCTATTGGTTGTTTTAACCAATCAGGGCGGGAGCCCTTGGTGAAGGCGTGGCAGCCTGCCACCTGTTGGTACACAGGTGGTGTACATTACATTTCGGCTAGGTACGAATTAAGTAAGTTCTACCTAGTATTACATATAGTTTACATTAGTTTATTAATTTAGGCTAATTACATATTAAATATATATCAGTTTCCATTTACACTAGCCAGCTAGACGTTCGACCGGGAAAGGTCGAGCGTGCTGTGAGTGTTTTAGCAGGGGAGTGCCTCCCCTAGCTAGTACCTACTTAGGGAAAGCGTAAAGTGAAAGCGTTAGCGTTCGCTAAAAGGAAACTGGGGAAATCTTGGCCCCGAGCGTGAGAGTAATCTCACGCTAAGCCCTTTTATTAGGGCGTATCGGCTAAGTAGCGGCGTATAGCCGCTTAAGGAAAGTCTTCCTCTGTGCGCTAGCGGCACCGTGCGTTTACGCAACGGCTACATCCGGTGGAGCCGTGTCCTGGCCGGGAGAAAATGAGCTAGAGGGGACCGTGTTAACCCTCTGCTCCCAATAACCCCTGCGGTAGGAGCGGCGACTTATGCAACCCAAAGAAAAACGAACACTATATTTAATATCCAATTAAAATCTAATATGTAAACTACATGCAAAACCGTGTGCCTCAACTTAAATCTGCGTACCTAACACTCCAGACACACGATTGGCCCAAAAAAATCCCCCTTTCAGCCAACCCGAGCGCTCCAACTTAATCACTGGTACACTGGTAAATGCTAGTCAAAAATTTTCAAACACACTTAACCACATCATCGCACTAGTTGTAAAGTTGTAAAGTGGAAAGTGAGCATTATAGTTTCATCCCTGCTTTGGGAAGCGCAAATCAAGGGATTTTCCAAATCTACTTGAAGCTCGAAGCTCGATCGGTCAGACAGTTCAAGGAGTGCAAATTTAATAAGAATAACGTGAAAATAAACCATGCTCGGTTATATCCGACATTTTATTGGATGTGGAAGAGATATCACTTGGAAAGCAGGTATTTTGCTATGAAAGCAGCTCGAAATTGCAGAAGCAGAGCTACATAAAGAGCGCAAAGGAAAGGAAGATTTTGTCATCAGTATTCAGTGGCCAGAATCGGCGGACGTACGGACTGCCATGTAGCCACGACCTTCTGCTGTATCTTCGCTGCCGGGGAAGGATTGAACTGGATTCAATCAACCCTTGGTGGTATCACGATAAGAAAGCTGTGGTGAAACGCCGTCCCAAGCCATTCAACCCACCTCAGTTCAAGGGAAAGAACGTCAACAAGAGGTTGAAAAGCAGCTTTGAGAACAAAACAGAATGCCTTGGAAAAGGGGCCAACAACCGAAGATGTGGTAGATGCAAGCAGTTTGCGAACCACAATAAATCTACCACAAAACTGGATTTGAGTAAGGTGTCTGCTCCTTCATCCTCCTCCACCCCTGTGGTTGAACACGTTTCCCCCATCGTTGAGCAGTTCCCCACCCAGGTTTCGACCCGGACAACGGTTGCTGCTCAGACCCCGTCACAACCCAGGAAACCACCTCGCCTGCGGTTGTACAGCCGCGTCAAATCGCGTGCCGGAAGAAACTCCGGGAAAGACTGCTCACGCAGAAGCAGTTTAATTCCACCTCATACCGAGAGCGCTCGGGAAACAGGCACAGGGTGCCTTTGTTGAGAACCTCCGGGAGGTTCCCTTCGTTCTTCTACAAGGAGAAGATGCCGATGAGGCAGAACAAAAGTTCCGCTCTTGGGCGGAAGGGGAGAAACGTTTCCCGATTTTTTAAATCTGTACAACAGATTTCCGAACGTGATGTTCGGATAGAGAGGGAATTGCGCTTGGCGTTTGCCAGAGCCAAAGCGATGGCGAAATTATTTGCCCCTTATTGCACGCGCTATGCTAGCGCCCGTGCACTCACTGTGGTGCCGGAGCACAGTGCGAGTTCTGCATCTGCCTCCGGCGAACTCCCAACTACTGGGAGTGAAGGGGCTGCCCCCGCCCCTTTGATCGCCGACTCGCAGCGGGATTCTCCCGCTCGAAGGCGTCAACGACGTCTCGGCAATCCTGCAGCAGGGGAGTCTCGGACTACCACGAACTCTGTGAATGTGGATACCCTTTCCACTTCACCAGATAATGGGTTTCACCCCGATGATGTCGTCGCGCCATCAGACTCTCCACATGGTAATGTGGAATACCCTCTGTATCGAGAACTGGAGGAGGAGGTCGCGCAATTGCGACGTGAGGTTCACGCGCGCTGTGATCGACACAGCCGTCGCATCCTGGAAGTGCAGGAGGGACTCCACGATGAAGGGGATGAGATTGACCGCATTGAGAGGCGGATTGGCTCTCTAGAAGCTTCCGTTGCGGAGCTTCGTGGTCGAATTTCGACCCTGACGGAGGTCTTATTACCCCGCCCTGCCGTATCTTACGGCTATGCGCCTTACCAACCTCCGCCAAGAGGGGACCTGCCTTCGGGTTCTGGTATGGATTAAGCATACCCACGTAGAAGGTTGGATGCGTGCGCATCGCCTTCGGAATATCCAAGGTATATTCCAGGACTTTTCGGGCTAGCACCTTAAAAGGCCCCACAAACCAGGGGCGCAGTTGGTTCCGTAAGATGTTAGAAACTGCATGTGTAGGAAGGGTTTTAATGTTTAATAAAACACTTTCTCCTACTTTATACGCCTTTTCGTTACGCCGACCCTTGCGGTCGGCCTGTTACTTTTTCTTGTGTTGTCTTTCCGCCGTGGCGTCGCAAACATGTCGTAAGACACTAAGGCGCGTCGATAAAAACTTATCGATGTGCTTTCGCACAGATACAGGGCTGACATCGGGGAATCCTCTACCCTCAAGCCCTGGTCCACACACACGTGGCGTCAACGGAACCCTCGGATTCACTAATACGTTTACGTAAAACGGGGTAAACCCCGTAGATGCATGAACCGAATTGTTTATGGCAAATTTGGCCGTAGGAAGCATCTCACTCCAACTCTTTGGAGAATCCGGACATAAACTCCGGAGAATGTCCTCTACTACGCGATTAAAGCGTTCTGTTTGTCCATCCGTCTGCGGATGATCCGCAGTGGACATGAGGAGCTTGGTGCAGCACCTTAAACAGCTCCCCCAAAACTGTCCCGTAAAACGGGGATCTCGATCCGATACAACGGAATTGGGTAGACCATTCTGTCGAAAGACACGGTCTAGGAACACTTTCGCTGTTCCTTGTCCATCAGTGGACTCTGGCAGCGCCTCCAGGTGAGCCATCTTGCTCAAACGGTCTACCAAGACCAATATGCCGGTGTTCCCGGCCTTATCTTTCGGAGAACCGAAGATAAAATCCATGCTAATGGATTTTCAACACTCCGTTGGAACCGATAAGCTCGCCAAAGGCGCAGCTGAACTTGCAGAGGGTTTGAACCTCTGACACGTCTCACAGTTGCGAATATACGCACCGACCCACTTATACATTTTGGGCCACCAATACAAAGCGCTTAAAGCGCTGTAGGTATTATCCCGACCTAAATGACCCCCGGTAGGGGCGTCATGTGCCTCAAAGAGGACTCTATACTTCAGTTCCTCATCATGAGGAAAAACCACCCGCGGAGTGTCCTCCGCGCTCGTGCCATAATATAGCAAACCGTCACAGTACCTGTAACGGTGGAAAAGAGCTTTAGCTCTACTTGACAGGGTAGGCTCAGACGAGCCAAGTCCCTTTTCACCCAACGCTCCGATAAGCGCCATACATTGTGGGTCTTTCTCATACGCCTGGCGTATGAGATCCACCACAGACGAGGTGATGAATGTCGCGTGAGCTAGCTCGTAATCGGGACGACGCGACAAAGCGTCTGCAAGCACATTCTGCTTACCAGGTTTATACTTAACCTCAAAGCTATACTCCGCAAAGAAGGAGAGCCAACGGACCATCCATTGGGAGAGATGAGGCGACTTCGTCGCTGTCCGTAAGGACGCGTGGTCTGTATAAACCACGAACGGCTTTGAGCCGAGTAGGTGAACCCTAAATTTGACAAGGGCATACTTCATAGCAAGTAGCACCTGATCATGAACAGGATAAAGAGAGTTTATAGTTGAGGCAAACGTTGGTGCGCCTGAGGTTGCATATTGTGTTATTGGCACTGAGCTTTGGCTCCAACTCTCTTGGCGAAATCTCTTTGGGGTTATGAGTACCAACTCGTCCAGATACGCAGCTTTAAGCTGCCTCGACTCAAACGCGATCACGCGTTCCCGTCCCGCGTCGTCTGCTTGTAACAAAGCACATCCGATTGCGAAATCGGAGGGGTCACAGACGACACTATATGGTTTCTCCGATACTGGGAGAGCAAGAACGGGGGTTTTCAACAAGCTCCCCTTAACCGCTTCAAAACCGTTTTGGTGTTTGGTTTCACACCAACGTCCTTCTTAAGAAGGTCAGTTAATGGCTTCGCAATCTCAGCGTAGTTCTCGCTGTACTTGTGGAGATAATTGCTAATCCAAGCCACTTCCGTAAATCTCTAAGATTTACAGGCAAAGTCCACTACACAATGGTTTTCACCTTCGCGGGATCCGCCCGCACTCCATCCTTACCGATGAAGCATCCGAGGAAAGGAATTTCTTCAGCACCAAAGATACATTTGGATGCGTTCGCATATATCTTATGCTCCCGCATACATTCGAGCACCGCTCGAAGGTGTATCAGATGCGTCTGAACATCAGACGAGTCGCCTTCCGCGCGACTATGAACGAATATATCGTCGAAGTACGTCTGAGCGTACTTTCTTGAGGGCGGAAGAGTTGAGTCACCAAGCGATTAAAAGTCGCTGGTGCATTCGAAAGCCCCTGAGGCATAACTATCCACTCCCACAGCATGCCACTAGGCGTGCTGACCGCTGTAAGCGGAATATCGGATGCTCGCATGAGCACCTGATAGTATCCGTCCACCAAATCTAAGGCACTGTACACAGTACAGCCTGCCATATTATTCTGGAGGACATTCTTCCGAGGAATCGGAGTTTGCATTGGTACATTAGCTGCATTCAACTTATTGTACGAATGCACAATGCGCCACTTTCCGTTCGGTTTACGAACACAAAAAGTGGGAGATGAGTGGGGAGACTTTCTATCCCGTACCATCTCTTCCTCTTCTTTCCCCTTGAAGAATGCGTCGATGACGTCGAATTGCTCCTTGGGGAGAGGCCACTGCCTAGTGACGCAGTATTTGGTTCCCGGAACCAAGTCAATCTCTTGTCGGACTCCCCGATACGGTGGTAACCCCATCGGCGGTTGTCACTAATGAGATCTCCGAATTACTTAAGTAAGGAATGGTAAGGGCTTCAGGATCCGCAAGGATCTTGAGGCCGCTTCGGGCATTCAATGCATGTTTGGTTTGCACCAAAACTGACTCGTCCATCGTGGATGAGGAGGTTAACTCCTCTTCCGGACGGAATACGACAACCTCGTCGATTTCACCTGCTTTCACAGCAGATTCAAACTCGTTGAAGGACGTCTCCTCCAACGACAACAGTGCGCCTACCCCAGGCAACCGTTCAAGGCTTACGCCTTCTGCGACAACACCTGTCACACTATCCAGCATCCGATAGGACTGCTGACTACTGGCCTGGGGACTCATCCCGGGACCCAGATGGGGGGAGTCAATTTCCCCATGTATTGGAAGCGCCTCGAGCCTATCCACAGATGTCTCTACCTCTACCATCTGTGACTCGCCGGTCTCACCTAATAAGGAGCGGTCGGAATCAATTTAGACATGCGAAAGAGACGAACTACGGGTCTTTTCGCTTGGAAGCGCCTCGCGCTTAACCACAGGGGCCTCTACCCCTACCACTGGAATTGCAACTATCTCGCCGAACACGGCGTGGTCGGGAACCCCGACCTGCAGAAGAGACAAACTACGGGTCTCTTCTCTAGGCGCCTCCCGCTTAACCTCAGAGGAATCAACCTCTATCACTGGCGACTCACCAGTCTCGCCTATCTCGGCGTGGGAATTATCCGCCGAATCCCCCTCGTCAAGGAACACTTCCTTGACCTCATTGGTATTGATCATCTCAGACATCCCAATATCTGGCATCTCACGCCAGAATCGTTTTTGCGATCGAGCAAAGGTGGGTTCATGACTCGCCAATGCTTCACCCGATCGCGGGTGCGTTGAGCCAATGGACTTATCCAGTCTATCCATGGCTCGTGGCGTTACATCCACTTCATGCCCAGAATGAGGTCATACCTAGAGTCCAAATTCAGGGCTAGGCAACGTTCTCAGCTATCCAAGTCTGCAAACTTCAGCTTAAGGTCAATCGAGACCTTGGGTACAGAAACCTATACGCCCGTCGCAACCCAGACCGTGACAACGTCACGAGAACGTGCCTCTAGGTCCTCGGTATACAGCCGACTCTTCACAACAGAAGCTCGTCTGACATAATTTTCAGACGCTCCATAATCCATCAAGACTCTACAAGGCTTATCAAAGCATTTCACGTCCGCAAGGAAGACCAGAAAACCTGGCTGGTACATCAAATCGGTGCTAGAAAGCACCGTTTCCCTCGGGGATTTGTGCTGTCGGTCCCTACCCTGGGGTTTAACAGCACTGAGGGATCTTCCAGTAGGGCGCCCTGTACCTACTGGGAGACGTCATTGCACGAAGGCTTAGACGTGAGCCTTTTAACCGCCCTCGGCCCCTTATAGCGAGTGTCTCGCTGGGGATTTTTCGGACATCTGTTCCGCAGATGATCCGCACCTCCACACAGGAAGCATCTCAGCGGCCCCTGCCGCTGCAGCAATGCAAAGAGCTCCGACTCGAAGCTCTGTGAGGTAGATTCAGAGTGACTCTTAGCGGAAGGTTTCTCCTTCGCTTCGACCTGACTCAGGTCCATGGGTTCGGGACCCACCATAGAGGAACGAAAACTCCTTTCGGCGTTAAACGCCATCTTGAACGCCTCCCCCAGGGATTGGGGTCGGCATCGGATGAGCTCCGAACGTGCTGGTCCTTCTTTCAGGTCTCAAATTAACACGAGAATGGACACATAGTCCGAATACGCTTTCTCGTACATCCCTGCCAACAGGGTCTTCAGTTCTTGGATGTATGTCTCCAAGTCCCTAGTGCCCTGACGGCACCTCAGAAACGCCAGATGATTCTGGAAAATCAGATCAGGCGTAGCGTACATGTCCATAAGCTTCTTCTTAAGGGCCTCCCAGGTAGGGAACACGTCCGTGACCGAATCCGAACACGTAAACGCCCATGTACGGTCTCTACCCGTAAGATGGGTGAGGGCAAGTCCCACTTGCAAGTGATCCGCGATCACATTCGCTGTGGCGAAGGCCGTTTTTTTCGACCGCTCGAAGCCACACATAAAGGTTATCACCTTTTTCGCCGGTTAATTTCTTTATCTTAAAGGACAACAGAGGGAGCACCCCCGTGGACGTGGAATGACTTCCACGAAAGTTCGCCTCATGGGCGATGAGGGCGTTGACCCTCTCCTTTACGGCATCAAGGCCCTGCTCCACTAGGAGCTGCATGCCTTCGTCACCCAGTATGGATAACAGCCTGTTAAAGGCTTTCTGCTGGACGAGGGTTAACCTATCCCAATCGTCCTGATTCATCCTTTGAAGAGGATGTTGTCGTCTACCAACACAGTTGTTGGATTGACTACAAGTGCTACCAGATGTAGCAGGTTCGTATACGCACGGTGCGGCTAACGCACAGAGGAAAACTTTCCTAAAGCGGCGATATGCCGCTCCTTAGCCGATACGCCCTTATAAAAGGGCTTAGTATGAGAGTTCTCTCTTACTCGGGGCCAAGCTTTCCCTTGGTTTACCAGTTAGAGTTAACTAACGCCTTGAAAAAAGGCTTCCCTTATAAAGGGGGAGTAGGTAAGGGACGGTGCTCCCTTACACTACTACACTCACTGCGCGCGCGACAGGTCGAGGTCGTGCGCCTAGCAGTCTTAGTGCTATTTGTAACTTAATATATATTTAATATGTAATTAGCCTAAATTAATTAAACTAATGTAAACATACGTAATATTAAGTAGAACTTACTCCATTCGTACCTAGCCGAAATGTAATGTACACACCTGTGTACAACCACGTGGCAGACTGCCACGCCTCCACCAAGGGCTCCTGCCCTGATTGGTTAAAATAACCAATCGTTCCAAACCTTTCGGACCGGTCAATACTGACCTCACCCGTAGTTTACTTATGTACACTACATACCAAAATGTAACCAAATGTTACCCTGTTACAATGTGCCCATGCGGGACCCCACGCTTTTAAAATTCGATCACCCAGACCTGTCCATCACACTGCCCAAAATATTTGGTCTGTGGGGTCACAAATGAGCTACTAAAATTTGCTAAATACCCGCCCAAAAAAACCAATCCGGTCGATCGTGTGCGGTCTGTCCCAGTTCAAGCCCAGCCGTGATCTCGGGACACTTTGGATTGCACGTGAAGGTGAAAAAGAGGTCTGGGTGCTCAAACTTGTGCACAATTGCCATGGCTTCTTGATAAAGCTGACTCATCTTTCGCTATCTTCCATCAAATGTGGACGGCAAATTATTTTGCGACCAACTTGCGCTGCGTCGTGGTCACCGTCGTTGGTCGCACCCATAACTCTGGAGTACAACTCACACCGCATATCGACTTGGTGGTCGGCGATATACTACAGTCGATTCTGCTCCACGTACACCCACGCATCACCGATGTATTGCTGCAGCAGGATTCCAGACAGAAAGAGATGCTCACCGGGTGCAGCATGTAGGAACCGTACTACATGTGCGAGACACGTCTTGTTTTACCTCTCCCACGGATAGCATCCCCGTTGTCCCTCCCCAGAATCTTACTCAAATCCCCCTGCGGTATAGTGGTGGAGCGGCTGATCAAAGTTTTTGACGCTTGATCAGGCGTTACCACGGCGCCCGGACTGCCGACTAACGAAGGGGGTCCTCCGGTTGTCCTGTGACTGCTTGTGTTTCTGCTCACCTCGTGTACCCGACGGCTTGGGGTGGGTCGCTCTCCAGGTAGCGGGGATGTAGTCGCTGCAATTCCTTGATGGAGAGACTTGTAACGAATCGACCTATGTGCTGATCAGGTGTGATCAAGTACAATCAAGCTTGAATCAGGTGTGATCAGGCTTGATCAGGTGTGATCAGGCTTGATCAGGCGATATAAGTCGATGATCAAGATCGCCGGTCGCTGATCAGGGGATGATCAAGGACGATGATCAAAATTAGCCGATTCTATACGGGTTGGCGCGATTTGCGAGTTGCTGATCGCAGAGCGCGGCTGCAGATCGATGATAAGGTGATGATCAGCGAAGGGGGTACTTGATCAGGCAGCGGAAGTCTTCACCGCCCGATCACGGAGCCTCTGGAGTCTTAATCATCCAACAGAATACCCAATATATATGTATTCTTAGCCTAGACCTACGAAGGAGTGGAATTTCACTAAATCCACCTAGAGTTCCCGTCGGGCGCTTAGAGCAGCCGAACTACTAGGGGCCAAACGTGAACCAATGGGAAAGAGGTGAGAGAGCACTGCTCGATCACGTTCCCAAAGACCAAAAACCTTTAAAAGAATACCGCTGGCACAGCGGGCGGAGTTGCGGGGCGAGTTCTCTACGCTCTACGCCCGCCGGTTGGCCAAAAATGCACGAAGTGCTCCCGCCCGGGACGTAGAGGTGTGTATACGAAGAAGGGAGGCGCTAAGTTGCCGTCCCTGTAAACGATCTGCCCGATCGTACGCAAAAAGAGAACTTTATTAAAACTTATATCGCTAGAGCTACCAATTACATAATATCGACCAAACAGAATTACCCATTCCCATGCACTCCGTCGACCAGTCGACCTGATTTATCCGTCCTCCGTCGCTAACCGTTAGGTACCCGGACCTGGTCGTCCCTTCTCATGATGCACCGTTTATGTCCCTTCCATGTACACCACAGTTGTACACAACAATATACACAGTAGTACACACAATCGTACAAGCAATCACTCACCCGGTTGTGCTCACAGTCAAACCCACAATAATGCCCATAATGGTACCAATTTTATGGCACACTTCACCACAGTATCGTGAGCGTCAACCCCTATCGACCGTCAGGGAAAAGTAGCACACAGTAAGAGGTTTATATGCTGAGTGTATAGTGAATTGCGCTGGAGGCGTCCATCGTGACACTTCAGAATAATGTCGCACTGTCGTCGTAACGATCTCCCACCACGATGGCGCCGATCTTTCTGGAAGTACCTCCTTCGGTCGTTCGATTGCAGTCAAAGAAGACGGAGTTCCAGAACTACCACCTAATACCACTCCATCCACTGCCGCACCTACTTGTACAACGGCACGTATGTTCGAGCATGGCATGAAGTTCCCCCATTATGCGCCAATTCAGATGCGGAAAGATATTAATGCGACCAACAAGCGCCATCCTGTTGTAGGTGATATACAACTGCGAGAACTTCCTTGGCTTACCGGGCTCCGGCAACAGCGATCACATTCGGTGGTACATTCACCTTGGAGTCGAAAGGCGTACACCCCCCCAATAAACCGTTCATCCAACTTCGCACCCAGGGACGTGAACGACAGCCCGCTGTTGTACGCCCTGATGTTGATGCGGAGTGCCCGGGAAATAAGTGATTAATACCGTAGCAGACTCCCTAGAAGCTGTGGTGGCTGTGCCAATGGTGGGACGATGTTCACCTTGCCACGGTCGCAGCACATGCTGAAAATTGGGCGTGCAAGGGTTGATGCAAGACCCTCCACGCGCTCCTCAATCCAATGGAGCAACCCGCAGTTGTGGAAGCAGACGTTAGCCAAATTGAGCACAAACCGCAGCGAGGCAGAATTTGAGGGGATCTCCTGACATGCAAGGGGGAACTTCTGTTCAGTGGCGCGCAAGCGGTCTTCCAGACGCTGCCGTGCACGCGGAGCACATCTTGCCGCTGCCTGATTTTGGATTTCGTTTTTCTTGTTGTTCTGGCGTCTCAAGAGCACGTTTTCGAACGCGCTGCTTCCGAGCCAGACAATTTCGCCATGAGCGCGGACTTTCTGCTTGTAGTGGCAATGGGGGAGCGGGGAACTAATGCGGGAGCAGGCCGGGTGGGCTGCATAGATAAAAGAACTATTTCTAAAGTGGAATTCGATTAGTTCCGATTTATAACAGTTTTAATTCGATTATATACGGAATCGACGGTTGCGACATCAATTATGTTATATACATAAAACAGTTTTGGAACCTCGCCATTTAATTGGGAATAGTTAGAAGCCGTTCCAGGCGCGATGCCGTAGGGGCACTTTCAATATAATTGGACCCGACTCTACTCCGACCTTAAATTCTGTCCACTGCGGGACTCAACATTCAATATCCCGGTCCCGTGGTGGGGCCTTTAAACACTGCACTACAGCTATAGATACCATGGGTTATATTACCATCATTCAAAAACGCGAAACATATAATTTACTTGTCTATACTTATAGCTACAGTCGAAGATACCAGTCGCCTTTTTTATTTTGAAAAATGGAGCAGCGAGGATCCCTCTAATCGCTGTTGTGTTACAGGGGAAAGTAGAATATACACGTATTACCAAATCCTATATCTAAGTCAAAAACTTCTTTTACCTACTTCTTCTTGGTTATTTCAGTGATGACTCCAATACTTGACAGTTACTTCTGAGACCCCCCATAATCCTATTGGTCGTGAGACAGACGCCCAGGGTCGCATCTGATTGGTTGAAAATCTTCATCCAAAACTCCAATATCACACCGATCATACTCAGACCCTCCATAATCCGATCGGCCGTGAGATGGACACCCAGGGTTGCATCTGACTGGTCAAAAATCTCCCCCCAAAACTCCAATACTTTAAAATTACTTCTGTAACGGCTGATCCCTGTTAATAACTGACTCACATCAGTGTCATAAAAGAGAACGAGAAAGCGACACATGAGCTATCACGCTGCGGAAGATCACGAGACGTTTGTCGCTCGGTCATGTGGCTCACCCTGTTTATGAGACGATTCGGACCGCAAAATAACCTCACGACAATGACGGATGGCGTGCGCGTTCGAGGGATCCGCTACATAATCGGTCTCATGAGAAAACGATTCTTGTCAGATTCCGTGGTGGATCGCTGATTAAAAACTCCCTGTACTTGATCCGAAGTCACACACGGGCCCAGAACCCCGACTATCGAAGGGGCTCTACATCAATGTTCTTCTTGTTATACCTTGCCTCCTCGAGTACCCGTCGGCCTAGGCGGGTTACTCTTTGCTGATCAGCAGCAAGCTATTAGGCTTGACTTCTACAAATGGGCCTATGCGAAAAATCTACGCCCCAATATTTGCGCAAGGCCGAACTGTTCATCAGGCGAACAATAATAATACTTGCCTCGGTATAGCCAGAGTTTTCCCGAGGTCTCTAAAACCAATTTTCCCGATCTGGCTGCATGTATCGGCACCAATAAAAATTAAAAAAAGTCCAAAACGTTCTTCCCGTGAGGAGAAGATAGGTGCGTTGTTTTTTTTTCTAGGTGATTAGGTGCTGGTCATCTGACGTTATCGTTACCATGGGCTAATATTAATCGTTTATGTGATTGTTGACGTCAATTAGTTAGTTATCGTACACCATATCCAATGTTTTAAGAGAAGAGTCCTCCAGTAGCTAAAATAATAATCTTTTCATCTATACTGAATGGAGACTAACGTCAATAAATCCAGGAAAAAATGAAGAAACCTCTTGTCCAATAGAATGTAAATTACGAACTAAGAGCTTAAGTTTGTCTTTAGCCACTATGTCGAATCCATTTATTCCTACCACACCAATTTACCCTCAGTTCCAAAAGATCTAATCTTTCTCCAAATACTTTAACAAGGGATAACCTATTCGCACATGATGTTTTTCCTAACGGCACATGATTGAAACAGTTTTTTTAGTGCGGTTGGATGAAATATATTTTAGCCAATTAGGGATGTCACTTGTCTTCGAGACTTGGATAATGAATTATTGATTGTACTTTTTTCTAATCAAACTAGGATATCGCACGCATGCTCGAGACTATGGCGTCGATCACGTTGTGTCTGTGGATCTTCACAGTGCACAGATTGATGGCTTCTTTAAGCCACAAATTCCGGTAGACACCCTTTTTAACTTCTTTCTGTTAAACTCACAACAGGTTGACAATCATGAAGCTTTTCCTGTAGGTGCCGTGTACTTTTTGAAGCAAACACTGGGTGAACCAATCGTTGTGGCACCACACTCTGCTGCTGTAATCCGGGCGGCCAAGTTTCGGGACACTTTATCGCGTACAATTGACGAGTTTGTGCCATTGGCGTTTGTGATTCGAAAGCATCAGCTAGACAAGCATCAGCCTGGCGATTGGTCGGTGATGTCAACGGCAAGGACTGTATCGTTGTAGATACCTTAGTGGACACTAGTGCGACTCTCGTAAAGACAGCGAAGGTGCTAAAGGCGAATGGTGCTAAGACCGTGTCCGCGTTTGCTGTTAATGCTCGATACTCAGCTGATGTAAGTCTCGTACCTTCTTCTGTTATCTTGGTACATGGTCTTTATTCCACTGTTCCAGGCCTTGCAAACACTGGAGAACTGCAAGGAGCTGGATAAGCTCGTGACGACCAACACGATCCCAATGCATTTCAAAGCAAACGAACAGTCCTCCAAGATTGTCAGATTGTCTGTCGCGCCTTTTTTTGCTGAAGTCATTTATTGCATTCATACCAAGAGCTCCATCATCCAAGTCTTGAAGACCACGTGAAATCCCTAATTGGCTAAAATATAATTCATTCAATCGCACTAAAAAACTGTTTCAATCATGTGCCGTTAGGAAAAACATCATGTGCGAATAGGTGATCCCCTTTAACAGGGTACTGCGGCAGCTTCTTTAGCCAACCGTAATCAACTGCAGCGTAGTTATACCGAAAACATCTAAATCACTTTGCTATAATCGTCTCCAAATTTGACGCATCTGCATAGTAGTTTCCACATCAAATTTTTGTCTGAGTTCGCGACCATGTCCGACTCAATTAACCACAACCTTCCTGGTACAGTTTGTTGAAGGGACCCACGCCCCGGCTGCAGCCGTCGAGAACGCTCTGGACAGCGGTGGCGGTACATTTCAGCGATGATCCTCTCTCGATTGCTGCTAGCCTCGTTCTCTTCGGATTGGCCGATGCTGGGCGCAAATGGGTGGATGCAACTTCTCGACAAAATGTGTTTCGGGTGAGTACTCAATTTTATGGGCCATACCCAATTTTATAAGGGAGCTGCTATACGGACACCCCCCTTTTGCTATCCGGACACCCCCCTTTTGCTATCCGGACACCCCCTCCCCTTCGACCATTTCTATTATAGAAATGTTGCAAACTGATTTAGACAAGATTAGCGAAACAATAGGGTTTTATCAGTGAATTTAGGGCTCGTCATTTTTGGCCTCTTCGTCTCGAAAATCAGAAAAAGGTGTCCAAAGTTATCGACATGTATATTTGATAGAATTCGCCACTTGATCTATTTCGTCGTCCGTAGGTGACTTTAACATAATGTACTGATTTAATGTTTTTTTCATTTTGAGGGTAAACAATGTGCGTTTGCCATCTCTATACAATAAGTCCAACAACAAAATCTTTAATCCTTTTTTTCAGCAGAAAAAGACTATTTTTTTCGAAAAAAAGAAAAGGTTTCGACATACCTTGGCAAAATCGTGCGACCGATAGCCATCACAATCGAGTTCAATTGATAGTGGTAGACAATCAGGGTCGAGAGGATGTGCTAGTGCTCGTACACTGTCATAATGATCTTCACCGTGATAAGCGACGTGAATAATTCGCGTTGGTTTCAACCGATCACACTCGATGACCATTAACTGAGCATTGGCTTGATCTTGATGTACCACGACATAGACTTGAAAGAGTCGTGCCGTAGCATACAGTTCCGGATTCCCACCCCAGGTACCATCTTCTCGCATCCGTTCACAATACTACACAAAGATGCAAAATGTGGTACTTTTTGTCCAAAATAGTCTAAATCTCTCTTTTTCTTGCATTTTTACCTTTTCAAACTTTTCTTCATTTTCCATGAACGGCTCAAAGTCATCACAATGGTGCTCTATATAATTCACAACTATTCAATAATAAAAACAAGCAGCAACGAGCAACAAAAGTAGACAAACGTTGTCCAAAAAAAGTCGAAACTGACGTCACGAACTAGTTCATGTTCATACTGCGTGCCGAACAGTTGGTCACTTAACGCGCTACACGATATGGTGCCATTCGGTACGTTTGAAATGGCAGCTTGGATGGCTCAACCCACAAACGTACCGAAAGAGACAATTCCCGTCAGCCTCCACTGGCTGTATGCATTCGTTTGTCACTCTTTTTAGACCGAAATAGTGTCAATCTTACGTGTAGCTTACAAAACATTTGAGTCAATTGTGTCCGCATGCGCTGAAGAACGTCGTCCGTTAGGTTAGTCACTAGAACCTTTTGCTTCTTGTCTTTCTTATGGTTCGAAACGTGGCAACGAAGCTTCTGGCAGAGTTCAAAACACCAAAAAAATGTTTGAAATAAGTTACATGTACCCAAAAGGATGGACGTACGAATGAATCGCACGTACTCGATGAGCTTTCTTGATAGTATTGCGCGCCATAATTGTTTAGAAACGGCCTGTTCGCAATACAGTCAACTCCCTATATTGCAGCACCAACCGTATACAAACTTGGCTGCTATAGCGGATGGCTGTTAATCGTGTATAACATCTTCAGCCTGTGCCCTGCTGTATTGGCTGCTATAGATAAAATCTCTGTCATTTACAAATATCTGGGATGTTACGAAAGTGGCCCCATATCTGAATTCTACCTAATTGGCACGTCCCTTGCCTTAATTTCCCTTCACAAAGTAGCTGTCCAAATACTTCTGCTTTGACGCGGCAGTCTTGCTCGAAAGGACAAAGCGTTGAATCGGCGGAAGAGCTTATCCAACTCCTCTGCCTGGTCAAACTGAGATACTTTCTCCACCATGCCAGCCAGCAGAAACTCGGCAGCTTCCTGCAGCTGTCCCCAAGGCAGGGACACAGGCGGCTCCTCGTCACCACTTCCCTCGTCATCGTCCTCCACCTCAGCGGGATCAGATGACACCTCGGCCAGGATTTCTTCGTCGGAGAGATGCTCGATGATGGGCAGAGTACCGTCGACTTGGAGGTAGGCCTGGGCATCCATGGTGGAGGAGGTGCTGTGCTGTGGAATCCTTTCCAGAAGCGCCGAAATCCTTTGACCGGGTCGACGTCATCCGCATTGACTAGAGAAACGACTTCCATGCGACCGCGAGTGGGAAAAATGCATGTCTTCTCCCAGCAATGGCGAATTGTTGAAGCTTGAACATCGTCCCATGACTCGACGAGCATGTCGATTGCTTGGCGAATCGTGAACTTGGCCTTGGGTTCAAAGGGATGGTCGCCGGTGGCTTCAAACTTGTCAAGAAGGTACTTGATATAGCGAGTCTTGTACTTGACCTTGAAGTTGGCGATAATCCCTGCATCGGCTGGTTGCAGATGCGAAGTGGTGTTCGGAGGGAGGAAATGAACCTGAGGATTTAGAGATTGTCAGCATCTTCGAGTCAGTTGCTACAAGGAAAAATGAAACTTACCGTTATGTTGGTCAAAAGATCTTTGTAATCGTCAACCGAATGAGGACTGGAATTGTCCAGCAGAAGCAGGATTTGGCGGCTCTGACGCTGAAACTGACGGTTCAAGTCGAGAATCCAGGGTTTGAAAACGTCAGCCTTCATACATGCTTTCTTGTTGGAAAAGTACTTAATGTGTGGTAGCTTTGTCATGTCGACATTAAGGTAGCAACGAGGTTTGGCAGCAGTTCCAATGACAAGCGTTTTTAGCTTCTCGGAGCCTAAAAAGAGTTTGTCTTAGCACACGTCAAAAGTTCTCAAAAAGAAAGCACTTGCCTGTTGCGTTGCACCCGAGAAGAACGGTGATCCGGGCCTTGTCCTTTATGTAGCCCTTCTCTGAGCTCTGGGCCAGTGTCTTGTTCGGAGCCATTCGGAAGAACAAGCCAGTCTCATCACAGTTTAACACGTCGATGAGGGCGAAGTTATCGATGACGTTTTGGAGCTCGAGACGGAAGGCAGGAAGGTCTTGCAGAGGGACACTCTCATCCTCTCCATGGTGAAGGTACGACTCGATGTTGTGGCGCTCCTTGAAACGATTGAGCCAACCGTCTGAGGCTTTGAAATCGTTCTTCTCTGCATCGGGGTTGTTGACGCCATGAAAAGCAGCAAATTGAAGGGCCTTGGCTTGAACGAGTGCGTCGGTGAGTACGACATTGTTGGACCTCATCTGGACAAACCAGATTTTGACAGCTTTGTAAACCTGGAAAAGCCAGCCGTAAGCACTCCAGAAAGGTCTTAAGTGCCAAACATCAAAATCTTACCTCATCGTGGAGGGGGCCACGGAGCCGCTTGATGCGCTCCATGTCGCGACCCTGTGCCTCCACTGTATTGGCATTTTGGAGGACGGAGGTCTTTTGGCGATTCAGGATATCTGTGACTGTCTTGCGCTTCATCCCAAATTTTTCTGCGATATCCTTGTGGGAAAGTGCCGGATTCTTTGAATGCAAGTCGAGAATGGCCACATTGGTGTCCCGAGAGATGACCTGTCTCTTCTTGTCTTTGTTGTTGTCTGCCATTTTGTGTGTGGTGAGGGGAAGGGTGGAAAATGTGAGTGGAGGAATTTGGGGGAAATTTGGGGGGGGGGTGCTCTCCTTTTAACTTCTCTCTGGACCGAAGATTTTGCCTATTAATTAATTGATTTTCCGGAATTTTCAGCAGGAAATGCCCCTGATGAGTAATAGGCCCCTGAATATTTTCTAGATTCTTCTACGCATTTCCAATCACCCTTTTCAAGCATTTTTAGGGGGGGAAATCCGGGTGGCTGTTATAGAGGGAGCCGAAATGTATGTAGCGTATACTACTGGCCCATGGCTGTTGGTGTTATAGCCGAAAAGCTGCTATAGAGGGCGGATTTTGGCTGTTGGAGATCCGTATGGTCGTTTTCAGGGCTGGTATACGGGAATGCTGTTATCCCGGAGGCTGTTATAATCCGACCGTGATCGAGTGGTTCACTACTCACTGCGGGACCGGAAGGTCCCGGGTTCGATCCCGGGCCAAACCAAGTTGGTTGGTTTCAGAAAGTATAATGTGACGAAATCACCCGGAGGCTGTTATAGAGGGAGTTGACTGTAGAACCAAATCGTGGAGTTTCAACCAATCAGCACTCGGTTGACCGCTGAGCCAGTCACTATAATAGAAATGGTCGAAGGGGGGTAGGGTGTCCGGATAGCAAAAGGGGGTGTCCGTATAGCAGCTCCCTAATTTAATATAGTCAATTTTTGTTTTTGTTCATCTGGCTCAAGTCACGATCTTTCGTTTGTTGAGCTAGTACCCCCTACTGAGGGCGGAACGCTATAATTTCTCTTGTGGATTAAATTACCTACTGTGGAAGATTGTGGTTTATCACGTTTTTACTTTGTGGAGTGCTACGACGAATGATAACCGGAGTGAATAAAGTTGCGTCTGCTTTTTATTACTGTGTTATCTCGTTTTTCTCGCTGTTTTGCTATTACATACGCTTGAAGTACGTTTGATTACTGGAACCTAGCGCGTGTAACCAGCGATGACAGACGAGGGCGAATCTCAAAACAGTTATTCTTCCTGATCAACATGATCACTACGACCACATATGTCTATTATCTCCTCCACTTGATTATGATCACCCTGATATCGTTCCTCTTCTGACGACATCGTTGCTCCATTGCTGATGAACGTATATTTCCACATGTCTTGTAATTTTCCTGATCATTTTCGGTCTTTTCCGCGTCTTATTAGGTGATGAACAGAATCAAAGCGCTCATGCCAGCCTTACTATTGTCCGGACTGTCTCGTACTATGGTCACTTCTGTCAATTTTCTGGATGTGGTTTTTACACCCGCAAGATCACTATCACCAAGTGATGAGAGTAAGCATAAATGCGCTTCAGCAGGATGATCACCATAAGGAAGCGGTCGCTCTATTTTTCATCAAATTATTTCGCTTGTCGAATTTGCCAAAGAAAGAAAAAAATACAACCGGATAGTCAGCTGCCGATATTATTACCGATCTGCCTCTCAAACGGACAAACAAGAGAATCCAATTCTCCGCCTTGAGCGCAACGAGACCATCCTTCAGCTTCAACAGGCGGAGAAACAGATTCAATGCAGTATTTACTGCCCAAGCTATCGTCACATGTACGCCAGCTTTGACAGACTTCATATTGTCGGATACGATCAATGCATCCTTCAATTGGACCGTGCTCTGCAAGACTTACTATAGGGGAGCATGCCAAGCTGAGAAAGGCATCAGAACATTTTCAGCACAAGGTTGACAGCCTGGAGAGCGAGATTATTTATTTTCACGATCAGCTTCGTAGCCGGAAGTCACGGGTTACCATCTTTGCCTTGGAGCGTCATCGGGATCGAAGACGCTACCAACAAGAAATTGACACACTGTCCCTTGATTCCGAAACTTGAAGAGAACGTGATCGGACGCGTCCGGATCTCTCTCCAATCGGCGTAAGTTATATCAATTCGACTCCGTGAATACTGACATTAGATCACCACTGACTTTTCAAAAAATCCACCGTTGACGTAATGTATACCAAGATTGCGCAGCTTGATAAAAGTCCTAACAGGTTTTTATCCAACGCGTATCTTGTTATCGTGAAGTGGGGAAGGACAACAAACAGCTCGGTGATGAGCTTCTCACCATCAAAAGCGAATTATTCTCATCCCATAATGCCAATCGTAAGCTGCAAACGGACAACAAAGCACTCGATGATCAGGTGATCAGTGTGCTTCAAAAAACGTCATTACCTCCGAGAAAGATTGGATTTGAAGAAGGCATTCCGCGTAACGGCAGAAGGTGAGGCGTGTCTAGCTTGAGCTAACTTAGTCAATATGAAGGTCGTATCGCTGAACAGACACGAAGCTCATCAGGTGCTGTATCAGGAGCGTAGTTAGCTGCAAATGAAGTTAACTGGATTCACTCTCCAGCTTCAGACGAGTTCCCCGCCAGATAAAACGACCGGTTTAAGTGCTCCAGGCGTCGGGTCTCAATTGTTCCCCCTATCAATCGGCGGTGCCTCTACCCACTCGACCATCGGCCTCCAGGTGATGTCTACTTCCAGTTTTGTCATAGTTGATGTGGAACATGGCTCGATTTTGACGTAATCACAAACGTCATCCGGGTCAACAAGAATCACCCTAGAAGGCCAAGACGGCTAAGAAGCAGCTGGATTATCGGGAGTATCTCACTTGCAGATCAAACTCAACAGTCACAACCAAGCCAGCTTCCTCATCTGCTAATCAGGTCACTTCGCGTAGATCGTCGCCGAGATATTGAATCTGTCGGCCTCTGACCTGCTTAATCTCTCTCTTGCCAGACCAACTACTCCACGTAAGGTGACCAAATCGTCTAAAACACCTCCTAGACTTCTATTAATATCCGTTCGGTTCCAACCAGTCAGTCCCTGTAGCTATTAGACCTGACAGCGAGCGACTTGGACAGCGGAGGAGTCACTAATTACCTCGACAGTGATCTAGCCGAAAAATCTGAGGTTGATCATGTCGAGGTAAGCTTGGTCGATAGCGAACAAATCTGAATAGCCAAGACCTGTTAGAAAGTGATGTGTGAGCTGAATGTGTCTAAATTTTCTATATGCGTACATATTATACTTGACGTCTGAGCAGAGAGTCGAGTCTTATGTGGGGGGACACTGTTGAACAGTTGGAGGGGCATCGTTAAACTTTTTTCAGGTGCAGAAATGGCGCGAAGACTAGTTCCGATTTATTTATTCGAAAGGAAATCGTAGAATGGTTCATGCATATTTGGTGCATCGAATATACCAGTTCTTGGCTGTTTTGTCGGTAAGAACGGAGTTTGCCCTAATCCAGAGAATATTAGGGTAAAAGTCGATTAGCTTTGGTAACAAAAACGTCAGAAACTTCGTCAATTTTGTAGGTCCCAAGATTTTACGACCGGTTCCACAATTGCTTTAGATAACGTCGAGACGGGTCGGCAAAGATTGAGATAGTGAGTGTTAGAGCGGGTTACTAATCGTACCTGCATTCGATTCTCTGTCAATCTAGATCCGTAATTTGATATCCGTTCGGATTGTGGTGGTGTCAAGTTCAAAATTGAACACCGAAGTGTCCGGAACTCGACAACCATCGTGTCCAGCCAACCAACTTACGGGGGGGGGTTCCCCGCGAACCTTCGCCTATATGCCGATCGGGTGACCGATCAGCACTGAAGGACGCCGCGTCCGATTTAGCTTCAGTAATATCACCTTGTGTACCCATTGGTATGGGTGGTAACACACTCGGTGGACCGTCGCGCAGTATGGGTCTTGATAGGTACCGATATGGATGGTACCACTTCTGGGGTAACTTGTACCAAAAACCAACGAAAGATAATCCAAATGAACCGATCTGCAAATGGAGCGGAAATCGTCAATTCAAATGCGAAGAAATCTTGGGGCATACCGCAAATCGGTGTGGAGACCAAACCAATAGAAATCTGGGGCAGACCGCGCGCAGCAGTGTGGAGACCCATCCAATAGAAATTTGGGGGGGACCGGAACGGTGCGTAGACCCAACCAATAATCTGGGGCAGATCGCTAGACGCGATGTGGGGACCCAGCCATTACAAATGAGAATAACACATTCCAAACGTGTGGGGTTGAGGGGTGAGTGAACGAAGTGGAGCGCTTCCCGTCGTGGGACTTCCGGCGGAGCTAAGTGTC
This sequence comes from Peronosclerospora sorghi, assembly GCA_026184515.1. Classification (NCBI taxonomy): domain Eukaryota; phylum Oomycota; class Peronosporomycetes; order Peronosporales; family Peronosporaceae; genus Peronosclerospora; species Peronosclerospora sorghi. Next base: position 20,266,252 of record CM047587.1, on the reverse strand, counting down.
CTGGCCGAAAAAAATGTGTGGAGAAGCGTACTGTAGATTTTGTGTCCAACTGTGGCGTTCTGTAGATAGTGGTACACCTGTATGTACAAACGTGTGTACGATTGTAGGTACATGGACGGGACATAGACGGGGCATCGTGAGATGGGACGATAACGTACAGGTACCTAACGAACAGCAACGAACAGCGACGAACGACGGATAAATCAGGTCGACTGGTCGACGGAGTACGCTGGAATGGGAAGTTCTGATTGGTTGATATTAGGTAATTTGTAGTTCTTAAAATTTAAGTGATAATAAAGTTCTCCTTTTGTGTCCGATCGGTAAGATCACCGAGGGGGAGGCGTGATCTCCTCGCGCCTCCCTCTCTTTTGCATACGCACCCTTTACGTCCCGGGCGAGAGCACGTAGTGCACTTTTTTGGCCCACCGGCAGACGTAAAGGTCTGGGGGACTCACCCTCAACTCCACCCGCTGTGTCAGCGGTAGTATTTCGTAAAGGTGTTTTTTGGGGGGAGAAGAGATCGAGCCTAGTGTTCTTACCTCTTCCCCATTGGTCCACGTTTTTGCCCCTAGATGTTCGGCTGCTTTAAGAGCGCCCCATGGGAACTGTAGGCGGATTTTTTGTGGAAACCGTCGATCAGCACGTAGAAAGCGCTGATCGACCTTGTAGCCGGGTGCGTACACGCACGGTGCGGCTAGCGCACAGAGGAAGACTTTCCTTTATGCGGCGTTCGCCGCTACTTAGCCGATACGCCCTTATAAAGGGCTTAGTAGGAGAGAGCTCTCCTACTCGGGGCCAAGATTCCCGGGGTGGTTTACAGATAGCTTTCGCTAACCCCTTGTAACAAGACTTCCCTTATAAAGGGAGGTAGCGTAAGGGAGAACTCCCTTAGGCTACAATACTCACTGCGCGCGCGACCGGGCGTGGTCTCGCGCCTAGCAGTCTTAAGTATTTTTGTAAACTGAATGTATATTTAATATATAATTAGCCAAAATTAATTTAAACTAATATAAATTATATGTAATACTAAGTAGAATATTCCAAATTCATACCTAGCTAAAATGTACTGTACACACCTGTGTACCGACACGTGGATGGCTGCACACCACCACACCAAGGGCCCCTGCCCTGATTGGTTAAAAAAACCAATGGTCCAAAAGCTTTCGGTCCGGTCAATACTGACCCCAACCGTAGTGTACTCACGTACACCACCTACTAAATGTGACCCGAATGTAACACTGTTACAGACCTCCCCTATAAATTTTAAGTTTAGAATACAAGTACTTTGGGTATTCTATATACGAATTAAGCTTAAGAGGCTCCATGATCAAGTGGTGAAGATTTCCGATGCTTGATCAAGTACCCCTTCGCTGATCACCATCCAGATCGTGGATCTGCAACTAGCTACCTGCGATCACCTGTTCGCAACTCGCGCCAATTCGTGGTAAATTAACTGGACTGATCAGAGTTCCTGATCATCGACTGTTTGCGCCTGATCAAGCCTGATAAAGCCTGATCATCCCTGCTCGTCGATCAGCACTTGATCATTGATTATCGACCCTGATCATCCCCTGATTGTCGATCAGCAGCCCTGATCATTGACTATCTGTGCCTGATCAATCCTGATCAATCAAAAACTTTGATCAGCCGCTCCACCACAATGATGCGCGTGCCCGGATCTTGGGGGGGCGGGATATCACCGCGATTCTACGCAAGATGGCGCTGATGCGGATGTGAAAACGGAAGCAGAAGCAGAATTGAACATCAAAATAGAAAAGGAGGAGGTGGTTGTGACGATGGAAGGCAGTTCGCCGTCTTCATGTCTGAAGAAGAAAGGAAATGCTGATCATCAGGGACTGGGGAGGTACCTTGATGAGATAAAGGAGGAAAAGCCTCAATCACCTCCCGAGGCTCCTTCGGGAGCCCATGCGGATCGTAACGCACGTTAGGATCCGCCAATTACATGTGTATATAATGATCCGGATTGGAAGCCGGTGGTGACGTATTACAAGACCGACCAACCGAAGGCGTTGTTGAAGGCGCCTGGGTCGTCGAGCGACGAAAGTATGCCGCCATCAGAATCGGATTTGGTGAGGACGTTTAACATAAAAGTATACAAGGGAGAAATGGAAGATTTCTTATTGACTGATTCGATCATGAGCCTACTCGGGGTTACGATCAGCAGAAAGCTGAGCGGACCAGTCGAACAACCAGTGACGAACAGGAAGGAAAAAAAGACACGGCGTTCCAGTAGTCCACTGGCCCTCGAACGGAGCGGACGTCTCTACCATCATCATCCTCAGTCTGTGTTGAGACACCTCCAGGACCGAGACCAACGGTGGCGTCGGCCGCATTTCATCCGATGACACGCGGGCGGTCGCATAAGCTTCGGTATCGAACAAACCGGGACATCTCGTTTGAAGGCTATTTGATCAAGAAAAGTGATGTGCACATGAGCTGGAATGCCACATATTTCGTCTTGGAGGAAGACACGATTACATTCTACGAAACACGAGAGGATTTCATCTCGAATACGAAGCTCATCGGTCGGAGTCAGCTCCAGACCATTGAGGACGAATATATCGGGAAAGACAACGGATTATGCCTCGTTGCCGAAGGGAACCGGTACTATCATTTGAGTTCGCGAACAGCTTTCGAGAAAGAGCAGTGGAAACGAGCGATCATTATTGCTGTCTCGAAAGCTCCAGAAGATTACGTCCTTAGTGGTACAGGCGACGAATTTTTGGTCTGTCGCTGGTCCCCAATGGCCACCGACAACGCTATTGCACCCACTTAATCCAATGTGCCGTCCTCTAGCAAAGGTGTCGACGACCACGGGTCAATTATATGAGGGCGAAGTACTACGTGTTCAGCGTGGAGAATCGATTCTACAAGTTTTTCATCCAAATGCGACTATTTGCAATGTCCAAGTGTGTCGTTCCGTGTCCATGTGGCCCGCCGGTGTGCCCACGGAAGCGAGTATCCAAGCTGCTTATATGGATCTGATTGCCAAGTCGAAAAATTTTCTATACATTGAAAACCCGTTTTTCGTTTCTGGAATGGATGGCAATGGTATTGAACGCAATCGAATTCTACAAGCCTTTGTCGAATGCATTGAACTTGCCGTGCATCGGGACGAGCGGTTTCGCGTCTATTTGGTGATTCCACTTCTACCTGCCTTTGAAGGCAACATTCGTAGCCACGAGCTCACGAATCTTCACGCAGTGATGCACTGGCAGTTTGCGACTATCTGTAGTGGTCGCTATAGTCTCTTTAAAGCACTCAAAGGTGTGACGGATCATCCTGAAACTACGTAGCGTTCTTTGGATTACTAAAATATGGAATCATGCCCAATGGATGCGTTTCCACCGAGCAAATCTACATTCATAGCAAGCTCATGATTGACGATGATCGCTGTGCGATCATTGGTAGCGCAAATATTAATGATCGGAGTATGAATGGAGACCGTAGCTCTGAGATTGCGCTTGTGATTGAAGATAAGAAGTATGAAGAGGGAATGCTGAACGAAAAGTTGTATCGACGAGGTATTACCGCGAGCAAACTGCGCTTACAGCTGTTCATGAACATTTAGGTCTGTCAGATGATGATACCTCGATTTCGGATCCAACGTCCGATCACACGTGGCACTCCATCAAATCCACGGCGTCCAACAATACGAATATCCTTGAGGCTGTGTTTGATTTTACGCCGTCGAACCGTATGCGTGCGTTTGTGAACTTCCAGAGCAATTAAGTGACGCAGATTTTTGAGAATCATCGGATGAATGTGGTCAAAGTCCCTGGCTGTTGGCATTTGTGGGATGCGAATAATTTGAAAGAAGGAGACTATGCGCATTGCACCGATGTGAATGGTGTGTCAATTGCTGCCGATCGCATCGATCTGAGGGACTTTGAAGTGGATAATTACAGGGATCGTAAGAAGAAATTATTCTCCATGGATCACGATGACTGGTGCTATGCGCGTAATTTCTCAGTCTTCCTGGAAGTTCGAACAATAAAGATGTGGTGGAGCGGCTGATCGAAGTTTTTGACGCTTGATCAGGCGTTACCACGGCGCCCGGAATGCTGACTAACGGAGGGGGTCCTCCAGTTGTCCCTTGGATGCTTGTGTTCCTGCTCACATTGTGTACCCGACGGTTTGGGCGTGGGTCGCTCTCAAGGTGGCGGGGATGGCACGCTGCAATTCCTTGCTGCAAGATTGAGATGACTTGTGATGAAGCGACTGTTGTCAATCAGGCTTGATCAGGCTTGATCAGGCGTAAATAGTCGATGATCAGGGGTGATCAGGGGTGATTAGGGCCAATAGACGAAAATTACAGATCGTGATCGACCTGATCGACCTGATCGGTCTGATCGATGTGTCGATCAGGCACTAGTTGGAGGGGGTTGCGAACAGATGAACGCAGGTCGCAGGTTGTAAAGTGTCGATCAGGTGTTGATCGGCGAAGGGGATACTTGATCAGGCAGCGGAAGTCTTCACTGCCCGATAACAGAGCCTCTAGAGTCTTAATCAGCTAACAGAACACTCAAATATATGTATTCTTAGCCTAGACCTTAAGAGGGAGGGGAATTTCACTAAATCCACCTAGAGTTCCCGTGGGGCGCTTATAGCAGCCGAACTGTGGTGAAGTGGAATCTTTATTTACAACATATAGAAGATTATCTGTGGTAGTTATCAATTCACGGTATAATTTTTACTATGCCAAAACTCTACATGCTAGCACAATGTTGCCTTGACTTGATGTGGTGTCTGCAAACATTGAACATCAACAACAACGATTGTGTTGTACCTTCATCTTATGAACAATGCGAACGATGCGTCCGTCTCTAAGTAGTGTGTCTCACATCCACACTGTGTCTCATTACAGTCGTGTTGGTTTTAGCATCACGGCAGTGAAGGCTAGGGCGCTAGGGCGCATGAAGTAATAAGTTCACCAGAATATGCAAACAAACCATTAGCATCATCAAATAAGGTCAAGACATTGGCGCAACTTACAAGCATAACAACGTGTTCATTTATGGTGGCAAATCCAACGACAAGTCATGCGTCCTCAGCTATATTTAATACTCCGTGGCTAGGGACGCTAGGGCACATGGGATAACAGGTGAACCAGATCACGAAAACAAACTGTCAGCACCACTACAGAAAGCCATGACACAGACGCATCTTACATGCACAACGGCAGGTTCAATCCTAGCGGTAAATCCAACAAGAAGTCACGTGCCCTCAGCTTCGCAGACTGTCCTGTAGCTGTGGGCGCTAGGGCGCGGGCTGTAGCAGACAAACCAAGTCACGAAAACAAACTGTCCGCACCACTACATAAAGCCAATACACAGGCGCACCTTATAAGCATAGCGGCAGGTCTGGTTGTGGCGGGAAGCTCCCGGAAAGTCATGCGCCCTCGGCCGCCCAAGTTGGTTAATTGGGCATTTTCGATTGTTCTCAAGTGGTTTTATTCTATTCTGAAAAAAATATTTTCAGCCAATCAGAGGCGACCCGCGACGGCCACCTCGCGACGGCCACCTCGCTCACGGCTAATTTGTTTGTGATTGGTATGATGTGGAAAAATAAGTGGAATTTTTGACCAATCAGGAGCGACATGCGACGACCGCCTCGGGACGGCCAACTCGCTCACGGCTAATTTGTTTGTGATTGGTATGAATGTGGAAAAATAAGTGGAATTTTTGACCAATCAGGAGTGACATGCGACGGCCACCTCGCGACGGCCAACTCGATCAATCAGATTACAGAGGTTTTCTGAAGTAACTGTCAAAGATGATCAAGCAGGTTACAGAGGGATTCAGTGGTAGCTCTCAAGGATGATCAATCAGGTTACAGAGGGCCTCAGCGGTAACTACCACGTATTGAAGTCAGCGCTGAAGTAACCACAAAGTAGTGGGTGAAAAAAGTGATTGACGTTGATGTAGGAGGTAGTAATACTTAATAGAACGAAATTTCCCCTGAAATACCCAGATCTCTGGTGGCCCTCAAAAACCTTTCTTTTTTTACTCTATACAAAAACCGAGTGTAACACAAGGAAGTCGGTAAGAACACGCCCTAATGAGTAGAGCAGCATCCATTTGAAGTGCGCTAGTGTTGGGGGCAGCCCGAAACAGCCTTTTAAAGTGTACCCCAAGTGTGTTTGACTGATTTGTTGGTTCGGACGGAAGTATTAAGTACCCGGGAAGTTAAAGAAGGAGGAATGGCTTATTACCTCTTTGTTTTGTTAATTAAGTGGAATTAAAATAATTTTCAACCCCTTCACGACAGAACTCTAGGGGCCAAACGTGAACCAAAAGGGGAAGAGGTGAGAGCGCACTGCTCAATCACGCTCCCGAGACCAAAAACCTTTAAAGAAGAACCTCTGACACAGCTGGTGGAGTTGTAGGGAGAGTTCTCGACACTCTAAGCCTGCTGATGGGCCAAAAACGCACAAAGTTCTCCCGCCCGGGACGTAGAGGTGCTTAGAAGTAAGGGAGGCGCAAAGGTGCCGTCCCTGAGGTGTCCTAAGAGGTTGGAGGTTGGACGCAAAAGGAGAACTTTATTATTGCTTATTTCCCTAGAACTACCAATTACCTAATATCGACCAATCAGAACTCCCCATTCCAGCGTACTCCGTCGACCAGTCGACCTGATTTATCCGTCGTTCGTTGCTGTTAGTTAGGTACTTGTACATAGTCGTACCTTCTCACGATGCCCCGTCTATTTCCCGTCCATGTACACCACAGTTGTACTGTGGTGAAGTGGATCTATAATTACAATATGTAGGATGTGATCTGCTACAGATATTACTTCATGGTATATTTGTTCATACCAAGACTTTAAATACTAGCACAATGTTACTTTTTACGCTGGCGATTTCCTCAAGAATATGTCTACAGCCATCTCATGTGCTCATCAAAGAAAGTATCAATTACAACCTTCTTGTCTTGTCAACACTGAACATTAACATCAAAGATCGTTGTGTGCGTCCATCACGTGAGCACCTGTTTCAACAAAGTCATGGTAGCCCTAACACATCCGAAGGTGCAAGTGTTTTAGTCAAAATGCTATGCTCGTTTGAGTAAGATCAACTAAGAAAATCAAGATACGGACACAGCTTACATGCACTACGGCAAATCCAATCCTGGAAAATAAGTCAACAAAAGGTCCTGCACTTTTGGCTGCGGAAATTGTTCACATACTGTCCTGCAGCTATGGGCGCTAGGGCGCGGGCAGTAGTAGACAAAAAAATCACGAAACCAAACTGTAAGCATCACTACATAAAGCCAAGACACAGACGCATCTTACATGACCGACGGCAGGTTCAATCCCAGAGGTAAATCCAACAAGAAGTCACGTGCCCTCAGCTTCGCAAACTGTCCTGTAGATGTGGGCGCTAGGGCGCGGGATGTAGCAGACAAACCAGGTCACGAAAACAAACTTTCAGCACCACTACAGAAAGTCAAGACACAGGCGCACCTTAAAAGCATAGCGGCAGATCTGATTGTGGTGGGAAACTCCCGAAAAGTCATGCGCACTCGGCTGCCCAAGTTGGTTAATTGGGCATTCTCGATTGTTTTCAAGTGGTTAAGTATTTTATTTTGGAAAAGATTTTTTCAGCCAATCAGAGGCGACCCGCGACGGCCACCTCGTGACGCCACCTCGCTCAATCAGATTACAGAGGGTTTCTGAAGTAACTGTCAAGGATGATCAATCAGGTTACAGAGGGACTCAGTGGTTACTGCCACGTATTGAAGTCAGCGCTGTAGTAACCAAAAAGTAGTGGGTGAAAAAAGTGATTGACGTTGATGTAGGAGTTAGTAACACTTAATAGAACGGAATTTTCCTTGAAGTGCGCAGATCTCTGGCGGCCGTGAAAACATTCTTTTTTGATTCAATACAAAAACCAAGTGTAATACAAGGAAGTCGTTGAGCGAACGCCCTAGAAAGTGGAGCAGCAGCCGTTGAAGTGCGCTAGTGTTGGGGGCAGCCCGGAACCGCCTTTGGAAGTGTATCCCTAGTGTGTTTGACTGATTTGTTGGTTTGGACGGAAGTATTAAGTACCCGGGAAGTAAAGCAAGGAGGACTAGCTTATTACCGCTTTGTGTTGTTGATTAAGTGGATTTATAATAATTTTCAACTCCTTCACGACAACTGGTGCCGCGACCCGGGACTAATGTCGACTTCAAATTCAAGCTTACACAATGGCATTAGTACCACAAGAAGATGGTCCAGATCTCCATTTTACACTAGAATACTCCGTAATGATACTAACAGGACTTACACATTTTCCGAAGCGTGTGCAAAGGTAACGCAGTATCAACAACAGGTGCTCAGATTACCGGGTGATTCGAGCTGTTGGTTTTCATTATTTGAGATACGTAAGATGAATAGGGCTGCACCCAACTTTAGGGTGCGGGAAGATCTCACTACATTTGGAAATCTACAAGCATCTGTGATGGCACTGGAGGATTTGTTCCCAAATTTAGGGTATGAGATTATCAGACGGGATGAGTTTGAAAATGAATGTAATTACGATTTGGTACGGACCGCAGAAGATATTGGACTGATGGTGTCTTTACTATTAGCAGAAAATCAGTGGGAAACATCATTAATGGTATATCGAGAAGAAACTGACAATATCATTCCCACTTACTATATAATAGCAGACACCGTACATACACCGGAAAGGGAGTCTAAACCAACGGGTACGTTGGAGCTCATTGACAGAAATGAGCTTGAAGAAGTACCACAGTTTCGACCCAGAAAAATTACCAAAACTAAAAAGAAGTTGGAGCTCTCATCTGATGACGATGAAATCATGTCCACACCAAAACTAGCTGGGATCAAGCAAGAACCAGGGGTGTCCGCACCTAGCCAGGGTCCAGGGGTGGCTGAACCTAAACAAGATCCAGTGGTAGCCAATTTGGTGAAGACGATGCTAGATGGGCATTTAAGTTTGGAAAAATTAGCCATAATCACTGCGACCTTGTCAGCTAGCCGAGCACCCAATACAATGAGAGGAGCACCTAGTACATCGTATCATACACCAGCTACACAGCCCCGGACACATCATAATACTTCAGGGTATGGTATGCCTGGTGGAAGTGCAAATGCATGGGCACCCTCACCTCAACCAGTTACAGCCATCATTCAGAATACTGAGTTAAAGTCTTTTGATGGGAATAGGCAGGATGCTGGAAGTGCACGGGATTGGGTCGCTCGATTTTCACACGTGGCTAATATATCACATTGGAATGATAGTCAACGTCTGGGAATGTTTGTTGATAGCTTGACAAGCACAACTTCATGGTGGTACGAAGAATTAGCCGATTCCGTAAAGTATGACTGGGGTAAGGTAATTGCGCTTTTTCAGAAGAAGTTTTGTGTGGTGCAAAGTGTCGCCTCGAGTTATGTATTCAAGATTGACGCAGAAACATGATAAGTTGGCTACTACATATCTATACCGATTAAACGAAGCAGCGTTGCGAGCAGAAATGGATTTTAGACATGCGTTCAATGCGTCATTATTGGAAGATCACATTCAACAGTTCTTTGACACTATTCATGATCGCACCATACAGATGCAGTATCAACACATAACTTTCTCAACTATCGAAGAGCTAGAAAAATTACTAATTAAACATGAAGTGCGGCTTATGAGGCCTGGAAAGAAGGTATCTAAACGCAAGAATGCTGATGCTGTATATGAAAACCCGCAACATAGCGTGCATGCGATGGGCGGGGAAGTACATGCATTACAGCGGGTGCGACCGACGTATGAGGACAAGAGTGCGCGAGCGCCAACAAACCCTAATACTGACCATGTTGTAATATGTGAGCACTGTAACCGACGGGGACATGAAAAAATTTCACTGCTGGAACTTGGTGAAGTGTGAGCATTGCGATAGTTTTGGTCATGATGCAAAGTATTGTCGGAAGTTCATTGAAGAGATGGCCGAGATGCGCGCTAAATTGAAGTCAGGGGAATTGACTAAAGCTCAGGTGGCGGAGCAGTTAAACGCCTAGCCCCACAGTGCATTGCAACCACTGTCGAGAGGAAAGGGGGGTGGAATTGTCAAGTGAAATTGAAGCGACACCGCTGTCACCCTGCACACAAAAGAAAACCAAGAAAAATAATACATGTTGTATGGATGGATCACTCACTTTGGATGAGGATCAAGAAAATAAGAAAAAACAAGAAAAAATAATAAAACAAGCTGCTTCCAGTGAAGATAAGACGCAAGCTGAGCGAAGGATAAGTGATGAAGTAACAGAGACTCCAGCATGTGTCACAATGGTGGATAAAAATGTGGGAGAAAGAGACTGATGGCTACATCCAATGGAAGAAAAGCAGCCTTCAACTCAAGTCTATGTAAATGGGGCATTGATGATCTGGAATTACCATTGATGTTGGATTCAGGCGAAAACATATCCGTTTTACATACCAATGTGGCACGGAAGCTACAAGTAGCGGTTCGGATGTTTTATACCCCAACTAGCTTTTGTGGCGTGACAGACAGTAATATTGGAGCAATAGGTGTGGCTACAGTCAAGGTTCGCATAGACCCATCAGTGGTTTTCACCTGTGATATGTGGGTCGCTAGTATTGATACACATGCGCTAGCGATACTGGGTACATACTTTTTGGTCAAGGCGGGTGTAATTTTGAACATGAAAGACCAAAGTTGTCAGATTCCCAGGGAAGAACCATTGCCGCTGATGACACAAGCAGATCTAAAGTCAGAAGAATACCTACAAGTGCACAAACAAGTGATGGAGAGCGCTAGCATGCCGATCAATTGTGTGGTGGAGTCAAGTTCGAAATCGAATACATTTGTATCGACAACCTGACCACCACCATCGTGCCCAGCTTTCCAACTTACGGGGGGGGGTACCCCGCGGACCTCCATTCGAAATCTGGTCCGATCTTCCGCTGCTGGCAGACGACCGGTCATCATCCAGAGACACTTGGTCCGATTCACTTAAGACCATCTCACCTTGTGTACCCATTGGAGTGGGCTAGTTACACACTCGGTGGATCTGGATCGCAGATCGATTTGATTCGGTCTTGAATATGAGACCGTGCTGGCTAAGTGTACCTAGGGCGGAACTCTTCACCCCAGGTACGTACAGACCAGAAACACTTCCGAAAGATAGATTCCAATAGGTCGATCGTCCAAATGATCTAGACCTGACCAATACGAAATAATAGAGGGTAGACCAATCAACCGGTCTAGCCCTTGACCAATATGAGAGAAGACCAAAAACGGTCTAAACTCCAACCAATGTTAAAATGAGCCAATATGTCCACGTGAAGACCCAATATGCCCGTGAACTCCACAAACGATATCTCCACGTAAAGACCAATCCAGTGAATGGCACGTTCCAAACGTACTTGACTTAAACTTGAGGAAGTCGACCAATGCGTACTCCCGTCGAGGGACCTCCGGCTGGCCAAATGCGCGTGTGGCGCGTCCAGACCGGGTATAATGAGATAGAGGGGATTACTTGACCCTCTGCTCCCAAACACTCCGCGGCGGGCGGAGGCGACTGATGCACATAGAAAAAGTTTAAACGACCTCCTGTTGAGGTGTCAGCCCGAAGGCAAAACCAAAAGATTCCAAACGACTTTTTCTCTTTTCTGCAAATTCACAACTCAAACCAATACTACCTCCCTACGGTCCCAATATGTACGAACATGAAAATATGTAAAATACCCAATGTCAGGTGACTCACCAAAACTTGTGTTCTTGACACTCCTTGAATCTGATAGGCTAAAAGCCCCATTTGGTTAGACCAATCCGAAATTCGACCAGCTGCCTGGACCAAAAGTGACCAAATTTGTGGTACACTTCACCACAGCCGCCCCTGAGTCCGACCGTGTCGCACAACGATAACGGTCTGACTCACCCATCACTTGACCAAATGGACCTTGTCGCTCACACTTCTTCACCATGGACCAGCCATCTTCGCCACCTGTGCCAGGTACTCCCTTCACTGCACTCGATCCTCTTATGCTTCCTCTTGACGCTTGTTCCTGTAGAAACTCTATGTGCCGAGTCGCCCCACATTGCTTCACCTGTTCGGTCGGCCCGGTCTGACAGCCCACATAATTCTCCTGCACCTCAAACATCGGATGGGTGTCAGACTGGATCCGAATCCGCCGGCAGCAGTTGGACGATCAATTGGACAAGACTTCGCTGCGCATGCAGGGCAACGATCTTGAGCGACACTTACCGATCTCCAAGTTTCGGTCCAAGACCAGACCGGGAAGGTCCAGTCTTTTCAGGACCGGTCGGACGCTTGGGCGCAGGAATCGGGTCGTCGTCGGGTGGCGCTAGACCAGTGCCGCCAGCGCTCGATGAACTTGCTGCATCCTGTTCGGCTGCTTCCTCCAGCATAGATTGGTCTGCGTCGGCAACCTTAGTCTCCTTGGAGCAAGACCAAGACCGCTTGCAGCAGGACCAAGACCTACACCGTTCATTGGCTGATATTAAGCAGCCCGAAATTGCACACAAATCAAAGAAGCGCGCGGACGCGTTGGGTAGCTCGAGGGCGCGGGGCACTGCGCGCGACCCCGAACTAGGGTGGAAGCGTGCGGTGCCCCATAAGCGAGCCAAGACGCAGGCGCTTCTCGTGAACCCAAGATTGGACGTGAGTAAGCCTGCAACCCTTCCAAAACTCAAGCGCCCTCGCGCCCTCGTGCCGTCCGTACCGAGTACACAGGGATCTCGTCCGGGGAGGACTCCAGCGAAGGGTACTGCGATTCAGAGTTCATGATCGCCATCACGTCCAAGTCGCAGACGTGTCGGCGTAAAGTTCCGTCCAAGCGGCATCGTCTTCGGGGTCGGAGTAGAAGACCAGTCTGCCAGGTGACAGCACGCCAGCATATGGGTCAGCGAAATCGGCGCCTTCGTTCCTGCCTGGCACGTCTGGACTGCACCGCCACGCCCGGCTAAAAGATATGGCAATTGGAGATCGCCCACTTCCGCCGCGGACCTCCGAATCCTGGTCCGGTCCGCATCAATACCAAGATCGGCGCCATTCCAAGAGGCGCGCGGGCGCGTCGAGTGGCTCAAGGGCGCGGGGCATAGCGCGCGACTCCGAAAACGAGGAGAAGCAAGCTCCGCCCCACAAGAGATTCAAGACGCAGGCTCTCCTCATGAGCCAAAAATCGGATGCAAGTGATGCGTTTAACATCGCCAAATACCATGCGCCCTCACGCCCCCGCGGGCGCATTCAGGTGGTACGATTTCCCAGCAAAATTCGGGCGGAAATTCTCGCCATTCATTGGCTGAAATTCCGCCCCCCAAAATTCACGCACGCAATGAGAAGAGCAAGGGCGCATCAGGAGGCGCGAGGGCGCGGGCCCTTGCGCGCGACCTAGAGCACGAGAAGAAACCGGAAATGGTGTAATCACTAGCCAAGATACGGGCGCAACTCCCAAGTGCGGTGAAGGATGCAGTTACGGAGAGGAAGGACTACGAAAATCGCGCGCCCTAGACCCGTTTCGCCGTTCGGTCCAAGTCGGTATTGGTCTCACCTGGGGCGGCTTTGGAGGGTGGATCGGTGGGTTCAGATGATCTCCTTCCCGCTTTATCTCAATCCCGATCCACCCAGCATCGTCGGTCCGCTGTCGCAGTTGAAGAGCCGACGTCAGAAGAAGACCAAGTGGCGCACTCGGAGGGTGACATCGACGAAGGGTCGTCGAAACTGGCTGTCGACGCGCCCAAACCATTTTTTCTGCCCGGGACTTCTGTTCTATATCGTAATGCTTTGTAGTGGGCATTGAAGGTTGACGTGATTCTTCCTCCTTGTGATCTGGCCACTGCCGACTCTCAAAGGACCCGATCTGGTTTGGCCACTGCCAAGGCGTCGCGTTGAGAAGACCAGGTTGTTAGCCGATGACGGCATATGGTACCCCGGTCTTGATTGCCCTTAGCCGGTCGCGGACCTCAAGGATGCTTTGGTCAAGCTTGACCAGAAGGAACCCTGGCGCAACCAATTTCAAGACCAAATTGCATGCCATCCGGCGCAGACTATCGGCCGCCAGTGGGGTGATAGCGAATGAAGTCCCAGGAAGTCGACCAGATTGCTCGTAATACATGTCATCATTTCTTTTTCACATATCTGATCATCAAATCACTCGAACTAATTTCACCACTTTTTCAGAGCTTCACAGAACACGTTATCGCAAACAGTTCCACCCCCATCACGAAAAATAGTCATCACATTCGTCATTCCGCTACTCCAATTCGTCACAGTTCATCACAATTTCACATCAACTCCGGACCTTCCACATCTTCACACCGGTCTAGACCGACCGATGATACTGCGTGTCTTGGTCTTGGTATTCATGAGTCTGCATCACTGCGAAGCGATTACGACTGACTCGTTCTCGTTCAAACTCTCGTAGAAGAGCCCCACAGTTCAAGTCGAGATCGTCGACCCAAGTTGATTCATCATGGTCCTTCCATCGGACCAGGGACTCTCGGTGAGTCCGACCGAACCTGGTCTTCTTGGTCGACCGAACATCTAATACGTTCTCCACTTCAAACTCGTCTTCCTCTAATGGTCGTTCCCAACTTTCCTCCGGAAGTAACGCTTCATCGAAATCAAATCTTTTTTCTTCGTCTACCAGACGGGGAGTTTTGGGTCGATCAGGAAATTCTCGGACCAGCTTCAACGTGGACACATGCACAATCGGGAAGACCTTGTAATCTGTACCAGTTGTTACTAGACGGGCAGCGTGTTCACCAATCAGCTCGGCAACACGGAAAGGGCCGTGCCACATGTGAGCCAGCTTCTTCGCATATACCTCTTTCACTCGGTCTAGGTATAGCCATACCCTCGCCCCTGGTTCTATACCGTGGGGTCGGACCTGGTCATTGGTCCGGTCTGCCCGGTCTTGTGTGGCCTGACGCAGCTCTTCGTTGACGACTTCTTTTGCATGCTGGTAGTGTTTCTGGACCTGCATGCGCCAGCGTCGAGCATCGCGATCGCGGGTCCGGGTGCAACCGATAGGTATCGCAGCTTCCAGTGTCGACCGAGGGTCCCATCCATATGTCAGATAAAAAGGCGTTTCTCCTCGGACCCGATCGGTCGACGAGTTGAGTGCAAACACCAGCCTTTCTGCATACTCGTCCCAATCTCGCTGGTCTGGGTCAGCAACGTACATCTTGATCGCCCTCGTTATGGTCTGCACCATGCGTTCCGCCTATCCATTTGCTTGCGGACGATATGCCACCGTCGCACTCTGTTTCTGGCCCAGCATGTTATTGAACGACCGGAACACCTCGGCCATGAAACCGGGTTCTCGGTCGTGTCTGATGACCTCGCTGGCGCCGAATCTTCGGGACACACATTCTTCGTAGCTCTGGGCGATCTGCTCCGCAGACCGAGATGCACTTGCCTTCGCAATAACTAGACCAGTGAACAGGTCTACCCAGATCAGCAGCTCAGTGTTGCCGCGCGTCGATCTAGGCAGTGACGGTATGTGGTCCATCGCTATGACCTGGAAAGGGTAGGTAGCTTCGATATTTCCGGGCTATCGCCCCTTGATTACCGGTCTACCCTTTCCGGTCTCGCAACCCGTGCAACAGCCCACATATTTCTGCACACTGCGGAAAAGACCTCTACAGTGGAAGTGGGACCTGATCTTGTGATAGGTCCTGCCTTTGCCCTGATGTCCCCCTTCTAGACTCACGTGATAGTGATGAAGGACATCCGGCTGCAGCAACTCGGGGATCACTAATTTCGCCAGTCGGTCCCGGTCTGCACTGTCTTGGTCGGCATCGCGGCAGTAATACAATAATCCATTATCATCCACTTCGTAGCTATCCGCGATCTTGATGCACTCTTTCGCTTGATCGTTCGTCAACTTGGACAGTTCACCACGCAGGTAGGTCTTCAGTTTCATAATCCATTCTTCTTCGTCCTGCGCCTTGAGGATCCGTTCCATCCTTAACTGTTGCATTGCATATTCGTTCAAACTTTCCTTCGGGAACGGTCGGCGAGACTTCTGAGCTTTCGATCTAGTCGCGACCATCACATGCACCTGAACTGGGGCGTTCTTGGGTCCGATCACCTCTGGGATCCTGTTTATATTCAGCAATTCATCCAGAACGGCCTTCTCGGTGATCGTAGCCCCGGTCTGGTCTTGCATGGCCTTGGTAGCGAGGTAGTCGGCGCTTCTGTTCCAGTCCCGTTTCACGTGCAATAGCTCGTGGTTGGGGTGGTCCTTCAATGCCTTTATTACTCGATCATTTAGCGTCCTTAGTCGTGGTTCTTCCAGCGGTTTGGACCATCATGTTTGCTCGACCCACAGTGGGAGCACTTCTGACGAGGTCGGTCTGGATCGGACTTGTTTCCGTTCCTTCCCTTCCGGTCTACCTGGTCGGACTTCGACCTGGTCTTCGGGGCAGGTCCCGCAACATAGACGTAACGATACTGGTCTTCATCCGATTACTACTGGCTGGATTTACTTCCACTTCCCCTTCCGATCCCGTGCTGTCTTCGGCTACAATCGCCTTGACCGCTCGGGTCGGTCTGGTCCAGGGCCTCTTGACCGGATCGGTCTGGGTCTGGGTCTTGGATCGGTAGCGACCTGATCCACCAGCACTCTTCGCCCTCATGCTACGCGACTGCAGTAGCGTCCGTAGAGTCTGTTCAACTTCACCCGCGTCCCTAAGACGCAGCAGAGTAAGCTGGTCCGCCAGTTCTTGATCGTCCAGGGTACTAATGTAGTGACCCACATGTTCCAGAGCAGCACCGTTCGGCGGGTTATTCTCTTTAATCGTTATGCCGGCACGAAGTGCAGCCACGTTCAACCGATGCAAATACTCGATCGGTGTCTCGTCGCTCCGCTTCTGCATATGGTGATACTTGCGGGCACTCGAAAATCCGGAGTTACAATATTGCCCTTCAAACTCTGCACATAGCTGGTCCCAGTCAGACCGGACATCCCGACCTAACTGTTGGATCCAGTTGGCAGCCGGTCCTTTCAACAAATCCCGGAGAATCAGACACCTCTCACTTTTCGGGGTCTGGTCTCGCAGGAACGCAGACTTGACCCGACCGAACCAAGACCGGTCCTGGTCTTCATCAGTATCCTTGCCAGTGAAGTCCTTGAGGTCGGTCGTCGCGGCCATACGGATGCGCGGAATTGCAGCAGATCCAAAGTCTTAAGCAATAGTGGAGGCTAGGTTAACCTTGCGTGGCTTGCCAGCGCCCGTACCGTCTGACCCACAGTGGTCGTCAAGACCGCCGACCGACTCCATGTCACAGTCACTTGTCTTACTTGGTCTACGCGGTCTGGCCGGTTGCGGCTTGCGCTTCCCTTTGCCGACTTGCTTACCACTTCGAGTGGGCTTGTCCACAAATGTTACCGATTCCATATCCACATCTCGGCAAACATTGGCACTTTGCTGGGTAGACCGGTCTTGGACATGTGGGCGCAGAGGTGGTCTAACCCGGTCTTCCATGAAACGCTCCATCATCGTCTCAAACATGGCTTGGACGTTAGCTGGAGTCATGGGCAACGTGTTGATACCCTCCTTTTGCGGAACTGAGGCCTGTGGGGGCTGCTGGAGCCCCGACTGGCAAGCAGCCCTTTGCTGCCGCATGTCCCTTTTTTGTTCAGGCTGGGCATGGTCCACCCCCATGGTCATCCGCTCGACACCGGTCTCCAACTCTGATGAGCTGTTAGAGGCCGGTGGAGACTGATAAACCGATTCGACATCAGAACCAATGTCGACAAGCGCTGTGGAGGCTTCAGCGACCTTCACTGCTGCGGTGGGAGTTGGGCGGCGAACCGCCCCCACCAGTGGGACCAAATGGTCGTGGAAAGTCGACATCTACGATTTCAGCCTCCAAGTCTCAAATTTAAATAGTTTTTGGACATCGGCGGGGTTCTGCATTTTAATGCCAACCTCCGCCAACATCGCCACCAAGTTTTTCACCAACACTAACGGGCGATCACTCTGGACCGGCTCGGTAGTGGGACCGAGAAGACGGTCGGGGATCTGGAGGTTCAGCACCCGAAAGACCACGTCAAAACGGACGAATCGTTTCAGCTCAAAAATGTAGTACATCTTGTTTAGGTCTTCTTCAGTGATGCCTCCATCTCCGACCTGCGACTTTTCTTCGAGGTCGTCTTCGTCGGCCGGAATTCCCAACCCTTTCTTGGGAATCTTGGGTAGCTTGGGGACCTTGGGGAGGTTGGTCTGATCGTTCAGATCAGCTTCCAAGTATTTTTCGTCTTTTGATTTTCCATCAACTTTTTTATGCACATACATAGGATCAGGACCAAGGTCCTGATCCTTTCCGGGACTATAGCATGACTTGCTATAGTCCCGATCGGCTCCGGTGGGAGCCTTTTGGGGAGGAAAAAAATTATTAATCCCGATCTGGTCCTCCACCAGGCCAGACCGGACATCGCCATCTTTATCGAGAACGAAGACGTAAGGTGATAGCCTTTCCTTACGCCCTCTCCAGAACGATTCCAAATTAAAATCTTCAAATTCAATCTTTGATGACACCTCGCGGTGATATCAACGATCACCAAGTGATCCGGGCACGCGCACCATTGTGGTGGAGTCAAGTTCGAAATCGAATACATTTGTATCGACAACCTGACCACCACCATCGTGCCCAGCCTTCCAACTTACGGGGAGGGGGGTACCCCGCGGACCTCCATTCGAAATCTGGTCCGATCGTCCGCTGCTGGCAGACGACCGGTCATCATCCAGAGACACTTGGTCCGATTCACTTAAGACCATCTCACCTTGTGTACCCATTGGAGTGGGCTAGTTACACACTCGGTGGATCGGGATCGCAGATCGATTTGATTCGGTCTTGAATATGAGACCGTGCTGGCTAAGTGTACCTAGGGCGGAACTCTTCACCCCAGGTACGTACAGACCAGAAACACTTCCGAAAGATAGATTCACATAGGTCGATCGTCCAAACGATCTAGACCTGACCAATACGAAATAATAGAGGGTGGACCAATCAACCGGTCTTGCCCCTGACCAATATGAGAGAAGACCAAAAACGGTCTAAACTCCAACCAATGTTAAAATGAGCCAATATGTCCACGTGAAGACCCAATATTCCCGTGAACTCCACAAACGATATCTCCACGTAAAGACCAATCCAGTGAATGGCACGTTCCAAACGTACTTGACTTAAACTTGAGGAAGTCGACCAATGCGTACTCCCGTCGAGGGACCTCCGGCTGGCCAAATGCGCGTGTGGCGCGTCCAGACCGGGTATAATGAGATAGAGGGGATTACTTGACCCTCTGCTCCCAAACACTCCGCGGCGGGAGGAGGCGACTGATGCACATATCAAAGGTTTAAACGACCTCCTGTTGAGGTGTCAGCCCGAAGGCAAAACCAAAAGATTCCAAACGACTTTTTCTCTTTTAGGCAAATTCACAACTCAAACCAATACTACCTCCCTACGGTCCCAATATGTACGAACATGAAAATATGTAAAATACCCAATGTCAGGTGACTCACCAAAACTTGCGTTCTTGACACTCCTTGAATCTGATAGGCTAAAAGCCCCATTTGGTTAGACCAATCCGAAATTCGACCAGCTGCCTGGACCAAAAGTGACCAAATTTGTGGTACACTTCACCACAATTGGACTAACGTGCACGCATTGAGAACTGTTGTAGATAAACCTCCTGCTGTGTATGTAATGGATGCAATAGATCCAATGAAGGTGGATCAGACAAAATTGGAAAGAGAGGTGTACTTGCATGAAGGGGTTGAGATGTCGGCTGAAACTATGGAGGAACAGCTAGCACTCATTTCAGAGGTAGATAAAAGTCCAATTGAACCACCAGATATGACTACTGCAGACATAGGAGAACCAGGCGTTACTACTAAAGAACAAGAAGATAATTTACGTGCCTTGTTGTCTGAGTATGCCGATGGTTTTATAAGTTCTGGTAATGCGATACCACCTCCAGCTAAAGGTGTAGTTTGTGGCGTGGATGTTGGTGACAATGCACCTATCGCACAAAGAGCACGAAGAGTACCGCCTACACTCTTACCTAAGTTGTATGAATTGATACGAGGTTTATTACAGGCAGTACTAATTCGGTATTCGGAATCTGCTTGGGCATCACCGATCGTCAATTGTTAAAAATAACAAAACCGAAATACGGATGTGTATTGATTATCGGTCGGTGAATGAGAAGACGAGATTGATGGTGTATGCTATGCCGTTAATTGATGATTTACTGGACAATTTTGAGGGAGTAAAATGGGTTTTCAATGGATAATGCGAGTGGGTATTGGGCTATACCGATGACCAAGAGAGATCGGTTGATCACAGCATTTATTTTCCCCTTAGGACATTTCGAATGGCTTCGGATGCCTAAAGGGCTTAAGAAAGCTCCTCAAATATATCAGCGTATAGTGGATAACGCTTTGTGGACAATTGTACGGTGGTCAAAACAGATGGGGATAAAATGTAAACTGCTAGGTGGCAAGTCAGACATGGATAATGACAGTGAAGAGGCACATAAGTTGGAAACAGACGTGTCCATCACGCAAGACGTCTTTCATAACGGCCAATTAGTGATGACTGATGAACAACCTATTATTGGGAGGCGATCGTATATTGATGATATTACCTTTGGCGCAAGCAGTTGGGATACATTGTGCATCATGCTTAAGAATCTCCTGGAATCATTTAAATATTGTCAGATCACTATAAGCTTAGCGAAGAGTGCGTTTGGCAAACACAGTGTGGATTTTTTTAGCCATCGTATATCTGCAGAAGGAGTTAAAGCATCCCCCCCGTAATTTGGAATCAATTGTCACAATGGCGTTCCCACGGACATTAAAATGAGTTCAAAGATTTACTGGAAGTTTGATATACTATCTACGGTTTATTGATAATTTTGTAACACTAGCTGCATTTCTGTATGAGTTAACCGAACTACAGTTGAAGGATGGTACCCAACTGAAGCACGCTGAAAGGTCGTTTTCGTTGCTTAAGGACCGTCTGGTGAATGCACCTTTGTAACGACATATCGAGCGATCAAAACCATTGAGTATAGTGCTATATACCAATCCATGGGCGTTCGGAGCAACGGTGTGTCAAGAGTATGATGGAATACTTCACCCAGTGCGTTACGTTAGCAAGGTTTTTAAAGATGCTGAAACGAGATATACAGGGGCGGAAGAAGAGGTGCTAGCGTTGCTGAAAACGTTACATAATTCCAGTCAAATTTTGTTTGGACAGCATATAACGGCTTATGAAAGATATTCTACAATGTGATGGCTGTTAACATCGAAAAGTTTGACAGGCAGAGGAATCCAATGGGCAGTAATGTTGTCTCCATGGTCATTGGAAATCATACGAACGAATCATGAAGCTGTAGGATTACCTGCTTTATTAGCCACGTCCATTGTTCCCGCTGAAAAGATGAATGAAGTGCTAGAAGACATTGCTCCGTTAAAATCGCTGAAAGATGTGCCGATCCTTAAGCCAATTCCTAGTCTACAACGTCATAGCACTGGATATGTTTTATCGTTTGATGGTGGAGTGCGTCTTAAGAATGACCCAAAAGGAGCATTTGACATGATAGTGTGGGAGTTACCAACCAGGGATGTAGTGGCAGCAGAATATGGGATTCAAGATAACCTTACCGTTAATGAGAGTGAATATCATGGACTAATCCATGTGCTATAACTCGCGCAAGACCATAATGTAACAAAGCAATTGTGTGTGGGGACTCTAGATTGGTTATGGACAAGTCAATGGAGATATACGCTGCAATCATGCATCACTATTGTTTTGGTTGGGCCGAGTGCACTCGCTGGTAGAGAAATTCCAAGCAATTAGTCTGATACACGTGGCTCGCAAGTATAACCAAGCGGCAGATTTTTTTACTCAATGTGCTATGAAAGAACAGCAGGCAGGGGAAATTATCAATGGAGATAGAAAAGCAGATCTGCAGCTGCTGAATCGTCTGCCAGACTTGTTGTATGCCAATGCAGATGAGGCTCAGGTTGTCACAGAGCAGAAAGATATATGGGAGGATGTCCATTATGTGTCACCACAAGTATTTGTGCTCACTAGAAGTATGACAAGGCCACGTAATGAGCAACTCCAACCTCAAGAGAATGTTACTGTTGGACAAGGGGCGGACACTACTGGTAACCCACACTCAGTGGACAATGATGTGATTAGATCTCAAGAACTTCAAGATAAAGAAGACAACGACCCATATGAAAATGCACCAGTTATTCGAATTGAACGAATTGGAGCAGCCCATATACAGGATGAGTGGTGCAGTAAAGTCATGGCGTATCTACGAGGTGATGATGATCAGATGAATTCCGCTAGTGAATGGAAAAAGATAGCTCGACATGCGTTCACTTACGTGTTGGATAATAAGGGTGTCCTGTACTATGTCTCGAAAGTTCAAGATAAAACCAAAGAATATGTGTGTTGATTGGTGGTACCGACCATACTACAAGAGGATATATTGCATGCGTATCATGTGGAAATCGGAAGTGGGGAACATCAAGGAGTCGGAAAGGTTTATGCTCGGTTGAGACCCAAATATTTATTGGCGAGGGATGTATGCTCATATCGAAAACTATGTTGCAGCGTGTAAAGATTTCTCCACCGCAAAAGGTAGGCCAATATACCAGGGGCGCACTAGTGGAAATATTGTAGCATCGAGACCATTTCAGATTTTAGCGATAGATTTCGCATTGCTATTACCACAGACTGCAATGGGGCATGAAGCGTTGTTGTGCTTTATATGTCTGTTCTCTGGGTATGTGATCCTAATCCCAATGGGCACCACCACTGCACAAGATGTAGCAGAAGCGTATATTCTGGGGGTGTATAAGAGATTTGGATCCCAAGAAATTTTAAGACATGATATAGATCCAAGATTCATGATTTCGGTTTTCAGGAGATTCAATCGTATGCTGAAGCAGAAGCAGAGACCAACGTTAGCATACCGACCACAAGCCATTGGGAAACAAGAAATATCGGTGCAAACAGTGGTCAAGGCAATCAAGTGTTACATCACAGATCCGGAACAGAGAGATTGGGATGAATACGTGGCCCCCTTAGAGTTTGCATTGAATACTTCAATGGATCTTCAGCATCATCAGACTCCCTTTTATTTGGTACATAGTTGGGAGCCCAGAACCACCTTGGAAGCCACGATACCACCCAAGGACACATCACTTGTGGAAAAGGACGCATTGGAGTGGAGGTTGACTGAGGCTGAGAAGCACATGAGAGCGCAAGAACAGCTGCTATCATCCAGGAACAAGTGATGAAAAATAGAGCCCAACGTCATAACGACACCGTAGCATCTAAAGTATGGTCAACTACCAAAACGGATTATCGATCGGGTGAATTAGTTTGGTTGTATCATGATTTGGTCAAGCCGGGGTTGGTCAGGAAATTGGCACATTTATGGCATGGACCATATGTGGTTGATGAACGGATTAATGACATTGTGCATCGGCTAGTGATACCGACTAAGGAAAGTCGGATATTTCCGCTTGTATACATTGCTAGACCGAAGCCATATATTAATGAGGTGAGACGACCTCGGGAAAGACTTCAGGTCGAAGATACATTTGAATTGGATGAGGCGTTACTACCTGAGGATTCATGGTATGAACCTGGTCAAGATGACGAGTGGGAAGTGGAACGAATTGTGTACTGTCGGGTCAACCAGCGAACAAGGAATGGACGTCGAACAAAGTAGTATTATGTCAAATGGAAGGATACCGATGAAATGACTTGGGAGCCAGAAGACAATCTTTCATGCACCGCTTTATTGTATGAGTTTGATGCTCAACGAGCTTGGGAGAATCGGCATTTTGCAGCTCATACAGCAGAAGAGGACACTACAGAGGCTGAACTGTAGACACCTCATGAAATAAGAAACAAGAGACGAAAGCGTCAAGATATTCAAGAAAATAAAAAGAGAAAAAGACAGAAAAAATAAGAAAGATAAGGCCCCAGAAGATGTAGTACATCTCTATCACGGACCCATGTTGGTTGTGATAAGTAGAATGCGGACCCAAGTTGGTTGCATTGGGGGCATAGCAAAAAAGAAAACAAAAAAGAAACAAAAATAAAACAAAGATACATGTTTACACGAGAACTGGAATTTGTTTGAACATGTGGAGTAAACAAGTTGCAAGATAGCGTTCATTGGTGCGGCGTATTTAAGTTGCCAAATGGTAATGAAATGAAGTCTATAAGTGATCTTGAATTAAGAATAAGATGTGGAATTAGTATAAGATGTAGATCGTACGAAAAGAAGCCTATTAAGGTCCCAAAGGTGTGAAACCTGTACGGCAGCAACAACATGATACGAAGAGAAACCGCTAAGGTATTAAAAGGTGTGAATCCTTTACATCTATTATCAATCATATATGGAGGAAAGACAACAAGGACAAGATTGTGCGAAGAGAAGCCTATCAGGGTACGAAAGGTGTGAAACCTATACGGCGACAAAAAGATCGTATGAAGAGAAACCTGTCAGGATATTAAAGGTGTGAAACCTGTAAATCTAGTGTCAACCAACCACGGAAAATATATAACAAGAGTGAGTTCGTACGAAGAGTAATGTGGTGGAGCGGCTGATCGAAGTTTTTGAGACTTGATCAGGCGGTACCACGGCGCCCAGACTGCCGACTAACGAAGGGGGTCCTCCGGATGTCTTCGACTGCTTGTGTTCTTGCTCACCTTGTGTACCCGACGGCTAGGCGTGGTCGCTCCTCAGGTGGCGGGGACAGCGCACAGCAAATTCTTGGTGCAAGATTGAATTAACTAACTTGTGACGATACAACCGATGCGATCAGGCGTGATCACGTGCGATCAGGTGCTTAAACAACGTCAATTAGCCGCGATCAGGCTTGATCAAGTTTGGGCTGATGCTAATAACCGACGATCAGCAATATTCATTCCGTCTTGATCTCAAGTGAGATCAGGCGGCAGTCCGATGCGATCAGGCGCTGAAACGATGTAGATCAGTGGTAATCAGGCTTGATCAGGCTTGTGCTGATGCTAATAGCCGTAGCTCAGTTGTATTCGGTCTTGATCGCAAGTAGCGATCAGGTACTGAAACGAAGCCAATCAATCGGTCGTGATCAGGCGCGATCAGGCTTTGGCTGACGTTAATAACCGTCGATCGACAATATTCTGTCTTGATCGCAGATGCGATCAGGTGTCTTGATCGCAAGTGCGATCAGGTACTGAAAGGCTCGATCAGGGGTTAAAAATTGCTGCCCAGTCGTAATATACCTTGATCAGACTTGATCAAGCACCGGAAGTCGTTCAAGTAGCAGTTGGCGCGATTTGCGATCAGCGATCACGATCACGATTAGCAAAAAATGTCGATCAAGTGTTGATCGGTAGGGGGGGTACTTGATCAGGCAGCGGAAGTCTTCACTGCCTGATCGTGGAGCCTCTAAGCCGTCAAACAGCTAAGGAACGCCCAAATCAATGCGCTCCTAGCCTAGACTATATGAAGAAAAGGTATTTATATTAAAATCCACCTAGAGTTCCCGTGGGGCGCTTAAAGCAGCCGAACGCTAGGGGCCAAACGTTAATTTCACGGGGAAGAGGTGAGAGCACTGCTAGATCACGTTCCCAAAACCAAAAAACCTTTAAACGAAGAACCGCAGACACTGCGGGCGGAGTTGCGGGGTGAGTTCTCACACTCTACGCCAACCGGTGGTCCAAAAACGCACTTAGTGCTCCCGCCCGGGACGTAGAGGCTTCAATAAGGTGGGGGCGCAAAGGTGCCTTCCCAGAAAACGATCAGCGCGATCGTACGCAAAAGGAGAACTTTATTAGCAATTAAACCCTTAGATCTACCCTGTTCCTACTTTCAACCAATCCGCATCGTCCATTCGCAACGCCTTCCGTCCACCATTCGACCTGATTTTTCCGCTTGTTCCTTGTTTGTCCGCTGGTGTTCGCCGCGTACCTGTAAGTAATCAGCACATCTTCCGTGTCCCTTCTATATCCTGTCTATGTACACCACGGTGGTACGTACTACTGTACCCACCGTGGTACACATGGCGGTACCTAATTATGTACTACTGTATCCACTATCTGTGTCCACTATCAGGCCCCTAATTTAGGTCCTAATATTAGTCATAATATTAGGCCCCCTATGGGCCTAATAAAATGTCCAACATTAGGCCCTATTTTTGCCTAATAAAAAGTCCGCTTTACGACAGTAACCTATCAGGGTATTAAAGATGTGAAACCTGTGCGGCCACAATAAATCGTACGAAGAGAAACCTGTCACGGTACCAAAGGTGTGATTTTTTTTTAACCTGTGCGGCAACAACAAAGATCGTACAAAGAGAAACCTGTCAGGGTACTAAAGGTGTGAAACCTGTACGTCATTGTAAAATAAAATGAAGAAACCAGAGCGTCGAGGACGACTGTACGAGAGATATCCAACAGGGTCTAACGGTTCTAGCGGATGCAAAATTTATGCAGAGTCACGGGATGTTATTAAGCGAAAATAAGCCATGGGCGACAAACCTGAATGTCGCGGATAACCTTATACAAGGGGTATCAAGTTGGCTGATTGAGGGGAAACACCTATATAATGGTCAGAGGGATGCAGAAGAAATTGCGTTGCAATTCAGTTAGTTGGGATTTGATAAGATGAGAGCAAGACAGAACGTACGACATGAAAGAGCAGACCCGGACAGTATAAGTGGATTCACCAGGGTGGCGAGCCCAGTGAGTGAGCTACCTGTTGCATGAGAAGGAAAATATATATGATGAAAGGAAGAGGCAGCAGTTAACTCACTGGGACCGTAGAATGTATATGGAATGGGATCATATACTATGATTAGTCCGGAGGCCAGAAGTTCATTTAGAAGTCAAGAGAGCGCACGGATAACCTGAGAAGAATGAATATGGCAGGCTGGGAATTGGCATGTGATGTTGACATTTTGAAAAAAAGAATTTTTGGCCAATCGAGGCGACCCGCGACGGCCACCTAGAGACGGCCACCTCGCGACGGCTACCTCGCGATGGATTGACTTATGATTGGTATGAATGTGGAGATATAAAAATATATTTTCAGCCAATCAGAGGCGACCTGCGACGGCCACCTCGCGACGGAGTGACTTATGATTGGTATGAATGTGGAGATATAAAAAGATATTTTCAGCCAATTAGAAGAAGTTAGTGAAGCATCTACCTGAAGAATACATTCCATCCAAACTGAGTAACGTGAAGGTATTTCGCTGAGAGAAGAAGACAACGTTGGTGACTGATTACGACTTCAACGGGAACTTCAGATGTACAGTACGGATATGGTAGAATCCCTCTTGAGTTTAAGAGCGATAGGACGAGAAGATGATGAAGCAAAGGGCAACGAAGAAGGTGTTTCATTTAGTGAGAATACAGCTCCAGATCCGAATGCCTCAGAAACTACAACAGCATCAGGGCCCAGGTCTAGGTCATCATGGACTAAGGAGGAAGAGGAAGAATTATTGAAGATACAACAGGCCAGCAAAATTACAAACACCCCAGCGCATGATATATTTGATTTGTATAATCAACAATGTCACGCCAAAGGATGGATAGTGAGGATTAAAAAAGGGGTCATGTGCAAGTTAGAGATAATGGGAGTCAAGCGCAAGAGGGGTGATGAATGGGACAATGATGAAATAGAGTGGTTAACGAGCATGGTAGAACAGGAGGCTAACGCCACAGAAGTGGTTGAGCGGTATCCAATAAAATTCCCGCAATCGAAGAATATAAGTACTATAGAAGCTGTACGAAAGAGGATACATATGGTGTATCGGTCTAGGAAAGGTAAAACTCAGACACCACCGAACCGAGAAAAAACCAACTCATAACTAAAGGACGCTGCAGAAAATGGATAAAACGAGAAGATGACATATTGACAGAAGCGATAAGACATGGAGCTGTGGATATGAAAGTTATTGCAAAAAGGTTGGGTGACGTCACAGTAATGGATGGAAATAAGCTAATTCCAAGGAAAGAAAGTGGAACTAGGCATAGGCTCCTTCGATTGAAGAATAAGTTGTGTGATAGCAACCAATCTCTCACACAGTCAATACCTACACCAGATCTAGGAAGCATTTGGGGAGACGATTAGAACCAAGGTTATATCAATCAAACAATGTCTGAAAGCCAGAGATTGGAGTCCGAAGAAGAAAACAAGTCAAACCAATTGGATGTCATGGGCATAAGGGATGATAACGTGGTGAATCAAGAATCTGATGTTATGAGTGGACACATGATAGAAGATCCATTAGACGATGAGGGATCCAAATGCACTGTAGAGCATGAGGAAGAGAAAAAAACAGCCCTTTCAGTAATTGTTGATCGGGTAGTGCCAGAGAGTCAGAGAATGGGATTAGATATTGGAGATATTGAAAATGAAAAATCATACGGAGAAGTCTTGAGTCACCTCACCCCAATGACTGATGTGGATAGAGTAATAACTCAAACAGTGGCTCAGATGGCAGATGAGTATCGGAAATACACGTTCAGTACTATTTTGGTTCCAATAGACCAACCACACTTATTGTGGAAAAGTAAGTGTCAACCAGGGTCAACCGCAAGGCAGGTGATATTACGCATGAAAGATGTTGAAAGGGAGTGGTGTCAAGAAGTTGATAACGTCACTATTGATCCAGGAACTATTATTAGTGTGGCAAAGTCTTTGGACTTCCATAGAGAATTAGGTACAACAACTCAGAGCCATCAATCCAGAAGATGCAAGAAATGTATCATTAGTGGTCACGCAATTACTAAGAGATTCGGAGTCTCTGGTAGTTTTCCTTCGGGAATGTTGGGGTGGAGGTTATGGACCATGTAGAGATGAATTGTGCTGTCTATTGTATGATGTCACAATACCACAGTTTAACTATCACGGAACTTGCAGGCATTGGATGTACTTCAAATTGAGGGAGGTGTATATGGATAAGTTCACGTCAGTGAGTGACTACCTCCTCACTATGTGCTTAATAACACACTTGGAAGCACGTAGTGTTACCAATCCGATTCAGTACAAGTATGAATGGGACTCAAAAGGATGTTACGTCAACAATGGATCTTCATGTGCCATCTTATGGAGTGGGGCAATGTTTAGCTAAAAGATGGAAAACATACGACAATAATCATGGTCCCGATCATTTCATGCCGTTAATGAGAGGGGTGTTATATTTACAAGTAACTGGAGATTTTAGGACTGAGTGTATAAATATGGATAAAGACAGCCCAACGAGATGGGATTATGGAAGAATTTGCGTCGTGCGATATCACGAATTGAGTTTTCTGGACTGGGGAATAGTATGCTCAGTTGGATTCCGATACATAATTATAACCACCGCTAATGTGGGGTATATACGTAGGAACATCTGCAAACTGCGATGGTTACCCGTGGTCAATATCATGAGTTATGTCAGAAGATTCAGCACAATAGATAAATTGACTAGAGAACCGTCATCTCCATTACTACAATTAATGACCAAAAGACAGACTATTGAGTCGCTGAGGTCGGCATCAGTGATGGCGGAGATGGAAAAGACGCATTTGTATAAGGAATTTTGTACGTACGCTATATATGGACCAAATTGAAAGTAGCACGAGCAGCTGTGAAAACAAAAGGAATTGCTCTAGCTCGTGAACCTTACGGATGTGGGAAAACATCTACAATTACTGCAATTGTGTTAGCGCTATTAGCGGTGTTTCCACGGGGTCGCATTGCTATCGTCTCAGAAACTAATGCAGCCATTGATGAAGATCTTAAAAGGTTGATGGATTCCAAGGCGATACCGGATCACGATATAGTACGGTTGGGTGAGATAAAGGGTACGATGGCATTACCAGAAGCTGAACATTACCGTCGGATGTTTCTTTCAGAAATATTACAACGAGAGCGACGTTCATTGGAAGGCAGTGTGGTTCGCAAAGATATTTCTGCAAGATTAAGAATGAAGGAGGTGGAGACATTGGAGCAAGCACATGTAGTTGTTGCTACCTTGGACCAATTAGGGCGACCAGAATACCACATAGTATCTTACAATGTAATCATTAATGATGAAGGAGCTCAAACGGCAGAGGTAGTGTTATTACAAGATATCAGGCCAAAAGTTGAAGTTCTGGTATCTGTAGGTGATCCCTACCAGCTTTTTGCGTACTCCCCCATAAGTGAAATGTTAAGACACCGGTTTCATAGTGGATCCCGTCGTCATAAAATCACCTCGGGGTTGTTTCATTCTATAGAACATTTTCGCGCTACTCATCAGTTATTACCAGTGTTCCCAGGAGTCACTATGAATGCAGAATTTAGAAGTCATCCGAAAATCACGAGATTGTTACAAGTATTTTACCCCTATACAATCCGAGATAGAGCAGCTATATCGAAGGATTATTTGAGTGGTATGCGTTTCAATATCCTGGAAGTGGTTGATTGGGGTAAACCAGTTGATCTCAATCTTTCCGGAAAGCGAAGTCTCAAGAGTGATCGAGTTATTTGGATTAGTTGTCAAGAGTGGTTGAGAGATGGATTGTCAAGAGTTCAGGCATACTAATATTATTGAGCTTGCAATGGTCATATACTTATTGGGGAAGATATACGGTATGATGAAAAGCGAGATGCGAAGAACAGGAATAGCTGTGAGGAAATCATTGTTAATTATTTCGCCATATCAAAATCAAGTCAAGGCTATACGGAGGCAATTAAAGTACATGGGTTATGTGTATGACGAATATCTAGATATTGAGGTGGCTACGACTGACTCTAGTCAGGGTCGTGAAGCAAATGTCGTTGTTGTATCTATGGTTCGACACACACGCTGGGATTCCTTGACGGATACCCATCAAGATCATTAGTGACACTTAGCAGAGCCCGTGATCAACTCTTGATAGTCGCGTCGCTTTATGTTTTTGAATGCTAGAGTACCTGGAAAAGGGTGATTAACATATGCAAGGAAAATGAGGTTTCAGTTTTCACGACAACTATAAAAAAATGAGGCACTTAAATATCTGAAGTATGATTACTAAGAACTATGTGTTTGCGTGCTTTTGCTCGCATGCGCTGAAGTTACACAAGGGGCGATTGTGGTGAAGTGGATCTATATTTACAATATGTAGGATATGATCTGCAACAGATATTACTTCATGGTATGCTAGAACAATGTTGCTTTTTACGCTGGCTGTAACCGGGATACATTGAAGTTTAGTGTTGGTGTACATGAGTACACTACGGTTGAGGTCAGTATTGACCGGTTTGAAAGGTTTTGAACCATTGGTTATTTTAACCAATCAGGGCAGGGGCCCTTGGTGTGGTGGTGTGTCAGCCATCCACGTGTCGGTACACAGGTGTGTACACTACATTTTAGCTAGGTATGAATTTGGAATATTCTACTTAGTATTACATATAGTTTATATTAGTTTAAATTAATTTAGGCTGATTACATATTAAATATATTCAATTTACAAAAATACTTAAGACTGCCAGGCGCGCGACCACGCCCGGTCGCGCGCGCAGTGAGTGCAGTAGCTAAAGGGAGACCTCCCTTTATCTACACCCTTAGTAAGGGAGCCTTGCCGTTAAGGCATTAGCGGAGCTTCTTGCCGTTAAGGCATTAGCGGAGCTAGGCGCGCGACCACGCCCGGTCGCGCGCGCGTGAGTATTGTAGCCTAAGGGTGGTTCTACCTTACGCTACTTCCCTTTATAAGGGAAGCCTTGTTACAAGGGGTTAGCGAAAGCTATCTGTAAACCACCCCGGGAATCTTGGCCCCGAGTAGGAGAGCTCTCTCCTACTAAACCCTTTTATAAAGGCGTATCGGCTAAGTAGCGGCGAACGCCGCTTAAAGGAAAGTCTTCCTCTGTGCGCTAGCCGCACAGTGCGTGTACACACACGACTACACTGGCGATTTCCTCAAGCATATGTCTACAACCATCTCATGTGCTCATCAAAGAAAGTATCAATTACAACTTCTTGTCTCGTCAACACTGAACATTAACATCAAAGATCGTTGTGTGCGTCCATCACGTGAACACCTGTTTCAACAAAGTCGTGGTAGCCCTAACACGTCCGAAGGTGCAAGTGTTTTAGTCAAAATGCTGTGCTCGTTTGAGTAAGATCAACTAAGAAAATCAAGATACGGAGACAGCTTACATGCACTACGGCAAATCCAATCCTGGCAAATAAGTCAACAAAAGGTCCTGTACTTTTGGCTGCGAAACTGTTCACATACTGTCCTGCAGCTATGGGCGCTAGGGCTCGGGCAGTAGTAGACAAACCAGGTCACGAAAACAAACTTTCAGCACCACTACAGAAAGTCAAGACACAGGCGCACCTTAAAAGCATAGCGGCAGGTCTGATTGTGGTGGGAATCTCCCGGAAAGTCATGCGCCCTCGTCCGCCCTAGTTGGTTAATTGGGCATTATCGATTGTTTTCAAGTGGTTAAGTATTTTATTTTGGAAAAGATATTTTCAGCCAATCAGAGACGACCCGCGACGGCCACCTCGCGGCTAATTGATTTATTATTTATGATTGGTATGAATGTGGAGATAAAATAGATATTTTTAACCAATCAGGAGCGACATGCGACGGCCACCTCGCGGCTAATTGATTTATGATTGGTGTGAATGTGGAGATATAAATGGAGTTTTTGACCAATCAGGAGTGACATGCGACGGCCACCTCGCGGCTAATTGATTTATGATTGGTATGAATGTGGAGATATAATTAAAATTTTTGACCAATCAGGAGCAAAATGCGACGGCCACCTCGTGACGCCACCTCGCTCAATCAGATTACAGAGGGTTTCTGAAGTAACTGTCAAGGATGATCAACGGTTACAGAGGAAATCAGTGGTAACTCTCAAGGATGATCAATCAGGTTACAGAGGGACTCAGTGGTAACTGACAAGTATTGAAGTCAGCGCTGAAGTAACCAAAAAGTAGTGGGTGAAAAAAGTGATTGACTTTGATGTAGGAGTTAGTAACACTTAATAGAACGAAATTTCTCTTGAAGTGCGCAGATCTCTGGCGGCCCTTAAAAAAACCTTCTTTTTGACCCAATACAAAAACCAAGTGTAATACAAGGAAGCCGTTGAGTGAACGCCCTAGCAAGTGGAGCAGCAGCTGTTTGAAACGCGCTAGTTTTGGGAGCAGCCCGGAACTACCTTTGGAAGTGTGTCTCAAGTGTGTTTGATTAATTTGTTGGTTCGGGCGGAAGTACTAAGTACCCGGGAAGTAAAGCAAGGAGGACTAGCTTATTACCTCTTTGTGTTGTTGATTAAGTGGATTTATCATAATTTTCAACTCCTTCACGACAGTACACTGCTCGTCATATTCGCTAATCTTGACGTACGTACTATAGCACACGTGTTCCAAGTTCCACGTACTGGCGTGTGAAATTCCACTACAATTAGATAGCGCGAGGAAGCAGCGTAACAGCAAACAATAAAACAACAATCGTAAATTTATTTTCCACAGTCCTTACGCCACTTAACGTGAGGCAGCGACCCAAATCAACAACCACGTGATACGAGAAACAAAAACGTAAAGATAAATCCAACTGCAACTGCAGTGTACCAAATTTTCGATCGTAAAAGTCACAAACCAAGCTACGCACAGTAGCGACTTGTTCTCCACTCAATAATCACACGAAAGTCAATAATCAAATACAGAAGTGATTTATTAGTGTTAAGTTTATGCCTAAAACTAATAATATGCCAATACACAAAGTTTTGTACTTAACCTAAAGTTATGTACAATACATCAACTTTCCACTGTAAAGTCGCTGAAAGTCCAAAATGACGACGCGAGCCGCTGCATGAAATGCGCTCGCTTCTAACATACACACAACTGTATACACAGTGGTACACAAAATCGTACACGCAATTACGCACCCGGTTGTGCCCACTGTCACAACCATAATAATGCCCACAATTGGTACCAATTTTATGACACACTTCACCACAGCCGCCCCTGAACCTCGTCCCAGCTGTACAGCGGTTGGGGCGGGGGTAGGTCATGCCGTTGGCTACCGTAGATTATGCCACCGTTGATCGTGTTGTCCACTCCCATAAATATGCCCTTTCTCACGTCGATCAGATCACAATCGATCAGGCCGTTGCCGATCAGTGGTGTAGCCGGGTGCGTACACGCACGGTGCGGCTAGCGCACAGAGGAAGACTTGCTTTAAGTGGCGTTCGCCGCTACTTAGCCGATACGCCTTTATAAAAGGGCTTATAGGAGAGAGCTCTCCTACTCGGGGCCAAGATTCCCGGGGTGGTTTACAGATAGCTTTCGCTAACCCCTTGTAACAAGACTTCCCTTATAAAGGGAGGTAGCGTAAGGGAGAACTCCCTTAGGCTACAATACTCACGCGCGCGCGACCGGGCGTGGTCGCGCGCCTAGCTCCGCTAATGCCTTAACGCCAAGGAGCTCCGCTAATGCCTTAACGGCAAGGAGCTCCGCTAATGCCTTAACGGCAAGGAGCTCCGCTAATGCCTTAACGGCAAGAAGCTCCGCTAATGCCTTAACGGCAAGGCTCCCTTACTAAGGGTGTAGATAAAGGGAGGTCTCCCTTTAGCTACTGCACTCACTGCGCGCGCGACCGGGCGTGGTCGCTCGCCTGGCAGTCTTAAGTATTTTTGTAAACTGAAT
This sequence comes from Peronosclerospora sorghi, assembly GCA_026184515.1. NCBI lineage: Eukaryota > Oomycota > Peronosporomycetes > Peronosporales > Peronosporaceae > Peronosclerospora > Peronosclerospora sorghi. The sequence goes on along the minus strand of CM047587.1, from coordinate 20,231,543 downwards.
ATATTTAATATGCAATTAGACTAAATTAATTTAAACTAATATAAACTATATGTAATACTAAGTAGAATATTCCAAATTCGTACCTAGCTAAAATGTAGTGTACACACCTGTGTACCGACACGTGGATGGCTGACACACCAGCACACCAAGGGGCCCTGCCCTGATTGGTTAAAATAACCAAAGGTTCAAAACCTTTCGAACCGGTCAATACTGACCTCAACCGCGGTGTACTCATGTACACCAACATTATATGTAACTCGAATGTAACCCCGTTACATCATCCCCCATCAAGACTATTGCTTACGCAATAATCAAAATCTTGTTGGAGAACTCCAACGCCAGTATCTCTGGCTGTCCATTGTACACCTTCAGCGGTGCTATGGACGCAAACTATTCCGACAACTCGGAAGTGGACGCCGTTGGGGAGCTCTCCCCAACGGCTGGCCATGTTGATAGCGCCGAACGGCGCTATCAGTCATCCAACCCATTCCCCACACGTGGGGAAAACACACTAACTCGTGCGTCTCTGTTACCCGCTAGGGGTGATACCTCCAGGTTACCACAGGCAACCACCACTAATGAACCGTCCTTGGTTCAAGAGGCCCGACGTGCCGGACGGGCACGGAAGGGATCTCGTGACCCTCAAAAGAGGGCTAAGAACGCGGTCAAGAGGGGTTTAGTCTCCTATACCCCTGGTCCAGCGGCTATACTGCCGCGTGAAATTGCGCATCGGAACCAACTCCGGGTCCGACTACTAACGCCCAAACATTATTCCGTTAAGTCCTACCGGACGCGCCTCGGGAATAAGGCACGCGGTGTCATCGTGGATATTATCCACGAGATTCCCATTGTTCTCCTGAGGGACGAAAGCGTAGAAGACGCAGAACAGGCGTTCCGCGCCTGGGAGGAAAGGGAGAAACGCCTCCCCAGTTTCGATGCGCTGTACAAAAGCTTTTCCGAACACGACTTTCGGGTAGAGAGAGCGCTACGCTTGGCCTATGCTCAGGCCAAAGCGCAAGATCAATTACCTGCCTCCTATTATACGCGCTCTGCTCTCGATGTGGTGCCGGAGAGCAATTCAAGCACAGCATCTGCCTCCGGCAAACTCCCAGCTACTGGGAGTGAAGGGGCTTCTTCAGCCCCTTTGGTCGTTGACTCTCAGGGGGATTCTCCCGCTCGAAAGCGTCAACGACGTCACGGCAATCCTGCCGCAGGGGAGTCTCGTACTCCCACGAGCTCTGGGAATGTGGATACCCTATCCACTTCACCAGGTACTGGGTATAACCCAGGTGATGGCGTCATGCCATCAGGCGCTCCACATGATAATGTGGAGTACCCTCCGTATCGAGCACTAGAGGAGGGGGTCGTGCTATTGCGGCGTGACTTCCACGAGCACTGTGATCGGCACAGCTGTCGCATCCAAGATACCCAGGAGGGACTCCGCAACGAGGGGAGTGCGAATGAACGCATCGAGGGTCGGCTTGCCTCTCTCGAGTCTCTCGTTGCGGAGCTTCAGGGTCGTATTTCAACCCTGTCGTAGATGTTCCGACCTGTTGCGCCTTTCGGCTATCCGGTTTCTCAACCTCCTCCGAGAGGGTACCCGCCTCCGGGTTCTGGTATGGCTTAAACATACCCACATAGAAGGTTGGATACGTACGCGCCTTCGGGATGTATAAGGTATACGACAAGCCCTTTCGGGCTAATACCTTAAAGGGACCCTCAAACCTGGGGCGCAGTTTATTGCGCAAAACATTTGAAACTGCATATGTAGGAAGATTTTTAGCGTTTAATAAAACAATTTATCCTACTTTGTACATCTTTTCGTTACGCCGCCCCTTGCGGTCAGCTTGCTTCTTCTGCTTGTCTTGGATTTCCGCCATGGCATCACAGACGTGTCGTAAGACACTAAGTCGCGTCGATAAAAACTTATCGATGTGCTTTCGCACAGATACAGGGCTGACATCAGGGAATCCTCCCCCCTCAAGCCCTGGGCCACCCACACGTGGCGTCAACGGAGCCCTCGGATTCACTAATCCGTTCACGTAAAACGGGGTAAACCCCGTAGGTGCATGTACCGAATTGTTGATAGCAAATTCAACCATCGGAAGCATCTCACTCCAACTCTTTGGAGAATCCGGACATAAACTCCGGAGAATATTCTCCACAACGCGATTAACGCGTTCCGTCTGACCGTCCATCTGCGGATGATCCGCAGTGGACATGAGGAGCTTGATGCCTAGCACCTTAAACAACGATCCCAAGAATTGTCCCGTAAAACGGGGATCCCGATCCGACACAACGGAATCGGGTATACCATGCTGTCGAAAGACACGGTCTAGGAACACTTTCGCTGTTCCTTGTCCATCTATGGACTCTGGCACCGCCGCCAGGTGAGCCATCTTGCTCAAACGGTCTACAAAGACCAATATGCCGGTTGATCCCGGCCTTATCCTTCGGAAAACCGAATCCATACTAATGGATTTCCAACACTCCGTTGGAACCGATAAGCTCTCCAAAGCGCAGCCGAACTTGCAGAGGGTTTAACCCTCTGACACGTCTCACAGGTGCGTATATACGCACCGACCCACTTATACATATTGGGCCACCAATACAAAGCGCTTAAAGCGCTGTAGGTCTTATCCCGACCTAAATGACCCCCGGTAGGGGCGTCATGTGCCTCAAAGAGGACTTTATATTTCAGTTCCTCATCATGATGAACAACCACACGCGGAGTGTCCTCCGTGCTCGTGCTATAATATAGCAAACCGTCACAATACCTGTAACGGTGTAAACGAACTTTAGCTCGACTTGATAGGGTTGGCTCAGACGAGCCAAGTACCTTTTCACCCAACGCGCTGATAATAGCCGTACACTGTGGGTCTTTCTCATACGCCTGGCGTATGAGATCCACCACAGACGAGGTGACGAATGTCGCGTGAGCGAGCTCGTAATCGGGACGAAGCGACAACGCGTCTGCAAGCACGTTATGCTTGCCACGTTTATACTAAACCTCAAAGTTGTACTCCGCAAAGAAGGAGAGCCAACGGGCCATCCGTTGCGATAGATGAGGCGACTTTGTCGCTGTCCGTAAGGACGCGTGGTCAGTATAAACCACGAGCGGCTTTGAGCCGAGTAGGTGAACCCTAAATTTGACAAGAGCATACTTCATTGCAAGTAGCTCCTTGTCATGAACGGGATAATTCCGTTCTGCTGCTTTAATCTGCCTCGACTCAAACGCAATTACGCGTTCCCTTCCTGCATCGTCTGCTTGTAACAAAGAACATCCGATTGCAAAATCGGAGGCGTCGCAGACGACACTAAATGGTTTCCCAGAATCTGGGAGAGCAAGAACGGGATTTTTTAACAAGCTCCCCTTAACCGCTTCAAAAGCGTTTTGTAGTTCAGTTTCCCAACACCAATCAACATCCTTTTTTAGAAGGTCGGTTAATGGATTCGCCATTTCAGCGTAGTTCTCGCTGTATTTGTGGAGATAATTGGCTAATCCAAGCCACTTCCGTAAATCTCTAAGATTTACAGGCGAAGGCCACTTCACAATGGCTTTCACCTTCGCGGGATCCACCCGCACTCCATCTTTACCGATGAAGCATCCGAGGAAAGGAATTTCATCAGCACCAAAGATACATTTGGATGTGTTTGCATATAACTGATGCTCTCGCATACATTCGAGCGCCGCTCGAAGATGTATCAGGTGCGTCTGAATATCAGACAAGTCGCCTTCCGCACGACTATGAACGAATATATCGTCGAAGTACGTCTGTGCGTACTTTCTATGAGGGCGGAAGAGTTGGGTCACCAAGCGATTAAAAATCGCTGGTTCATTGTTTGGTTTTCACCAAAACTGACGCGTCCATCGTGGATGAGGAGTTCAACTCCTCTTCCGGACGCAATACGACAACCTCGTCGATTTCATCTGCTTTTACAGCAGTCTCAAACTATTTGAAGGACATCTCCTCCAGCGACATCAGTTCGCCTACCCCAGGCAACCGTTCAAGGCTTACGCCTTATGTGACGATACCTGTCACACTATTCAGCATCCGATAGGACTGCTGACTACTGGCCTCGGGACTCATCCCGAGACCCAGATGGGGGGAGTCAATTGCCCCATCTATTGAAAGCGTCAAGCGCCTATCCACAGAGGTCTCTACCTCTACCACCGGTGACTCGCCGGTCTCACCAATAACGGCGTAGTCGGAATCATTTCCGACGTGCGAAAGAGACAAACTTCGGGTCTCTTTGCGTGGAAGCGCCTCGCGCTTAACCACAGGGGTCTCTACCCCTATAACTGGAGTTACCACAGGTAACTCACCAGTCTCGCCTATAACGGCATGGTCGGAATCATTTCCGACGTGCAAAAGAGACGAACTACAGTTCTCTTTGCGTGGAAGCGCCTCGCGCTTAACTACAGGGGTCTCTACCCCTACCACTGGAGTTACCACAGGTAACTCACC
>CM047587.1:20154133-20227064 GCA_026184515.1 Peronosclerospora sorghi | reverse complement strand
TCTACCCCTACCACTGGAGTTACCACAGGTAACTCACCAGTCTCGCCGTTCACGGCGTGGGGATTAACCGCCGAATCCCCCTCGTTAAGGAACTCTTCCTTAACGCCATTGGGAATGATCATTTCAGACATCCCAATCTCTGGCATCTCACGCCAGAATCGCTTTTGCGATCGAGCAAAGGTGGGTTCATGACTCGCCAATGCTTCACCCGATCGCGGGTGCGTTGAGCCAATGAGCTTAGACTTCCAGTGTGGTGAAGTGTACCACAAACTTGGTCACTTTTGGTCAGGGCAGTTGGTCGAGTTTCCGATTGGTCCAAACAAGGGGGGCTTTTTAGCCTATCAGATTCATGGAGTATCAAGAACGCCGGTCTTGGGTGAGTCACCTGGCATTGGGTATTTTACATAATTTTGTGTGGGTACATTAGGGACCATAGGGAGGTAGTATTATTGGTTAGTTGCGGTTTTTCCAAGTAAAAGTCTTTTGGTTGCAGGATTTTTCTAAGTAGAAGTCCTTTGGTCTTGGTCTATACCACAGCAAGGGGTCGCCGTTTTCTTTTTACGTACACTAGTCGCCTCCGCCCGCCGCGGAGTGTTTGGGGGCAGAGGGTTGAATTATCCCCTCTCGCCTATTATACCCGGTCTGGACGCGCCGCACGCGCACTTTGGCCACCGGAAGTCCCACGACGGGAGTTCGATTTGGCGATCTCGACCTTTAACTCAAGTACGTTTGGAACGTGCTATTCACTGGATTGGTCTTTACGTGGAGATATCGTTTGTGGAGTTTCACGGGCATATTGGGTTTTCACGTGGACATATTGGCTCATTTTAACATTGGTTGGAGTTTAGACCGTTTTTGGTCTTCTCTCATATTGGTCAGGGGCTAGACCGGTTGATTGGTCTACCCTCTATTATTTCGTATTGGTCAGGTCTAGATCGTTTGGACGATCGACCTATTGGAATCTATCTTTCGAAAGTGTTTCTGGTCTGTACGTACCTGGGGTGAAGAGTTCCGCCCTAGGTACACTTATCCAGCACGGTCTCATATTCAAGACCGAATAAAATCGATCTGCGATCCCGATCCACCGAGTGTGTAACTAGCCCACAAGGTGAGATGGTCTTAAGTGAATCGGACCAAGTGTCTCTGGATGATGACCGGTTGTCTGCCAGCAGCGGACGATCGGACCAGATTTCGAATGGAGGTCCGAGGGGTACCCCCCCGTAAGTTGGAAGGCTGGGCACGATGGTGGTGGTCAGGTTGTCGATACAAATGTATTCGATTTCGAACTTGACTCCACCACAATGGTGCGCGTGCCCGGATCACTTGGTGATCGTGGATATCACCGCGAGGTGTCATCAAAGATTGAATTTGAAGATTTGAATTTGGAATCGTTTTGGAGAGGGCGTAAGGAAAAGCTAAACCCTTACGTCTTCGTTCTCGATAAAGATGGCGATGTCCGGTCTGGCCTGGTGGAGGACCAGATCGGAATTAATAATTTTTTTCCTCCCCAAAAGGCTCCCACCGGAGCCGATCGGGACTATAGCAAGTCTTGCTATAGTCCCGGAAAGGATCAGGACCAAGGTCCTGATCCTATGTATGTGCATAAAAGGTTGATGGAAAATCAAAAGACGAAAAAAACTTGGAAGCTGATCAGAACGATCAGACCAACCTCCCCAAGGTCCCCAACCTCCACAAGGTCCCCAAGCTACCCAAGCTACCCAAGATTCCCAAGAAAGGGTTGGGAATGCCGGCCGAAGAAGACGACCTCGAAGAAAAGTCGCAGGTCGGAGATGGAGGCATCACTGAAGAAGACCTAAACAAGATGTACTACATTTTTGAGCAAAAACGATTTGTTCGTTTTGAAGTGGTCTTTCGGGTGTTGAACCTCGAGATCCCCGACCGTCTTCTCGGTCCCACTACCGAGCCGGTCCAGAGTGATCGCCCATTACTGTTGGTGAAAAACTTGGTGGCGATGTTGGAGGAGGTTGGAATTAAAATGCAGAACCCCGCAGATGTCCAAAAACTATTTGAATTTGAGACTTGGAGGCTGAAAACGTCGATGTCGACCTTCCACGACCATTTGGTCCCACTGGTGGGGGCGGTTCCCCGCCCAACTCCCACCGCAGAAGTGAAGGTCGCTGAAGTCTCCACAGCGCTTGTCGACATTGGTTCTGATGACGAATCGGTTTATCAGTCTCCACCGGCCTCTAACATCTCATCAGAGTTGGAGACCGGTGTCGAGCGGATGACCATGGGGTGGACCATGCCCAGCCCGAACAAAAAAGGGACGTGCGGCAGCAAAGGCTGCTTGCCAGTCGGGGCTCCAGCGACCCCCACAGATTTCAGTACCTACAAAGGAAGATACCACAACGTTGCCCATGACTCCAGATAACGTCCAAATCATGTTTGAGACGATGACGGAGCGTTTCATGGAAGACCGGGTTAGACCACCTCTGCGGCCACATGCCCAAGACCGGTCTACCCAGCAAAGTGCCAATGTTTGCCGAGATGTGGATATGGAATCGGTAACATCTGTGGACAATCCCACTCGAAGTGGTAAGCAAGTCGGCAAAGGGAATCGCAAGCCGCAACCGGCCAGACCGCGTAGACCAAGCAAGACAAGTGACTGCGACTTGGAGTCGGTCGGCGGTCTTGACGACCACTGTGGGTCAGAAGGTACGGGCTCTGAAAAGCCACGCAAGGCTAACCTAGCCTCCACTATTGCTTACGATTTTGGATCTGATGCGATTCCGCGCATCCGTATGGCCGCGACGACCGACCTCAAGGACTTCACTGGCAAGGATACTGATGAAGACCAGGCCCGGTCTTGGTTCGGTCGGGTCAAGTCTGCGTTCCTGCGAGACCAGACCCCGAAAAGTGAAAGGTGTCTGATTCTCCGGGATTTTTTGAAAGGACCGGCTGCCAACTGGATCAAACAGTTAGGTCGGGATGTCCGGTCTGACTGGGACCAGATATGTTCAGAGTTTGAAGGGCAATATTGTAACTCCGGATTTTCGAGTGCCCGCAAGTATCACCATGTGCAGAAGCGGAGCGACGAGACACCGATCGAATATTTGCATCGGTTGAACGTGGCTGCACTTCGTGCCGGCATAAAATTAAAAGAGAATAACCCGCCGAACGGTGCCGCCTTAGAACATGTGGGTCACTACACTAGTACCCTGGACGATCAAGAACTGGCGGAGCAGCTTACTCTGCTGCGTCTTAGGGACGCGGGTGAAGTTGAACAGACTCTACGGACGCTACAGCAGTCGCGTAGCATGAGGGCGAAGAGTGCTGGTGGATCAGGTCGCTACCGATCCAAGACTCAGACCCAGACCGATCCGGTCAAGAGGCCCTGGACCAGACCGACCCGAACGGTCAAGGCGATCGTAGCCGAAGACAGCACGGGATCGGAAGGGAAAAGTGGAAGTCAATCCAGCCAGGAGTCGTCGGATGAAGACCAGTATCGTTACGTCTATGTTGCGGGACCTGCCCCGAAGACCAGGTTGAAGTCCGACCAGGTAGACCGGAAAGGAAGGAACGGAAAAAAAGCAAGTCCGATCCAGACCGACCTCGTCAGAAGTGCTTCCACTGTGGGTCGAGTAAACATGATGGTTCAAACTGCTGGAAGAAGATGGTGTGCAAGAAGTGCGAGAGACGCGGCCACCCGACTGACCGCTGCTTCTTCGTATGCAAGTCATGTGGAGAGATCCACGAGTCCGGCCACTGCAAGATTGAAGAATTTTTTAACATGATACGCAAGTGGTACGTGCCGGACAATCACGCGGGGATGCTGCCGCCGGACGCAGAAAAGATGTTAAACTAGAACGCTCGCCAGGTTGGAATCTGGATCGAGCCGAGCGTTCTACGGTTCACATCTATGCATATGTCGTCAAGGAGGATAAGACCGACAATACACGTTCTATTCCAAATTGCGTCGACCGAGACCATCCGGTCTACAGTCTGAAGACCGATGAGTACTCCCGGACCAAGGTGGTTATGCAGTTGGACTTGCTGCCTGGATAATCCCGCGGATACTGGAAGTATCACGCGCCTGATAAATGGTTCAAGCAGGCGAAAGCCTGTGGCAAGATTAATAACCAGAAGGCGACGATGTTGTTCGACTCTGAAGCTGAAGTCTCGATAATCGACTCCGCCTTTGCTCGTAAGGTGGGATGTCGTATAGACGATACCCAGAGACAAGAATGCGTCGGGATCGGTGAAAACTCTTATATGACCGAAGGAAGAACGCGTGTGAAAATTACTTTGTCGGGATCGCTGGTCTACTTTTTCAGCGCTTGGGTTGGCAAGTTGTCTGGACAGGACGCTTTACTAGGCATGTATTTCATGGTCCCAGCTGGTATTCGCCTAGACCTGTCACATGGAGTGCTTACGCTCCCGGATGCGGTCCAGGTCCAGTTGGCTGGTCGAAGACCTCTGTATGGTTCGTATACCGATCTGTTCCGGTGGGATCAAGACCTCACTATCGGTCGGTCTGCCGATACCCCGGTCGAGAAAGGTTTCCGTTCTAGGAAGTTATGGTTGACCAGGGGCGAACGGTGGGTCTCAACCTTCGTAAAGAGTGCTGGTCGACGTGATTTTGTCCGTGTTACCAATATCGGAGACAAGCCGCTGACACTGGACAAAAACACTATTGCTGCTATGTGGCTAGCAGAAGGAAAGGTACCAAGGAATATGGGGTTAGTCTTGATTGGGTCGAGGCGGTATGTCGAGTGGCAAAACCTGGCGTACCAATCGACCACCGATCTTATCAGCGATGATGGGTCGGTGGAAGAGGATACCTCACCTTTAGTGGAAAGACCAAGTTATGTCACCCCGAAAAAGATGTTGGTCCGAAGAAAGGCGCCGCAGTCACCAGGAACGGTGGACCATCAAGTAGACGAGCCGAGGTTAGTCAAAGTGGTGTCAGCACAAGACCAGGCGACAGCGGAGCAAAAAACGGAAGAAGGGGAACATGAAATTGCTAGGTCGGACCAGGACTGTATTCCTAATCAGACCGATATCAGTGAAGGACAGCCCGTCGATCAATACCAGGGGCGTTCAGCCGGTCCAGACGGTCCAGGTGATATCGCCCCAGAAGATGAACAAGTCTGTATACATGAAGGCGGGGAACAGTATATTTAGGAGCTGGAAAGCCAAATGGCAGTCCTCCCTGAAGTGTCTGCCGACTCGCCCGAAGTTACAATGGACGATTTACAAGTGCGTGATCAAGACCTTAACAGTACAGACCAGATCGAGCAGTTGAAGAATATCATATGGAAGAAAAGACATCTGCTGATCGGAAAGGGCAACGCCTTACCACCTGTAGCCCGTGGTGCGATTTGCGATATTGACGTTGAAGATGCCAAGCCGATTGCCCAGCGATGTCGACGCGTGGCGCCACAGTACCGTGAAAAGATTTCTGATCTCATTAAAGGACTGTTGGTCACCAAGATTATTAGACTGTCGACCTCGCCATGGGCCTCGCCGATCGTAATTGTTATCAAGAAAAACGGCGTTGACATTAGGCTGTACATCGACTATCGGCTGGTAAATCGGTTGACTAAACTCATGGTGTACCCGATGCCGCTGATTAATGATCTGTTGGAAGACCTGGACAAGACCTTGTGGTATTGTTCGCTGGACATGGCAAGTGGATTTTGGGTGGTATCGATGACTGATCGAGCCCGTGAGATTTCCGCATTTGTGACACCGTTTGGTCTTTTTGAGTGGAACCGTATGCCGTTCGGTCTGAAGAACGCACCCCAGATCTATCAAAGGCTGATAGAAAACGCATTGTACGGACACTTCAAGATCAAGACCGATCGGGACCCTGTTGAAAATTGTGATGTGTTTACAGAGGGTGAACCCGATCGGAAAAGAAGACCTTCCGTTCTAGGGAGGCGGTCGTACATCTACGACATTCTGATTATCTGCCTCGTCATGGAACGATCTGTACGAGAAGGTTGAACGATTGTTGGAGACATGTGACCGCTGTAACCTATCTATCAGTGCCGTGAAAAGTTTTTGGGGTATGTACAAGGTCGCCTATTTAGACCATATAGTCTCGAACAATGGTCTAGAGTCTAATCCCAAGGACCTGGACGCTGAGTAACCTCCCGTTCCCCAGATCGCTGAAGGCAATGCAGTCCTTCCTGGGAAGCTTGAATTATTATAGCCGATTCATTGAAGACTTTGCTATCTACGCGGCTGTGCTGTATGAGCTCCGGGAAGTTGACTATCATATGTTGCGCGAAGAAGACCGGGCAACTTTACAGGAGGGCGCCGACTCTGGTCTTGCTGCAGTTTGTCCGCAAGTGGAGGCCGAAGATCATATGAAGCGTGCACAGTTTGCCTTTGGTATGTTGAACGTTAAGATGGCGACGGCACCGATTCTCAAGCATTTCGCTCCCGAAAAAGTGCCGACCATTATTGTATATGCCAGTAAGTGGGCTATCTCGGTCACTTTAGTGCAAGATCACAATGGTGTGTATCATCCAGTCACGTTTACGAGCCGGACGCTAAAACCAAATGAAATGAACTATGGAATTGTCGAGAAAGAAGTGCCGGCGTTGCTACGAATTCTGGATGTGTGTTACAACCTGATGGTCGGCCGACCTATAAAGGTCCTGTCAAGACGGTCTACTTTGGCCTGGCTATTATCAGCCAATGGGATGGACGGACGTCTAGGCAGATGGTCGGCGGTCTTGTCGCAGTCGACCCTCGAGGTCGTTAAGTGCACCAGGGGCGAGGAAGAGATATTGGGCACATTAGCTGCCAGTATCACTCCTCGGTCTGAAGTGGACGAGGCATTGATAGCGATTGCCCCGAGGAAGCAACCTCGGCAGTCAGTTTCGAGACCGCCACCGACCGTCGACCATGATGAAGAGCTCTTGGTCTTAAGTTTTGACGGATCGGCAAGCGTGAAGAAGAAGGTCGGCGCCTATAGTGCCATATTGTGGAAGTTGCCACAATGGTCTATAGTTGCAGCCGCTGCCGATTTCACGCCGGATATTACTGTTAACGAGGCGGAGTACCGAGGTCTACTTCTATGTCTGGACCTGCTGTCGTCGCAAGAGAAGGGGCGAGTCATCATATGTGGTGACGCTAACCTAGTGATCAGGAAGATCACCGGAGAGATCGACTGCATGGCTCCACGACTAAGGACGCTAAACGATCGAGTAATGAAGGCATTGAAGGACCACCCCAACCACGAGCTATTGCACGTGAAACGGGACTGGAACAGAAGCGCCGACTACCTAGCGACCAAGGCGATGCAAGACCAGACCGGGGCTACGATCACCGAGAAGGCCGTTCTGGATGAATTGATGAATATAAACAGGCTCCCAGAAGTGATCGGACCCAAGAACGCCCCAGTCCAGGTGCATGTGATGGTCGCGACTAGATCGAAAGCTCAGAAGTCTCGCCGACCGTTCCCGAAGGAAAGTTTGAACGAATACGCAGTGCAACAGTTAAGGATGGAACGGATCCTCAAAGAGCAGGACGAAGAAGAATGGATTATGAGCCTGAAGACCTACCTGCGTTGTGAACTGTCCAAGTTGACGAACGATCAAGCGAAAGAGTGTATCAAGATCGCAGATAGCTACGAAGTGGATGATAATGGATTATTGTATTACTGCCGCGATGCCGACCAAGACAGTGCAGACCGGGACCGGCTGGCGAAATTAGTGATCCCCGAGTTGCTGCAGCCGGATGTCCTTCATCACTATCACGTGAGTCTAGAAGGGGGACATCAGGGCAAAGGCAGGACCTATCACAAGATCAGGTCCCACTTCCACTGGAGAGGTCTTTTCCACAGTGTGCAGAAATATGTGGGCTGTTGCACGGATTGCGAGACCGGAAATGGTAGACCGGTAACCAAGGGGCGATCGCCCGGAAATATCGAAGCTACCTACCCTTTCCAGGTCATAGCGATGGACCACATACCTTCACTGCCTAGATCGACGCGCGGCAACACTGAGCTGCTGATATGGGTAGACCTGTTCACTGGTCTAGTTATCGCGAAGGCAAGTGCATCTCGGTCTGCGGATCAGATCGCCCAGAGCTACGAAGAATGTGTGTTCCGAAGATTCGGCGCCAGCGAGGTCATCAGGCACGATCGAGAACCCGGTTTTATGGCCGAGGTGTTCCGGTCGTTCAATAACATGCTGGGCCAGAAACATAGTGCGACGATGGCATATCGTCCGCAAGCAAATGGATCGGCGGAACGCATGGTGCAGACCATAACGCGGGCGATCAAGATGTACGTTGCTGACCCAGACCAGCGAGATTGGGACGAGTATGCAGAAAGGCTGGTGTTTGCACTCAACTCGTCGACCGATCGGGTCCGAGGAGAAACGCCTTTTTATCTGACATATGGATGGGACCCTCGGTCGACACTGGAAGCTGCGATACCTATCGGTTGCACCCGGACCCGCGATCGCGATGCTCGACGCTGGCGTATGCAGGTCCAGAAACACTACCAGCATGCAAAAGAAGTCGTCAACGAAAAGCTGCGTCAGGCCGCACAAGACCGGGCAGACCGGACCAATGACCAGGTCCGACCCCACGGTATAGAACCAGGGGCGAGGGTATGGCTATACCTAGACCGAGTGAAAGAGGGCTATGCGAAGAAGCTGGATCACATGTGGCACGGCCCTTTCCGTGTTGCCGAGATGATCGGTGAGCACGCTGCCCGCTAGTAACAACTGGTACAGATTACAAGGTCTTCCCGATCGTGCATGTGTCCACGTTGAAGCTGGTCCGAGAATTTCCTGATCGACCCAAAACTCCCTGTCTGGTAGACGAAGAAAAAAGATTTGATTTCGATGAAGCGTTACTTCCGGAGGACAGTTGGGAACGACCATTAGAGGAAGACGAGTTTGAAGTCGAGAAGGGCTTAGATGTTCGGTCGTCCAAGAAAACCAGGTTCGGTCGGACTCACCGAGAGTACCTGGTCCGATGGAAGGACCATGATGAATCAACTTGGGTCGACGAGCTCGACTTGAATTGTGGGGATCTTCTACGAGAGTTCGAACGAGAACGAGTCAGTCGTAATCGCTTCGCAGTGATGAAGACTCATGAAGACCAAGCCCAAGACACGCAGTAGCATCGGTCGGTCTAGACCGGTGTGAAGATGTGGAAGGTCCGGAGTTGATGTGAAATTGTGATGAACTGTGACGGATTGGAATAGCGGAATGACGAATGTTATGACTATTTTTCGTGATGGGGGTGGAACTGTTTACGATAACGTGTTCGGTGCAACTGTGGAGAGAGTAGTAAAATTAGCTCAAGTGATTTGACGATTGGACATATGAAAAAGAAATGATGACATGTATTGCGAGTTATCTGGTCGACTACCTGCGACTTCACTTGCTATCGCCCCACAGACGGCCGATGACCATCGACGGATGACTTTGCACTTGATCCTGAAACTGGTTACGCCAGGGGGCCTTCTGGTCAAGCTGGACCAAAGCATCCTTGAGGTCCGCGACCGGCTCAGCGCAATCAAGACCGGGGTACCATGTGCCGTCGTCGGCCAGCAGTCTGGTCTTCTCAACGCGACGCCTTGGCATGTGGAGGAACACCGGGTACAAGAACACGTCGACGTCACACTCGCGAGCTCTCATCCTGACCAAAATGTACTGGCACAGGGATTGCCAAACCTCGCCCGCTCGAATTCGACGTCGCTTGCGCTTGCTCTGGAACGTCGCCAGGCCCGGATCTTGTCGCACCCGGTCGGGGGGAAGCATCAAGTAGTGGGACGCTTCCCAAATTGCTTGGCCGTGGATATTGTTGAAATTCTTCACCCGGCCTAGCAAAGTACCGATCCACGGAGTCAAGTGGAACACAAGTCCTATCTTGGGGTGTTCGAAAATTTTCCATGGTTCATCGCCGTATAGGCGGGAGATCTGCCCCGACGTAATCAAGTCCGCCCTCCATGCAGACGCGGCAGGGGTTTTCTTGGCCGGTGGAAAAATCCAGGGGTCCGGGCGAGAGAAAGACCGGACCATAAGCTGCTTGGTCAGGGTAGACCGGCGCAAACAGCCGATTTGCCCCGACGACCACGGCAAAGTGATTTCAAACTTCCGCGGCGGAAGGGAGCTGGTGTCAACCACCATGTTCTTTAATAGGGCGTACTTGTGAAGTCCGGATGTCCCGGGAGAACCGAAGGCGCCGGCGTCGCGGATGTTGATACTGGTGTAGCGTCGCTTGGCAGAACAGTCTTCTGCTCTGACCCCACTGTCGAAGCCACTTGGACGAAACTGTCACGCAAATTCGTTTGTGATTTGGACTGGATGGGGATCATGAACTAGGAATCGCCTGACCCTTCGCTGGAGTCCTCCTCAGACGATACCCCTGTGTGCTGGATGCGACTTGCAGTACGGCGCGAGGGCGCTCGACTTTCCGAGGGGCTGTAGATGTCGTCCATGTCCGAGTCCGAGTCCATGAGAAGCGCCTGTGTCTTGGCTCGCTTATGAGGCACTGCACGCTCCCCCCCCGAGTCTGGGTCCGCGCGCAGTTCCCCGCACCCTCGAGCTACCCGGCGCGTCCGCGCGCTACTTCGATTTTTGTGCAATTTCGGGCTGCTGAATATCATCCAATGAACGATGTCTGTCTTGGTCCTGCTGCAAGCGGTCTTGGTCTTGCTCCGAGGCGACTAAGGTTGCCGGCGCAGACCAATCTATGCTGGAGGAAGCAGCGTAACACGGATGCAGCAAGTTCATAAAGCGCTGGCGGCACTGGTCTAGTGCCACCTGACGACGACCCGACTCTAGTTTCCAAGCGTCTGACTTGTCTTGATAAGACCGGACCTTCTCGGTCTGGTCTTGAATTGAAATCTGAAGCTCGGCAATGCGTCGCGCGAAGTCCTCGCCCTGCATGCGCAGTGAGGTCGCGTCAAACTGTCCGTCCAGCTGCTGCCGGCGAACAAGTGCAAGTTGATCCCGGAGATGGGAATGATGAGCCTCCAGACGGGACAGCTCATGACGCACGCTTACCAGCTCCGCTAAAATTGGTCGAAGCTGGTCAACATGATCGTCGGACTTCCTACCGGCATCAAGCAAGGCACCTATTGCCTTGACGACGCTGGGAGGGATGAGAGCTGAAGACAAACGGGGGCCAAGCCAAGTACAAGACGAAGACCAAAGATGCGCACCTTGTGTTGCCTGGTGGGCCACCTGGGTCCTGAGACGCATGTTTTCTGCAAGCATATCCTGCATCTGCGTGTCGGCTGCAGTCTGACGCCCTTCCGATGTTTGAAGTGCACGAGAGTTACGTGGGCTGTCAGACCGAGCCGACCGGACAGGCGAAGCAAGGTGGGGCGACTCGGCACATAGAGTTTCTACAAGAACAAGCGTCAAGAGGAAGCACACGAGGATCGAGCGCAGTGAAGGAAGTACCTGACGCTGGTGTCGAAGATGTTTGGTCCATGGTGAAGAAGTGTGAGTGACCAAGATCCAGTTGGTCAAGTGATGGGTGAGTCTGACCGTTATCGTTGTGCGACACGGTCGGACTCAGGGGCGGCTGTGGTGAAGTGTACCACAAATTTGGTCACTTTTGGTCAAGGCAGTTGGTCGAGTTTCCGATTGGTCCAAACAAGGGCGGATTTTTAGCCTATCAGATTCAAGGAGTATCAAGTACGCCGGTCTTGGGTGAGTCACCTGGCATTGGGTATTTTACATAATTTTGTGTGGGTACATTAGGGACCATAGGGAGGTAGTATTATTGGTTAGTTGCGGTTTTCCCAAGTAAAAGTCTTTGGTTGCAGGATTTTTCTAAGTAGAAGTCCTTTGGTCTTGGTCTATACCACAGCAAGGGGTCACCGTTTTCTTTTTACGTACACTAGTCGCCTCCGCCTGCCGCGGAGTGTTTGGGGGCAGAGGGTTGAATTATCCCCTCTCGCCTATTATACCCGGTCTGGACGCGCCGCACGCGCACTTTGGCCACCGGAAGTCCCTCGACGGCAGTACGATTTGGCGATCTCGACACTTTAACTCAAGTACGTTTGGAACGTGCTATTCACTGGATTGGTATTTACGTGGAGATATCGTTTGTGGAGTTTCACGGGCATATTGTGTTTTCACGTGGACATATTGGCTCATTTTAACATTGGTTGGAGTTTAGACCGGTTTTTGGTCTTCTATCATATTGGTCAGGGGCTAGACCGGTTGATTGGTCTACCCTCTATTATTTCGTATTGGTCAGGTCTAGATCGTTTGGACGATCGACCTATTGGAATCTATCTTTCGAAAGTGTTTCTGGTCTGTACGTACCTGGGGTGAAGAGTTCCGCCCTAGGTACACTTAGCGAGCACGGTCTCATATTCAAGACCGAATCAAATCGATCTGCGATCCCGATCCACCGAGTTTGTAACTAGCCCATTCCATCGGGTACACAAGGTGAGATGGTCTTAAGTGAATCGGACCAAGTGTCTTTGGATGATGACCGGTCGTCTGCCAGCAGCGGACGATCGGACCAGATTTCGAATGGAGGTCCGCGGGGTACCCCCCCCCGTAAGTTGGAAGGCTGGGCACGATGGTGGTGGTCAGGTTGTTGATACAAATGTATTCGATTTTGAACTTGACTCCACCACACCACTCTATCCATGGCTCGTGGCGTTCCAGCCACTTCATGCCCAGAATGAGTCCAAATCCAGGCCTCAGGCAACGTTCTTAGCTATCGAAGTCTGTAAACTTCAGCTTAAGGTCAATCGGGACCTTGGGTACAGAAACATATACGCCCGTCGCTAGACGGGCCGTGACAACGTCACGAGAACGTCCCTCTAGGGCCTCGGCGTACAGCCGACTATTCTCAACAGAAGTCCGTCTGATATAATTGTCAGACTCTCCAGAGTCTATCAAGACTCTCCAAGGCTTATCAAAGCCTTCACGTCCGTAGGGACTACCAGCAAACCTGGCTGGTACACCAACTCGGTGCTAGAAAGCACCGCTTCCGTCGGGGATTTGTGCTGTCGTCCCCTACCCTGGGGATTAACAGCACTGATGGGTACCCCAGTAAGGCTCCCCGCACCTATTGGGAGCCGCGGTTTCCCGACGGCTTGGGCGAGGGCATTTTTGTCGCCCTCGGCCCCTTCCAGCGACTATCTCGCTGGGGATTTTGTGGACATCTGTTTCTCAGATGATACACTCTTCTACATAGGAAGCACCTTAGCGGCCCACGCCGCTGCAACATAGCTAAGAGCTTCGCCCCGAAGCTGTGCGAAAAAGAGTCGGAGTGACTCTTAGCGGAAGGTTTCCCCTCCACTTCGACCTGACTCAGGTCCATGGGTTCAGGGCCCACCTTAGAGGAACGAAAGTTCCTCTCGGCGTTAAACGCCATCTTAAACGCCTCCCACAGGGATTGGGGTCGGCATCGGAACATTTCCGAACGTGCTGGCCCTTCTTTCAGGCCTCCCATGAAAACGGGGATGGACACATCGTCCGAATACGCTTTCGCGTACATCCCTGCCAACAGGGTCTTCTGTCCTTGGACATATGTCTTCAAGTCACTAGTGCCCTGACGGCACCTCAAAAACGCCAGCTGATTCTGGAGAACCAGATCAGGCGTAGCATACATGTCCGTAAGCTTTCGCTTAAGTACTCCCCAGTTCGGGAACACGGTCGTGACCGAATCCTGACACGTAAACGCCCAAGTACGGGCTTTGCCCGTAATATGGGTCAGTGCAAGTCCCACTTGCAGGTGATCCTCGATCACGTTCGCGGTGGCGAATGCACGAAGCCACACATAAAGGTTTTCACCTTTCTCGCCGGTGGATTCCTTTATCTTAAAGGACATCGGAGGGCGCACCCCCGTAGACGCGGGATAACTCCCGCGAAGACTCACCCCATGGACGATAAGGGCATTCACCCTTTCACGCACGGCATCGAGGCCCTGCTCCACTAGATGGCGCATGCCATCCTCACCCAATATGGGTAACAGCATTTTAAAGGCTTCCTGTTGGACGGGGGTTAGCTTACCCTAATCGTCCTGATCCATCCCTTGCAGAGGGTGTTGATCACCAACACAGGTGTTGGATTGACTACAAGTGCTACCTGATGTAGCCGGGTGCGTACACGCACGGTGCGGCTAGCGCACAGAGGAAGACTTTCCTTTAAGCGGCGTTCGCCGCTACTCAGCCGATACGCCCTTATAAAAGGGCTTAGTAGGAGAGAGCTCTCCTACTCGGGGCCAAGATTCCCGGGGTGGTTTACAGATAGCTTTCGCTAACCCCTTGTAACAAGACCTCCCTTATAAAGGGAGGTAGCGTAATGGAGAACTCCCTTAGGCTACAATACTCACGCGCGCGCGACCGGGCGTGGTCGCGCGCCTAGCTCCGCTAATGCCTTAACGGCAAGGTTCCCTTTATAAGTGTGTAGATAAAGGGAGGGCTCCCTTTAGCTACTGCACACACTGCGCGCGCGACCGGGCGTGGTCGCGCGCCTGGCAGTTCAAGTATTTTTGTAAACTGAATATATTTAATATGTAATTAGCCTAAATTAATTTAAACTAATATAAACTATATGTAATTCTAAGTAGAATATTGCTAATTCGTACCTAGCTAAAATGTAGTGTACACACCTGTGTACTGACACGTGGATGGCTGACACACCACCACACCAAGAGCCCCTGCCCTGATTGGTTAAAATAACCAAAGGTTCAAAACCTTTCAAACCGGTCAATACTGACCTCAACCGTGGTGTACTCATGTACACCAACATTATATGTAACTCGAATGTAACCCCGTTACAAGTGGTATGCCCATCGCGATCAAGCGTTCATCCTCCACCAACCGTGACATCAGCGATCAGGCTCTCTCGATGAGTCATTTCTGCATTTCCATCGTGCAAGCAATAATGGACGGTGCCCCAGCGACCACAGCTAACGCTCTTGTCCTAGATCGGGCCACGTCTGATTAGCTGATCGCCGCGGTCAATCAGGCTTACAGCCTTCAAGAGACACTCCACGCACGCGATGAGCAGATCGCTGTGCTATCCAACTCGCTCGCGGTGAGCGAAGACACTATCTCGGTGCTTCGACAGCATCTTGCTCGCGCCAACCGTAACGTGGCGGATCGTGATACCGAGATCGAGCGGGCCGTCCTTAAACAGCTTGTGCCACTGCGTGATTTTGTCGGCGCTGCAGTCAACGATCTCAGGTCCAAGTTAAGGACCGCGGAGAAAACCATAGCCGAACAAGAGAAAACTATGGCCGATCAACGCGCCCAAACCCGCGATCTGGAGAGCAGTCGTGATCGCGATCTACTATCGGTGCAAGAAGAGACCATTGCTGATAAAGCGCAAGAGATCTCACGTCTCATGATACTTCATGATCAAGCGACGTTTGATCAACTTCAGCAGCGCGTGAGAGTGCTAGAAGAAGAATACGATCAGGCCGCTTCCAAGAATACGATTAGGCCGCTTCCAAGAATCAGCGCTTGGTCGAGCAGGAGCTCAAGCTTAACTCCGAGGCTGAAAGATGCAAGCGTCAACACGATCGCCTCCGGAAAAAGAACAAAGCCAATCGTCTGCAGATGGATGAATATACCGCCATCATAGCCTAGATGCAGGAGATATGCGAACTTGTCGAGCGGGTGTCGGACCTCAAGACCGAGCTGGAGGATCTGCACGCCGAGAATTCCAAGCTGGAGGAGGAGCTTTCCGCAGCGAAGTGCCGCTTCGATCAAGTTTCTGCAGATCGCGACACGCAGCTCAATAAGCTGCTACAGGCTCAAAATGAAGTTACGCAATTGCGTTTATTCCACTCGAACCTTCAAACCCAGTTGGCTGGCATGTAGCTGCAGATGCAGATCGCCCCGATCGCCAGCACTTCTCTTGCATGTTCTGATCAGGCTGCGTCGCCTGCTGGCCTTCCAGATGATTCTCCAGAAGCTCGATTGGCCGAGTCGCTTCTCTGTCTAAAAGACGTATTCATCGTTAACGAACTTCATCTCGGTCCAAGCGGCCACGCTTCCTTCCTCCCATTTCGGAGGAGAAGTCGGAGGATGATAATTGTGGTGGAGTCAAGTTCAAAATCGAACACAGAAGTGTCGAGAACCTGACAACCATCGTGCCCAGCCTTCCAACTGACGGGGGGGGGACCCCGCGAACCTTCGCCTACGATCCGATCTGATCGTCCGCTGCTAGCAGACGACCGATCATCAGCATAGGACGCCTGGTACGATTTTCGCGTCTCTATATCACCTTGTGTACCCGATGGAATGGTGTGGTTACACACTTGGTGATCGTCGCTGTAAACGATTCGGGTCTTAAATGCGAGACCGTTCTGGGTGGTGTACCCTGGGCGGAACTCTTCACCCTGGGTACGGGCAAACCGGTTATACTTAAAGTAAGTATACTCCAAAGGGCAGATCGCTTAATCGATCGTAGAGCCCAACCAATGTGAGAAGAAAAGACCAATATTCCAATGTGGAGATCCAAAGAGAACGTGACAAACTCCACGAACGATATCTCCACGTAATAATCCAAAAAACGTGGTTACACGTTCCAAACGTGTGTAACTTGGGCTTGCAAAGCCGACCAATGAGTACTCCCGTCGAGGGACTTCCGGCGGGCCAAGTGCGTCTGTAACGCGTTCCGGCCGGGTATAATGAGCTAGAGGGGATTACTCGACCCTCTGCTCCAAAACACTCCGCGGCGTGCGGAGGCGACTGATGTACTGTGCAAAGATGCGAACAACTTCCTTGTTGTGAGTTAAACAACCAAAAATCCAAACTCTCCCTACGGTCCCCAATATGTACAAACGTGAAATATGTAGAATAAACGCAATATCGTGTGACTCACCAAAATATGCGTTCTTGACACTTCTTTCACACGATAGGCTTAAAAGCCTCCTTGTTTTCCACAAATACGATCGCTGATAAGCTGATCGGCGTTCCTCGGACACAAAGTGACCAAATTTTTCGCATTCACTTCTCCACAGTCGCCCCTGAGTCTGGCCGCAGCCGCGCAACGGTAGCGACCCGATCTCACCACCAGTTGGCATCCCAGATCTTCGCAGTAGTGGACTTCACCGATTGACAGATCTTCGAATCCGCCTTCGCCAGGTATTTGTCCTTATGCACCTGACGATCTTGTAGCCTCTCTTGACGTTCGTTGCTGCAGGTGCCTTATGCTCCCAATCGCCACATGTTAATTCGTTCTCCGATAGGCCCGATCTGACATCACTAGCACCACTTCGGATTCCGACACATCGGATGGGCATCAGATAGGGGTCGACCAGCTTCGGAAAACAGTCAGGGAACTTCAGTCGCAGTTGGCCACAAAGGATACATCATTCTTGCAACTGCGGAAGGAAGTGGATACTTTGATCCCCGTGTCCACGAAGTTACGGAAGGTGATCGCTGAGAACGCGCATCTCCGGGCCCAGTTCACCCAACAAACAACGCGAGGTAAGCTGATCGGTCGCTATCTTCATCTTGGATCTGCTCTCACCTTCCTTCGCGTGTAGATTGGCTTCCAACCGACATCGCCAAAGCGTTTGACGCTTTACTCGCGGCTGATCGGCAGTCCCATGACCACTGCGATCAGCTCCGACCGATCTTGGACGGGCTGATCGGCGCACGACATGATCTGTCTCGACTGGAGGCCTACAGGTCACACCTCCGGGAACAGCTCGCGTTGGTCAACCGGCAGAGGCTGGGAGGATCAGTCCGATCGGACTTTACTTCGCAACCAACAGGGTTACCTGGGGAGGCAGATCGGCGATTTGCAGGTCGTGGTCAAGGACCAGATCAAGAAGGTCGAGTCCTTCCAGAGCCGATCGAACGCCTGGACCCAGGAGTCAAACAGTCGTTGGGCGGCCGTAGATCGGTGCCACCAACAGTTCACTGACTTGATGTACCGGCGTTCGGATGCAGTCTCTATCGTTGACCGGTCTGCATCGGCCGCTCTGATCGATCTGCACCAAGATCGGAAGCGACGCCATTCATTGGCCAAACGTCGATATTCCAAAATTCCAAAAGTTTCCAAGAAGCGTAAGGACGCGTCGAAGGGCTCAAGGGCGCGGGGCGTGGCGCGCGACTCCTAACTCGAGGAGAAGCGAGCGGTGCCTCAAAAGAAAGCCAAGACGCAGGCGCATCTTCCAATCCCAAGATCGGACGCAGCCGACACATCCATCATCGTCAAATCGCATGCGCCCTTACTCCCCCGCTCTGCTCACACAAAGCATATGGAGATCTCCTCCGGAGAGGACTCGGGGAACGAAGGAGATTCTGAGTTCTTGTTCACTGCTTTGTCCAATTCCCGATCCGATCAACGCCGAGGTCCTAATCCAGCGAAGCCTGCTTCGGGGGCTGATCAGGTGATCAGCTACCAGGGTGATGGTGTTAAACGAACGCGTGAGTCAACCGGATCGGCGCCTTCCTTCCAGACCGGCACATCTGAGCAGCGCCATCACCCCCGATTGAAAGGGGTGTCGATCGGAGATCGATCTCTTCCGTCGTTTACTTCAGATGCCACTTTTCCATGGTCACCGGCGCAGATCGGTAGCTTGCGCCGATCATCCCTGACCAAGCAAGATCTATCCCGGTCGATATCCCGACCAGATTTCTGGCTCTTCCCTCGTGCTTCGAAAACCTCTGACCCGTCTGCGTGGCGGGAGGATCTAGTCACAGGACCGCAAATCGCCCATCTGTATGCAGATCGACTATGGACAGTGCTACTCAGCGCCAAGTTGGACTCCATGTTAGCGTCGACTCCTTGGATCGATTGCTTCTGGGTCTACTTCGGGCTTTTAATACAGCCCACTGCCAGGCAATCTGGGAGTCCACCCACTATCATCCTTCCAGCTGGTCGGGCGCTACGTGACCAAGACCTGATCTTGTTTCGGAAGCGCCGGAAACAGCGCTGGAGTCGGGCGGGCGAGGCCTGGCTGAACCTTTGCCAGTTTATTCTGGAAGGGATGCTGGCCCGCGAGTGCGACATCGACATCTTTCTGTATCCGGTGTTTCTTCATATGGCCAAGCTTTGCGTCGAGAGCCCCGGGGCGTTGACTGAGGACGGCATCTAGTATCCGGTCTTCATTGTGACGAGCCGATCGTAGACCTGAAAAACGCCTTGATCCAGATCGATCGGAAGGAGTCCTGGCGCAATCAGCATCAGGACCAGATCGAAGATCATTCGGCGCTAGCTATTGGTCGTCTGTGGGGTGATTGCGAATTTTGATGCGGCAGATAGCTGACAAGATAATACATAATATATGTCATCATTCTTTCAAAATTCCTGATCACCTGATCACTTGCCCTAATTTCATCACTTTCTCCAAACTTGCACCAACACATTATCACACACACAGTTTCCATTCACATCGCGAAAATTATCACCACGTTCGTCACTCCACTACTCCAGTTCATCACAGTTCATCACGATAATTCACAATAATTCAGACCTTACACATATTCACACCGATCGATATACTGATCGGTGCTATTGCGTGTCTTGATCTTCATCTTCATGAGTCTGCATCACTTCGAAGCGATTCCGACTGACTCGTTCTCGCTCGAACTCTCGTAGCAGTGCTCCGCAATTTAGATAGAGTTCGTCGATCCAAGTTGCTTCGTCATGCTCCTTCCGGAGGACCAGATATTCTAGGTGTGTGCGACCGAAACGTGTCTTCTTGACCGATCAGACATCTAGCACCTTTTCCACCTCTAATTCGTCCTATTACAATGGCCTTTCCCAACTGTCTTCCGGCAAAAGAGCTTCGTCAAAAACGAATCTCTCCGCTTCGTCCACCAGACAGGGTATTTTAGGCCGATCGGGGAACTCTCTTACCAGCTTCAGTTTGGACTCCTACACGATCGGAAAAACTTTATAATCCGTGCTGATCGTGATTAGACGGGCAGCATGCTCACCGATCAGCTCTGCTACACGGAAAGGACCGTGCCACATATGAGCCAACTTCTTTGCATAGCCTTCCTTGACCCGATCGAGGTATAACCATACCCTCGCCCCCGATTCAATACCATGAGGGCGGACCTGATAGTTATTCCGATCTGCTCGATCTTGCGTGGCCTGACGCAACTTTTCATTGACGACTTCTTTCGCATGCTGATAATGCTTCTGGACCTGCATGCGCCAACGACGGGCATCGCGATCGCGGGTCCGAGTGCAGCCGATCGGTATCGCCGCTTCAAGTGTCGATCGAGGGTCCCATCCATACGCCAGATAGGAAGTCTCTCCTCGGACCCGATCGGTTGAACTGTTGAGTGCGAATACCAGTCTTTCTGCATACTCATCCCAGTCACGTTGGTCTGGGTCGGCCACATACATCTTGATCGCCCTTATTATTGTCTGAACCATGCGTTCAGCCGATCCGTTCGCTTGCGGACGATATGCCATCGTCGCACTCTGTTTCTGGCCTAGCATGTTATTGAACGACCGGAACACCTCGGCCATAAAACCGGGTTCCCGATCGTGTCTGATAACTTCGCTGGCGCCGAACCTTATAAACACGCATTCTTCGTAACTCTGGGCGATCTGCTCCGCAGATCGGGATGCACTAGCCTTTGCAATCACCAGACCGGTGAATAGGTCGACCCATATCATCAGCTCAGTGTTGCCGTGTGTCGATCTGGGCAGTGACGGTATGTGGTCCATCGCTATCACCTGGAAAGGGTAGGTAGTCTCGATATTTCCGGGAGATCGGCCCTTGATTATCGGTATGCCCTTTCCGGTCTCGCAATCCGTGCAACAGCCCACATATTTCTGCACGCTTCGAAAAAGTCCTCACCAGTGAAAGTGGGCCCTGATCTTGTGATATGTCCTGCCTATGCCTTGATGTACCCCTTCTAGACTTGCATGGTAGTGATGAAGGACATCCGGCTGCAGCAACTCAGGGATCACCAGTTTCGCCAGTCGATCTCGATCGGCACTGCCTTGATCAGTGTCGCGGCAGTAATATAGCAATCCATTTTCATCCACATCGTAACTATCCGCGATCTTGGCACACTCTGTCACCTGAACATTTGTCAACTTGGACAATTCACCGCGCAGATAGGCCTTCAAGTTAACGATCCAATCTTCGTCCTGCGCCTTGAGGATCCGTTCCGCCATTAGCTGTTGTACAACGTACTTACTCAGGCTTTCCTTTGGGAACGATCGGCGAGACTTCCGAGTTCGCGATCTAGTTGCCGCCATCACATGCACCTGATCAGGGCTGTCCTTGGGCTTGATCAACTCCGGGAGACTGTTTATGTTCATACGTTCATGTAGAACGGCCTCCTCGGTGATCGTAGCCCCGGTCTGGTCCCTCATGGCTTGGGTCGCGAAGTTATCGGCGCTCCTGTTCCAATCCCGTTTCACGTGCAATAGCTCGTTGTTGGGATAGTCTTTCAGTGCCTTCATCACCCGATCACTCAGCAACTTCAGCCGTGGCGCCTTACAGTCGATCTCCCCGGTGATCTGCCTTATCACTAGGTTGGAGTCACCAGATATGATGATCCGCCCTTTATTTTGTGATGACAGCAGATCAAGACATAGAAGGAGTCCCCGATATTCCGCCTCGTTGAACGTTATGTCAGGCGTGAAATCGGCGGCGGCTGCTACTATAGACCATTGTGGTAACTTCCACAGTATGGCAATATAGGCGCCGACTTTCTTCTTCGCGCTAGCCGATCCGTTGAAAATCAAGACCAGGAGTTCCTCATCCCGATCGACGATCGGTGGAGGCAGCGAGATTGACTGTCGAGGTTGATTCCTTGGGGCAATCGCCATCAGAGCTTTATCGACTTCAGACCGAGGGGTGATACTGGCAGCCAATGTGCCCAATATCTCCTCCTCTCCCATGGTGCACTTGACGACATCGAGGGACCACTGTGACAAGATCGCCGACCATCTGCCGAGTCGACCGTCCATCCCATTGGATGATAACAGCCAGGCCAATGTCGACTGTCTCGATAGAACCTTTACAGATCGGCCGAACAGTAGGTTGTAGCACACATCCAAAATCCGTAGCAAAGCCAGAACTTCCTTTTCTACGATCCCATAGTTAACTTCGTTCGGCTTTAACGTCCGGCTCGTAAAAGTGACCGGGTGGTACACTCCATCATGTTCTTGCGCTAGAGTGGCAGAAATGTCCCACTTACTAGCGTACACAATGACGATCGGCATTTTTTCCGGATCGAAGTGTCTGAGAATCGGTGCCGCCACCATCTTGGCCTTTAGCATGCCGAAAGCAACCTTTGCACGCTTCATGTAATCCTCTGCCTCCACCTGCGGAAAATCTGCGGGCAGATTAGAGTCGCGGCCCTCCCGTAAAGTTTCCCGATCTCCTTCGCGCAACATATGATAGTCGACTTCTTTGAGCTCGTACAGAACGGACGCGTAAATCGCGAAGTCTTCAATGAAGCGGCTGTAGTAATTTAGGCTCCCTAAGAAGGACTGCATTGCCTTCAGTGATCTGGGAAACGGGAGGTTGCTCAGTGACTCCAGATCCTTGGGATTGGCCTCCAGCCCACTGATCGACACCATATGACCCAAATAGGTGACCTTGTACATGCCCCAAAAACTCTTCACAGCACTGATCGACAGGTTCCAGCGATCGCATGTCTCCAACAACCGTTCGACCTACTCGCACGGATCGCTCCATGCCGAAGCAGGGATCAGAATATCAGCGATATACGATCGCCTCCCCAGAACGGACGGTCAACTTTCCCGATCGGGTTAGCCCTCTGTAAATACATCATGGTTTTCGGTGGGGTCCCGATCGGTACTGATCTTGAAGTGTCCATACAATGCGTTGTCGATCAGCCTCTGGTAGATCTGGGGCGCGTTCTTGAAACCGAACGGCATACGGTTTCACTCGAACAGACCAAACGGCGTAACAAATGCGGAGATCTCGCGAGCCCTATGGGTCATCGAAACCACCCAAAATCCACTTGCCATGTCCAGTGAGCAATACCATAGGGTCCTGTCGAGATCTTCTAGAAGATCGCTGATCAGCGGCATCGGGTACACCATAAGCTTGTTCAACCGATTTACCAACCGATAATCGATACACCACCAGATGTCGACGCCGTTCTACTTGATCACAATCACGATCGGTGAGGCCCACGGCGAGGTCGACGGCTTAATGATCTTGGTAGACAACAGTCCTTTAATAAGATCGGACAGTTTTTCGCGGTACTGTGGCGCCACACGTCGGCATCTCTGGGCGATCGGCTTGGCATCACCAACATCGATGCCACAGATCGCTTCGCGAGCAGCAGGGGGTAAGGCGTTGCCTTTCCCGATCAGCAAATGTTTTTTTTTCCATATGATCTTCTTTAGCTGATCGATCTGGTCGGGACCGTTGACATCCCGATCACCCACTTTCAGATCGTCCAAGGTGACTTCAGGCGGATCAGCAGACACTTCAGGGAAGATTTCCATCTGGCTCTCCAGCTCCTGAATTTATTGATCCCCGCCCTCATGGATACAAACTTGGTCGTCTTCCGGGGCAATATCATCCACACCGTCCTGATCGGTTGAACACTGTTCCCGATCGGTGGGCTGACTTTCAACGACATCGATCTGCTTAGGCGCGCCATCGTGGTCCGCCCCAGCAATACGTTTTTTATTCCCGGCTCCGCTGTCGCCTGTTCTTGTGACGCCACCACGTTGAGGACCTTGGCTCATCTGCTAGATGGTCCACCGTGTCCGGCGACTGCGGTGCATTTCTTCGAACTAACATCTTCTATGGGGTTACATAGCTGGGTCGTTCCACCATAGGTGCGGTATATTCTTCCACCGATCCATCATCGCTGATCAGATCGGTGGTCGCTTGGTATACGAAGTTCTACCACTCAACATACCGTCTCGATCCGATCGAGACGAACCCCATCTTTCTTGGCACTTTCCATTCCGCCAGCCACATGCCAACAATAATATTGTTGTCGAGTGTAAGCGGCTTGTCACCGATATTAGTGACTCGAAAAAAATCATATCGGCCGGCGCTCTTCACAAAGGTCGACACCCACCGATCGCCCCAGGTCACCCATAACTTTCTTGATCGAAAACCTTTGTCGACCGGGGTATCAGCGGATTGGCCGACTGGAATGGTGACATCTTGGTCCACCTTACCAGATTGGTGTGCGATCCGTATAGGGGCCGCCGCCCAGCTAACTGGATCTGGACCTCATCCGGGAGTGTAAGCACTCCATGAGACAGATCAAGGCGAATACCCGACGGCACGATGAAATCCATGCCTAACAGGGCATCCTGACCAGCCAGCTTGCCAACCCAAGCGCTGAAGAAGTACAGCGAACCCGATAGGGTGATCTTCACGCGCGTCTTTCCTTCGGTCATATAAGAGTTTTCACCAATTCCAACGCATTCTTGTCTCTGGGTATCGTCTATACGACATCCGACCTTACGAGCAAGGCGGATTCGATAATTGAAACTTCAGCCCCAGAGTTGAACAACTTCGTTGCCTTCTGGTTGTTAATCTTACCACAGGCTTTCGTCTGCTTGAACCATTTGTAGGGCGCATGATACTTCCAGTATTCGCGATACTCCCCAGGAAGCAGCTCCAACTGCATGACCACCTTCAATCGGGAGTATTCATCGGTCGTGAGATTGTAGACCGGACGATCCCGATCGACGCAATTGAGAACAGAACATGTATTGTCGGTTTTATTCTCCTTGCCGACATATGCATAGATGCCAAACGTAGATCGCTTGATTCCAACCTCGCGAGCGTTCTAGTTTAACATCTTTTCCACGTCCGGTGGGAGCATCCCCGCGTGCTTACCCGGCACATACCACTTGCGCATCAGATTGAAGAACTCTTCGATCTTGCACTGGCCGGCCTCGTGGATCTCTCCACATGACTTGCACACGAAGAGGCAGTGATCGACGGGGTGGCCGCGTCTTTCACACTTTTTGCATATCAGCTTCTTCCAGCAGCCCCGATCATCGTTCTTGCTTGACCCGCAGTGAGAACACTTCTTGCGAGGTCGGTCCGGGTCGGACTTGTTTCCACTCCTGCCCTTCCGATCTGCCTGGTCAGGCGTCGATCTGGTTCTTGGGGCAGGTTCCGTGACGAAGATGTGAAGATATTGGTCCTCGTCTGACTCCCGACTGGACTGGTCGTTACTTCATTCTTCCGATCCAGTGCTGTCTTCAGTATCGATCGCCTTAACAGCACGGGCCGATCTGGTCAGGGGCCTCTTCACCGGATCGGTCTGGGTATTAGATCTGTAGCGACCCGATCCAACGGTGCCCTTCGCCCTCATGCTGCGTGAATGTTGCAACGTCCGCAACGTCTGCTCCACTTCCCCCACATCTTTGAGGCGCGACAGAGTGAGCTGATCTGCCATCTCTTGGTCATCAAGGGTACTGATATAGTGACCCACGTGCTCCATAGCGGCACCGGTCGGCGGGTTGCTTTCGTTGATCACTATCCCGGCGCGAATTGCAGCTACGTTCAAATGGTGCAAGTACTCAATCGGCGTTTCGTCGCCCGCTTCTGCAAATGATGGTATTTGCGGGCGCTAGAGAATTTGGAGTTGCAGTACTGCCCCTCAAATTCTGAACATAGCAGATCCGAGTCAGATGGGACATCCCGACTCAACTGTTGGATCCAGTTCGCAGCCGGTCCTTTCAGCAGATCTATTAAGATCAAACACCGTTCCTTTTTTGGTGTCTGATCCCGCAAGAAAGCATACTTGACCCGACCAAACCACGATCTGGCTTGCTCCTCATCGGCGTCCTTGCCAGTAAAATCCTTGATATTAGTTGTCGCAGCCATGCGAATGCGTGGTATCGCAGTAGATCCAAAATCAAACGCGGTCGTAGAGGCTAGGTTAGCCCTGCGCGTTCTGGCTACACCTGCACCGTCTGACCCATAGTGGTCATCCGGATCGCCGATCGAATCCATGTCGAAATCGCTGTTTTTGCTTGATCGACGCGGTCGGGTTGGATGCGGCTTGCGTCTTCCCACCTCGGGTAGCCTTATCCGTTGATGTCACTGACTCCATACAAACATCCCGGCAAGTATTGAAATTTTGCCGGGCAGATCGGTCCTGGCATGAGGGCGCGGAGGCGATCGGCATCGGTCTCCCATGAAACGCTTCATCATTGCCTCGAACATGGCTTGGACGTTAGCTTGGGTCATGGGAAACGTGGTGTTATCTTTTTTTGTAGGTACTGAAATCTGTGGGGGCTCCTGGGGCCCCGACCGGCATGCAGTCCCATGCTGCCGCACGTCCTTTTTATGCTCCCATGAGGTATGATCCACCCCCATGGTCATCCGCTCAACACCGACCTCCAACCCCGATGAACTATTAGAGGAAGGTGGAGACTGATACAGCGATTTATCATCGGAACACACATCATCGTGTGCTGCCGTGGCCTTAGCGACCTTTAATGCCACGGTGGGACTTGGGCGGAGAACCGCCCCCACCAACGGCACCAAATGATCATGGAGGGTCGACATCGACAACACCAGCTTCCAAGTCTCCAGATCAAACAGTTTATGAACGTTGGCGAGGTTTCGCACTTTTATGCCGACCTCAGCCAACATCTCCAGAAGGTTCTTCACCAATAGCAACGGCCGATCGCTTTGGATCGGCTCGGTGGTGGGTCCGAGAAGGCGATCGGGGATCTGGGGGTTTAAGATCTGTATGACCTAGTCTTCACAAATAAAACGCTTTAACTCGTGGATGTAATACATCCTGGTCAGGTCTTCTTCCTTGATAATCCCATCCCCGACCTGCGACTTTTCTTCCAAGTCGTCTTCATCGGGTGGCATTCCGAGCCTCTGCTTGGGAACCTTGGGAAAGTGGGTCTGATCGTTCTGTGGAGAAGCGTGCCCAAAATTTGGCACACTTCTGGTCAAGTTTTGTCAAGACATTTGGTCTAATTTCGGATTGGTTTAAACAAGGGGGGATTTTCATCCTATCAGACTCAAGAAGTGTCAAGAACGCAAGTTTTGGTGAGTCACCCGACTTTGGGTATTTTACATATTTTTGTGGAGGTACATTTAGGGACTATAGGGTAGTAGTATTTTAGTTGTGGATTTTCCGGATAGAGGGCTTTTGGTTGTGGTTTTACCTTTTAGGACAGAGGTTATACCTTTAAGTAAGGAAATCTTTTAGCTTTCGGATAAGTGGCTGAAACCTCTTCTGGTCTTGGTTCACACCACAGCTAGGGGTCGCCGTTCTTCCCTTTTCGTACACTAGTCGCCTCCGCCCGCCGCGGAGTGTTTGGGGGAAGAGGGTCGAATTATCCCCTCTCGCCCATTATAACTGGTCTGGACGCGCCGCACGCGCACTTTGGCCCACCGGAAGTCCCTCGACGGGAGTACGATATGGCGATCTCAACACCTCAACTCAAGTACGTTTGGAACGTGCTATTCACTGGATTGGTCTTGGCGGGGAGATATCGTTTGTGGAGTTTCACGAGCATATTGGGTATTTACGCGGACATATTGGCTTGTTTTAATACTGGTTGGAAACTAGACCGGTTTTGGTCTTATTTCGTATTGGTCAGGGGCTAGACCGGAACGGTCGGTCTACCCTCTATTATTTCGTATTGGTCAGGTCTTGATCGTTTGGACGATCGACCTATTGGAAGTTATCTCTTGTAAGTGTTTTTGGTCTGTTTGTGTCTGGGGTGAAGAGTTCCTCCCCAGAGATACCTACCCAGATCGGTCTTCTATATTCAAGACCGGTTCGATCCAATCTGCGATCCCGATCCACCGAGTGTGTAACTAGCCCATTCCATCGGGTACACAAGGCGATATGGACACTAAACAATCGGACCAAGTAGGTTCTGATGACGACCGGTCGTCTGCTTGCAGCGGACGATCGGACCAGATCTCGAGTGGAGGTCCGCGGAGTACCCCCTCCGAAAGTTGGAAGGCTGGGCGCGATGGTGGTAGTCAGGTTATCGATGCTAATGTTTTCGATGTCGAACTTGACTCCACCACAATGGTGCGCGTGCCCGGATCACTTGGTGATCTTGGATATCACCGTGATGATATTCCATCAAAAATTGGATTCGAAGATTTGAATGATTTGAAAATGGAGTCGTTCTGGAGAGGACGTAACGAAAGGCTATCGCCTTACATTCTCGTTGTTGATAAAGATGGCGATGTCCTATCTGGCCTGGCGGAGGACCAGATCGGGATTAATAAGTTTTTTCCTCTCCAAAAGGCTCCCACCGGAGCCGATCGGGACTATAGCAGGTCTTGCTATAGTTCCGGGAAGGATCAGGACCAAGGTCCTGATCCTATGTGTATGAATGAAAAAATTGATGGAAAAGTAAAAGATGACAATAACTTGGAGGCTGTCTGGAACGATCCGGTCTACCTCCCTAAAGTCCCCAAAGTTCCCAAGGTGCCCAGAAAAGGGCTGGGAGTGCCACCCGATGAAGACGACTTCGAAGAAAAGTCGAAGGTCGGGGATGAGGCTATCAACGAACAAGACCTGGACAAGATGTATTATGTTTTTTAATTGAAGCGATTTGTTCGCCAAAACCAGGTCTTTCGGGTGTTGGACCTCCATATATCCGACCGTCTTCTCGGTCCCACTAACGAGTCAATCAAGAGTGATCGACCATTCCTGCTCGTCAAGAATTTGGTGGCGATGTTGGCGGAGGTTGGCATTAAAATGCAGAACTCCGCCGGTGTCAATAAATTGTTTGAATTTGATGCTTGGAGACTGGAGGCGTCGATGTCGGACCTCCACGACCGTTTGGTGCCACTGGTGGGGGCGGTTCGCCGCCCAACTTCCACCACGGCAATGAAGGTCGCCGAAGCCTCCACAGAGCTTGTTGACATTGGTTCCGATGATGAATCGATCTACCAGTCTCCACCGGCTTCTAACAGCTCATCAGAGTTGGAGACCGGTGTCGAGCGGATGACGATGGGGGTGGACCATGCCCGGTCTGAACAAAAAAATGGACATGCGGCAGCAAAGGGCTGCTTGCCAGTCGGGGCTCCAGCAGCCCCCACAGTCCACAGTTCCTCAAAAGGAGGGTAACAACACGTTGCCCATGGTTCCAGATAACGTCCAAGCCATGTTTGAGACGATGATGGAGCGTTTCATGGAAGACCGGGTTAGAACACCTCTGCGCCCACATGTCCACGACCGGTCTACCCAGCAAAGTGCGAATGTTTGCCGAGATGTGGATATGGAATCGGTAACATCTGTGGACAAGCCCACTCGAAGTGATAAGCAAGTCGGCAAAGGGAAGCGCAAGCCGCAACCGGCCATACCGCGTAGACCAAGCAAGACAAGTGACTGTGACATGTAGTCGGTCGGCGGTCTTGACGACCACTGTGGGTAAGACGGTACGGGCGCTGGCAAGCCACGCAAGGCTAACCTAGCATCCACTACTGCTTACGACTTTGGATCTGCTGCGATTCCGCGCATCCGTATGGCCGCGACGACCGACCTCAAGGACTTCACTGGCAAGGATGCTGATGAAGACCAGGCCCGGTCTTGGTTCAGTCGGGTCAAGTCTGCGTTCCTGCGAGACCAGACCCCAATAAGCGAACGTTGTTTAATCTTCCGGGATTTGTTGAAAGGACTGGCTGCCAACTGGATCCAACAGTTAGGTCGGGATGTCCGGTCTGACTGGGACCAGCTATGTGCAGAGTTTGAAGGGCAATATTGTAACTCCGGATTTTCGAGTGCCCGCAAGTATCACCATATGCAGAAGCGGAGCGCCGAGACACCGATCGAGTATTTGCATCGGTTGAACGTGGCTGCACTTCGCGCCGGCATAACAATCAAAGAGAATAACCCGCCGAACGGTGCCGCCTTAGAACATGTGGGTCACTATATTAGTACCCTTGACGATCAAGAACTGGCGTACCAGCTTACTCTACTGCGTCTTAAGGATGCGGGCGAAGTCGAACAGACCCTGCGGACGTTACAACAGTCGCGTAGTATGAGAGCGAAGACCGCTGGTGGATCAGGTCGCTATCGTTCCAAGACTCAGACCGATCCGGTCAAGAGACCTTGGACCAGACCGACCCGAGCGGTCAAGGAAATTGTAGCTGATGACAGCACGGGGTCAGAAGGGGAAAGTGGAAGTCCATCCAGACAGGAGTCATCGGATGAAGACCAGTATCGTTGCGTCTATGTTGCGGGACCTTCCCCGAAGACCAAGTCGAAGTCCGACCAGGTGGGCCGGAAGGGAAGGAACAGAAGCAAGTCCGATCCGGACGGACCTCGTCAGAAGTGCTCCCACTGTGGGTCGAGCAAACATGATGGTCCAAACTGCTGGAAGAAGATGGTGTGCAAGAAGTGCGAGAGACGCGGCCACCCGACGGACCACTGCCTCTTCGTATGCAAGTCATGTGGAGAGATCCACGAGTCCGGCCACCGCAAGATTTAAGAATTTTTTAACATGATGCGCAAGTGGTACGTGCCGGACAAGCACGCGGGGATGCTGCCGCCGGACGCAGAAAAGATGTTAAACTAGAACGCTCGCCAGGTTGGAATCTGGATCGAGCCGAGCGCTCTACGGTTCACATCTATGCATATGTCGTCAAGGAGGATAAGACCGACAATACACGTTCTATTCCAAATTGCGTCGACCGAGACCATCCGGTCTACAGTCTGAAGACCGATGAGTACTCCCGGACTAAGGTGGTTATGCAGTTGGACTTGCTGCCTGCAGAATCCCGCGGATACTGGAAGTATCACGCGCCTGATAAATGGTTCAAGCAGGCGAAAGCCTGTGGCAAGATTAATAACCAGAAGGCGACGATGTTGTTCGACTCTGGAGCTGAAGTATCGATAATCGATTCCGCCTATGCTCGTAAGGTCGGATGCCGTATAGACGATACCCAGAGACAAGAATGCGTCGGGATCGGCGAAAACTCTTATATGACCGAAGGAAGAACGCGTGTGAAAATTACTTTGTCGGGATCGCTGGTCTACTTTTTCAGCGCTTGGGTTGGCAAGTTGTCTGGACAGGACGCTTTACTAGGCATGTATTTCATGGTCCCAGCTGGTATTCGCCTAGACCTGTCACATGGAGTGCTTACGCTCCCGGATGCGGTCCAGGTCCAGTTGGCTGGTCGAAGACCTCTGTATGGTTCGTATACCGATCTGGTCCGGTGGGACCAAGACCTCACTATCTCAGTTGGTCGGTCTGCCGATACCCCGGTTGAGAAAGGTTTTCGTTCGAGGAAGTTGTGGTTGACCAGGGGCGATCGGTGGGTCTCGACCTTCGTAAAGAGTGCTGGTCGACGTGATTTTGTCCGTGTTACCAATATCGGTGACAAGCCGCTGACACTGGACAATAACACTATTGTCGGCATGTGGTTAGCAGAAGGGAATGTACCAAGGAAGATGGGGTTAGTCTCGATTGCGGTATGTCGAGTGGCAAAACCTGGCGTACCAATCGACCACCGATCTTATCAGCGATGATGGGTCGGTGGAAGAGGATACCTCACCTTTAGTGGAAAGACCAAGTTATGTCACCCCAAAAAAGATGTTGGTCCGAAGAAAGACGCCGCAGTCACCAGGAACGGTGGACAATCAAGTAGGCGAGCCACGGCTAGTCAACGTGGTGTCAGCACAAGACCAGGTGACAGAGTAGCAAGAAACGGAAGAATGGGAACATGAAGTTGCTAGGTCGGTCCATGACGGTATTCCTAATCAGACCGATATCAGTGAAGGACAGCCCGTCGATCAATACCAGGGGCGTTCAGCCGGTCCAGACGGTCCAGGTGATATCGCCCCAGAAGATGAACAAGTCTGTATACATGAAGGCGGGGAACAGTATATTTAGGAGCTGGAAAGCCAAATGGCAGTCCTCCCTGAAGTGTCTGCCGACTCGCCCGAAGTTACAATGGACGATTTACAAGTGCGTGATCAAGACCTTAACAGTCCAGACCAGATCGAGCAGTTGAAGAGTATCATATGGAAGAAAAGACATCTGCTGATCGGAAAGGGCAACGCCTTACCACCTGTAGCCCGTGGTGCGATTTGCGATATTGACGTTGAAGATGCCAAGCCGATTGCCCAGCGATGTCGACGCGTGGCGCCACAGTACCGTGAAAAGATTTCTGATCTCATTAAAGGACTGTTGGTCACCAAGATTATTAGACTGTCGACCTCGCCATGGGCCTCGCCGATCGTAATTGTTATCAAGAAGAACGGCGTCGACATTAGGCTGTACATCGACTATCGGCTGGTAAATCGGTTGACTAAACTCATGGTGTACCCGATGCCGCTGATTAATGATCTGTTGGAAGACCTCGACAAGACCTTGTGGTATTGTTCGCTAGATATGGCAAGTGGACTTTGGGTGGTCTCGATGACTGATTGAGCCCGTGAGATTTCCGCATTTGTGACACCGTTTGGTCTTTTCGAGTGGAACCGTATGCTGTTCGGTCTGAAGAACGCACCCCAGATCTATCAAAGATGATAGAAAACGCACTGTACGGACACTTCAAAATCAAGACCGATCGGGACCCTGCCGAAAGTTATGATGTGTTTACAGAGGGTGAACCCGATCGGGAAAGAAGACCGTACGTTCTAGGGAGGCGGTCGTACATCGACGACATTCTGATACCTGCCTCGTCATGGAACGATCTGTGCGAGAAGGTTGAACGATTGTTGGAGACATGCGACCGCTGGAACCTATCTATCAGTGCCGTGAAAAGTTTTTGGGGTATGTCCAAGGTCGCCTATTTAGGTCATATGGTCTCGAACAATGGTCTAGAGGCTAATCCTAAGGACCTGGATTCGTTAAGCAACCTCCCGTTTCCCAAGCCTCTGAAGGCAATGCAGTCCTTCCTAGGAAGTTTAAACTACTACAGCCGCTTCATCGAAGATTTTGCTATCTACGCGGCTGTGTTGTATGAGCTCCGGGAAGTGGACTTCCATATGTTGCGCGAAGAAGACCGGGCAACTTTACATGGGGGCGCCGACTCTGTTCTTGCTGCAGATTGTCCGCAAGTGGAGGACGAAGGCCATATGAAGCGTGGAAAGTTTTCTTTTAATATGTTGAAGGCTAAGATGGTGACGGCACCGATTTTGAAGCATTTCGATCCCGAAAAGGTCCCGACCATTATTGTATATGCTATTCAGTGGTCCATTTCAGTCACTCTAGTACAGATCATGATGGTGTGTACCATCCGGTCACGTTCACGAGCAGAACGCTGAAGCCAAATGAAGTGAACTATGGAATTGTCGAGAAGAAGTTCTGGCGTTGCTACGAATTCTAGATGTGTGTTACAACCTGCTGGTCGGCCGACCTATAAAGGTCCTGTCAAGGCGGTCTACTTTGGCCTGGCTATTATCAGCCAATGGGATGGACGGACGTCTAGGCAGATGGTCGGCGGTCTGGTCTCAGTGGACCCTCGAGGTCGTTAAGTGCACCAGGGGAGAGGAAGAGATATTGGGCACATTAGCTGCCAGTATCACCCCTCGGTCTGAAGTGGACGAGTCATTGATACCGATTGCCCCGAGGAAGCAACCTCGGCAGTCAGTTTCGAGACCGCCACCAACCGTCGACCATGATGAAGAGCTCTTGGTCTTAAGTTTTTACGGACAGCAAGCGTGAAGAAGAAGGTCGGCGCCTATAGTTCCATATTGTGGAAGTTGCCACAATGGTCTATAGTTGCAGCCGCTGCCGATTTCACGACGGATATTACTGTTAACGAGGCGGAGTACCGAGGTCTACTTCTATGTCTGGACCTGCTGTCGTCGCAAGAGAAGGGGCGAGTCATCATATGTGGTGACGCTAACCTAGTGATCAGGCAGATCACCGGAGAGATCGACTGCAAGGCCCCACGACTAAGAACGCTAAACGATCGAGTAATGAAGGCATTGAAGGACCACCCCAACCACGAGCTATTGCACGTGAAACGGGACTGGAACAGAAGCGCCGACTACCTCGCGACCAAGGCCATGCGAGACCAGACCGGGGCTACGATCACCGAGGAGGCCGTTCTTGATGAATTGATGAATATAAACAGGCCCGAGGTGATCGGACCCAAGAGCGCTCCGGACCAGGTACATGTGATGGTCGCGACTAGACCGACAGCTCGGAAGTCCCACCAACCGTTCCCAAAGGAACGGTTGAGTGAATATGTTGTGCAACGACTAAGGGCAGAACGGATCCTCAAGGCGCAGGACGAAGAAAATTGGATTGTGAATTTGAAGACCTACCCGCGCGGTGAATTGTCTAAGTTGATGAATGGTCAAGCGAAAGAATGTGCCATGATCGCAGACAGTAACGAAGTGGATGAGGATGGTTTACTATAGTACTGCCGCGATGCCGACCAAGACAGTGCAGACCGGGACCGATTGGCGAAATTGGTGATACTTGAGTTGCTGCAGCCGAATGTCCTCCATCACTACCATGCGAGTCTAGAAGGGGGACATCAGGGCATAGGCAGAACGTATCACAAGATCAGGTCCCACTTTCACTGGAGAGGTCTTTTCCGAAGTATACAGAAATATGTGGGTTGTTGTACGGATTGCGAGACCGGAAAGGGTAGACCGGTAATCAAGGGGCGATCGCCCGGAAATATCGAAGCTACCTACCCTTTCCAGGTCATAGCGATGGACCACATACCGTCGCTGCCTAAATCAACATATGGCAATACTGAGTTGTTGATCTTGGTAGACCTGTTCACCGGTCTAGTTATTGCGAAGGCAAGTGCGTCCTGGTCTGCCGAGCAGATCGCCAAAAGTTACGAAGAATGCGTGTCCGAAGGTTCGGCGCCAGCGAGGTCATCAGACACGACCGAGAACCCGGTTTCTCGGCCGAGGTGTTCCGGTCGTTTAACAATATGCTGGGCCAGAAACAGAGCGCGACGATGGCATATCGTCCGCAAGCGAATGGATCGGCAGAACGTATGCTACAAACTATTACAAGAGCAATCCAGATGTACGTTGCCGATCCAGACCAGCGCGATTGGGACGAATACACAGAAAGGCTGGTGTTTGCACTCAACTCGTCGACCGATCGGGTCCGAGTAGAAACGCCTTTTTATCTTGCGTATGGATGTGACCCCCGGTCCACTCTTGAAGCCGCGATACCTATTGGCTGCACTCGGACCCGCGATCGTGATGCTCGACGTTGGCGCATGCAGGTCCAGAAACATTACCAGCATGTAAGAGAAATTGTCAACGAAAAGTTACGTCAAGCTACACAAGACCGGGAAGACCGGAACAACGACCAAGTCCAACCCCACGGTATAGAACCAGGGGAGAGGGTATGGTTGTACCTAGACCGAGTGAAGGAGGGCTATGCGAAGAAGATGGCTCACATGTGGCACGGTCCTTTCCGTGTTGCCGAGCTGATTGGTGAACACGCTGCCCGTCTAGTAACAACCGGCACGGACTACAAGGTCTTCCCGATCGTACATGTGTCCAAGTTAAAACTGGTCCGAGAATTTCCTGATCGTCCCAAAATGCCCTGTCTAGTAGACGAGGTAGAACGGTTTGATTTTGATGAAGCTCTGCTTCCGGAGGACAGTTGGGAACGACCACTGGAGAAGGACGAATTTGAGTGGAAAAGGTCTTAGATGTCCGATCGGTCAAGAATACCAGGTTCTCCCGGACCCACCGAGAATATCTGGTCCGATGGAAGGACCATGATGAAACAACTTGGATCGATGAGTCCGACCTGAACTGTGGAGCACTACTACGAGAATTCGAACGGGATCGAGTCAGTCGGAACCGTTTCGCAGTGATGCAGACC
Organism: Peronosclerospora sorghi; assembly: GCA_026184515.1. Classification (NCBI taxonomy): domain Eukaryota; phylum Oomycota; class Peronosporomycetes; order Peronosporales; family Peronosporaceae; genus Peronosclerospora; species Peronosclerospora sorghi. The sequence goes on along the minus strand of CM047587.1, from coordinate 20,191,386 downwards.
CATGAAGACCAAGACCAAGACATGCAGTAGCATCGGTCTTCCCGACCGGTGTGAAGAGGTGGAAAGTCTTATGTCTTGTGTATTGTGTATTGTGAATATGTGACGAATTGGAATAGTGGAGTGACGAACGTGGATTGTTTTTTCGCGATGTAAGTGGAACGGTTGGTGATAACGTGTCTAGTGCAACTCTGGAGAAAGTGGTGGAATTAGCTCAAGTGATTTGATGACCGAACATGTGAAAAAGAGCGATGATATATATTAAGTGTTATCTGGTCGACTTCTTACGACCTCACTCGCCATCACCCTACAGACGGCCGACGGTCAACGACGGATGCTTTTCAACTTGGTCCTGGTACTGGTTACGCCAAGTTTCTTGTTGGTCTAGTTGGACCAAAGCATCCTTGAGGTCCAAGACCGGTGTAGTGCACCCAAGACCGGGCCAGGAGCTGCTTGGTCAGGGTAGACCGGCGTAAACAACCGATCTTACCTGGCGACCACGGCAAAGTATCCTCACGCGTTCGTGGCGGAAGGGAAGAACTGTCGATTTCCGCGTTGGCCAACAAAGCATCTTTGTGGAGCTTGGACGTCCCAGGCAAGACCGTAGGTGTTGACTTTGTCGACGCATGAGGTGGTGGAACGCCACCATGCGGACCGGTCTTCTTGGTCTGCTCCGAAGTCGATGCAACTTGAACAAAACTTTCATGTGGACTTGTTCGTGACTTGGTTTGGATGGGGACAGCAAACTCCGAATCACCGGAGTCTTTGCCGGAGTCATCCCAGGACGAGACCTCCAAATACTTGGAACGGTCAGCACCGGCGGTCGAGGGCGCTTGATTTTTGGAAATGTTAATGTCGTCATCCTCGTCCAAGCTTGGGCTCACGAGGGGCGCCTGTATCTTGGCTCGCCTACGAGGCACCTCACGCTTCCCTTCGAGTTCAGGGTCGCGCGCTGTGCCCCGCGCCCTCGAGGGACGCGGCGCGTCCGCGCGCTTCTTTGATTTGTGTAAAATTTCGGGCTGGAGAATTTCGGCCAATGAACGGCCTTGGTCTTGGTCCCGGTGTAGGTCCACCAAGGCGGCCGACGCAGACCGGTCTACGCTGGAGGCAGCAACCGGATGCCGACGAGGACGCAACAGGTCAACCAAACGCTGATGACATTCTTTCAATACCGCCCGACGACCGTTCGCTTCCTGCGTCCAATCGTTCGACTTGCGTTCACAAGACTGGACCTCCTCGGTCTGGTCTTGAATCGAAATTCGGAGCTCAGTGAGACGCCTCTCGGGGTCGTCGCTTTGAATGCTCAACGTGGTCTGGTCAAGCAGGTCTTCTGTTTGCTGCTGTTGGACCAGCACAAGCTGCTCCCGAAGATAAAGCTGATGAGCCTCCAAGCGGGTCAACCTATTGTGCGCGTTAATTAGCCCGGTCAAAATCTGACGCAGCTGGAGGTCATGCGTGTTCGACTGCCGATAGGCGGCAAGCAGGGCATTGATCGCCTTGCTGATGCCAGGAGGTATACGGGTTGGAGGTATACGGGTTGAAGACAAACAAAGGTTAGAACAGGTCCAAGGTGAAGACCGGACATGCATGCTTACGTTGTGTCGCCTGTTGAGCAATCTGCTCCTGGAGACGTGCGATCTCTTCAAGTGCGTCTTGAAACTGCGCGTCGGTCCCGATATGATGCCCTGTCGATGTCTGAGGTGCAGTAGAACGATGGGAGCTGTCAGACCGGACCGACCGAACGGGCGAAGTGACATGCGATGACGTGGTATGCGAGGTGCCTACAAGAACGGTTGTTAAGGAAATACAAGAAGGTCAAGTCCAGCAGTGCAAGTACCTGGAACGGATGAAGAAGATGGTTGCTTCATGTCGGTAAAGTCTGAATGACCAAGGTTCAACTGAATTTGATGGACGAGGTCAGACCGTTGTCGTTGTGCGACACGGTATGACTCAGGGGCGGCTGTGGAGAAGAGTGCCCAAAATTTGGCACACTTCTGGTCACATTTTGTCAAGGCATTTGGTCTAATTTCGGATTGGTTTAAACAAGGGGGGCTTTTCAGCCTATCAGACTCAAGAAGTGTCAAGAACGCAAGTTTTGGTGAGTCACCCGACTTTGGGTATTTTACATATTTTTGTGGGGGTACATTTAGGGACTATAGGGTAGTAGTATTTTGGTTGTGGTTTTACCTTTTAGGACAGAGGTTATACCTTTAAGTAAGGAAATCTTTTAGCTTTCGGATAAGTGGCTGAAACCTCTTCTGGTATTGGTTCACACCACAGCTAGGGGTCGCCGTTCTTTCCTTTTCGTACACTATTCGCCTCCGCCCGCCGCGGAGTGTTTGGGGGAAGAGGGTCGAATTATCCCCTCTCGCCCATTATACCCGGTCTGGACGCGCCGCACGCACACCTTAGCCCACCGAAGTCCCTCGACGGGAGTACGATTTGGCGATCTCAACACCTCAACTCAAGTACGTTTGGAACGTGCTATTCACTGGATTGGTCTTGGCGTGGAGATATCGTTTGTGGAGTTTCACGATCATATTGGGTCTTTACGCGGACATATTGGCTTGTTTTAATATTGGTTAGAAACTAGACCGGTTTTGGTCTTATTTCGTATTGGTCAGGGGCTAGACCGGAAAGGTCGGTCTACCCTCTACTATTTCGTATTGGTCAGGTCTTGATCGTTTGGACGATAGACCTATTGGAAGTTATCTCTTGGAAGTGTTTTTGGTCTGTTTGTGTCTGGGGTGAAGAGTTCCACCCCAGAGATACCTACCCAGATCGGTCTTCTATATTCAAGACCGGTTCGATCCAATCTGCGATCCCGATCCACCGAGTGTGTAACTAGCCCATTCCATCGGGTACACAAGGCGATATGGACACTAAACAATCGGACCAAGTAGGTTCTGATGACGACCGGTCGTCTGCTTGCAGCGGACGATCGGACCAGATCTCGAGTGGTGGTCCGCGGAGTACCCCCTCCGAAAGTTGGAAGGCTGGGCGCGATGGTGGTAGTCAGGTTATCGATGCTAATGTTTTCGATTTCGATCTTGACTCCACCACAGTTCCGATCAGCCCTTGAGTCGTTTACATTTTTTTATTTTTCCATCAAATCGTTCATTCAAATGCATAGAATCAGGAAAAAAGTCCTGATCCTCTCCCGAAATATAGCAAGACTTGCTATAGTCCCGATCGGCTCCGGTGGGAGCCTTATGGGGAGGAAAAAACTTATTCATCCCGATCTGGACCTCCGCTCGGACATCGCCATCCTTATCGACAACGTGAATATAAGGCGATAGCCGTTCCTTATGTCTTCTCCAGAAAGATTCCACATTTAATTCATTATAATCAATTTTTGACGAGATATCATCTCGGTGATATCCGCGATCACCAAGTGATCCGGGCGCGCGAACCATTTTGGTGGAGTCAAGTTCAAAATCGAACACCGAAGTGTCGAGAACCTGACCACCATCGTGCCCAGCCTTCCAACTGACGGGGGGGGTACCCCGTGAACCTTCGCCTACGATCCGATCTGATCGTCCGCTTCTAGCAGACGACCGATCATCAGCATAGGACGCCTGGTCCGATTATCGCGTCTCCATATCACCTTGTGTACCCGATGGATTGGGCTGGTAACACCTCGGTGGATCGTCGCTGTAAATCGATTCGGGTCTTAAATGCGAGACCGTTACCCTGGGCGGACCTCTTCACCCTGGGTACGGGCAAACCGGTTATACTTAAAGTAAGTATACTCCAAAGGGCAGATCGCTTAATCGATCGTAGAGCCCAACCAATGTGAGAAGAAAAGACCAATATTCCAATGTGGAGATCCAAAGAGAACGTGACAAACTCCACGAACGATATCTCCACGTAATAATCCAAAAAACGTGGTTACACGTTCCAAACGTGTGTAACTTGGGCTTGCAAAGCCGACCAATGAGTACTCCCGTCGAGGGACTTCCGGCGGGCCAAGTGCGTCTGTAACGCGTTCCGGCCGGGTATAATGAGCTAGAGGGGATTACTCGACCCTCTGCTCCAAAACACTCCGCGGCGTGCGGAGGCGACTGATGTACTGTGCAAAGATGCGAACAACTTCCTTGTTGTGAGTTAAACAACCAAAAATCCAAACTCTCCCTACGGTCCCCAATATGTACAAACGTGAAATATGTAGAATAAACGCAATATCGTGTGACTCACCAAAATCTGCGTACTTGACACTTCTTTCACACGATAGGCTTAAAAGTCTCCTTGTTTTCCACCAATCCGATCGCGGAAAAGCTGATCGGCGTTCCGCTGACAGAAAGTGACCAAAATTTTCGCATTCACTTCTCCACATAATCCTCCAAGTCCTGATCAGGACGATCAAGGTGGATTACCTGACCTGATCACCTCAATTCCATCCACTCTGACGTTCAGCGAGTGTGGGAGCGAGGATCCTCTTGATCAAGGCTCTGCCGGGTCCCTTTTTCCTCGTACGGGTGATTTCAAGTCGTTGATCGTGGTGCCTGATGGTGCAGCAGACGAAGACATCTTGACGTGGACTCCAAGTCAACTTAGTGGTTTCGATTTGCGTAGCGTCTCGTCTAAAGTGTTATTTGACTACTTGACCCGCCCCGAAGGATGGTTGTTTTCAGTCGCCACGCACGCCCCTTCGGATGATCAGTGGTTTTGTCACTTGATCACCCAGCCGGAGGTAGAGCGGTTATATTCTCAACGCTCCTGGGACATCTTCAAGACCATGTTGCCACCCCTCTCGTTCCGCTCAGTCGGCTGGTTTGCCGACTTTGAAGCGAAGTACCGGTCGTTTCTCAACCATCACGCGCAGTCGATATAGGTGTCGACACATTATCTCCCCATCTATAAAGGCCTCCGCGATAACGATGACTTCTTCCAAGAGTATTACGAAGGTCGACGTCAGCGCAGAAGTCGTGCCGGGGAAACATGGACGAGAATCGTTGAATTCATCTTGCAGGGAATGATCGACGGGAAGTGTGATCTCGACTTTTCCCTGGACCTGTCGATCTCCCATTGTGCTCGAAACCGTCCCTTGAAGTTTGACCCGGCCGACGATGGGGAGTGGTACCCGGGGTTCCTATCGGACCCGCCACCTCGGTCCCTATCAGACGCGCTGAGCGAGGTTGATGACAATGAACCTTGGAGGATCCAGTATCGTCTTTCTCCTGATGATCACCCTGGCAGGAACATCCCTCGCATCTGCCGTAAGTTTTATGGGTCTGATTAGTCGGCTGATCGCTTTTTCTTTAGACAATAAACACTCTTGATCATGTCATTTTCAACCGTTGCTTCGTCACCTATTTCATGCGTAACATAGATCGGCCTTACATCGGCTCATCAGCTTCTGTTACACCACCTTACTTCGTAATATCCATCGTGAATTCACCACTTCAAGTCAGTCATAGTTTCTCCATTAATCGTAATCTTGTCAATCGTTTTTCAATCATAGGTTCTTCGATCATAATCCCAAGATCAGTCCGCCGATCACGCATTAGTTGGACTCTTCGTCCACTTGCATTACTTCAAACCGATGTCTGTTGATCATCCTTCTTTCGAAGTCCATGATCAGATCATCACAGTTCATATATGCCTCGTCTACCCATGACGGCTCGTTGTAACCCTTCCAGAGACTTGATATTCGCGTAACGTTCTGACATACCTAGTCTTTCGACCAGATCGGACATCGGTGACACGATCAACTTCGAATTCGTCTGGATCTAGTGTCCTTTTACAGCTGTCTTCTGGTAGAAAAGCTTCATCGAAATCAAGACGATCTTCTACCCCTGCTGCTAGCATAGTAGTGGGGCGATCTGGAAATTCCTTGACGAATTTCAACTTGAACAGGTGTACCACTGGGAATATGCGATAGTAGGTGCCAGCTGTAACCAATCTCGCCGCATGATCACCGATCGCCTCATCGAATCTGAAGGGTACATGCCACATGTGCGCCATTTTCTTCGCGAACCCTTCTATCACCCGATCGAGGTATAACCGCACCCTTGATCCCGCTTCGATCTTGTGTGGTGTCACTTGATCGTTGTGTTTCTCAGCTCGATCAGCTATTGCTTGATGCAATCGAGTGCTCACTTGATCACGGGCGTAACGGTAGTCTTTCTGCGACTTATATCTCCACCGACGCGCATCCCGGTCTTTACGCCGAATTCCACCCAGTTGCAATGTTGATTCCAACGATGATCGTGCGTCCCACCCATACGCTAAATAAAACGGTGTTTCTCCACGAATGCTATCAGGGGTCGAATTTAGCGTGAATACCAGTCGCTCTGCATACGAGCTCCAATCCTTTTGACCGACATCTGATACATACATCTTGATTGATCGCGTAATCGTCTGCCGTTCTTTCCGCCTTGCAGCTCGCCTGTGGACGATATGCCATAGTGGCACTCTGCCGTTGTCCCACGATCTTGTTGAATGCACGAAAATACTTCGGACATGAAGCCGGGTTCTCGATCATGCCTGATCACCTCACTAGCTCCAAATCATCGGAATACACATTCTTCATAATGGCGACTTTCTGCGCCGTGCGAGACGATCCAGCTTTCGCGATCACCATACCAGTGAACAGATCGGTCAAGACAAACAGTTCCGTATGCCCACCATTTGAGCGAGGTAGCGACGGGATATGATCCATGGCTATCACTTGAAATGGATACGTAGCCTCAATGTTTCCCGGCGACATCCCTTTGATCGTAGGCTGGCCCTTTCCCGTTTCGCAATCTACGCATTGCCCAACAAATCTTTGCACGCTGCAAAATAGACCACGCCAAGGATAATATCGTCTGATCCGCTGATATGTACGCCCTATTCCCTGGTGTCCTCCTTCCAAACTCGTATGATAATGATGAAGGACATCCGCATGTAGGGTCTCAGTAGGACCAACTTGATCAGAGAGTGTCGATCTTCTCGATCGTCTTGATCACAGCTGTCTTTTCGTTTAGCCATATTTCTACAGAAGATGAACAATCCGTGTTCATCGACATAATTGTCGGCAATCTTCGCGCAATCTTTCACCTCGTCTGCGCTCATTTGCGAAACGTCACCATGAAAGTAACTCCGCAAATCACAAATCCACTTCTCTTCGTCCTGCTCCTTTTTCACACATTCCGCCCTCATCCCTTCTATGGATATTTCGGGCCACGTTGACAGTCGCGGTTGACGTAGGTTACGGGATCGCGTCGTCACCAGCACTTGTGGGACAGTGGGATCTTCATTCCACGTGATCTCTTCCGACAATCTGTTTAGATCGACCAATTCATCCACATGTTTCTCGTCATCAATCTCACATCTTGTTCCACCCTGCATGGCCATAGTGGCAATATGATCAGAAATCTTATTCCACTCTCTTTTGACGTACAACATATCATGATCGGTCCACTCGCGAAGGCGTTTAAGCGCACGCTGTTGGAACACTTGCAATCGCGGATCTTTACACTCTATTTCACCGCGCATTTGCCTGATCACCAAATTCGAGTCTCACACACGATCATCCTTCCTTTGGGGTATCGGACAGTAGATCCAAACTTAAGAGCAATCCATGGTATTCGGCCTCATTCACTGTGATGTCAGGTGCATGATCAGCAACCGCGATCATAATCCTCCACTCCGGTAATTTCCACACGATAGCGCTAAACGCACCCACACGTCGCTTAATACTTGCAGATCCATCGAAACTGATCACGTAGAGTTCTTCGCCTTTCTCAACCGTACGAGGTGGTACTTCAATCATCTGCCGCGGTTGCTTTTTCGGTGCGAGAGCGATCAGGGATTCATCAATTTCGGTGCGAGGGGTGATACTTGCGGCTAACGCCCCTAGTACCTCCTCTTCTCCATGTACACATTTCTTGATCTCAAGGTCACACTGTGATAATATCGCAGCCCACCTGCTCAACCGTCCGTCTAGTCCGTTGGATGTTATTAACCATTTCAGCGTGGATCGACGTGACAAGACAGTGATCGCCTTTCCGACTAGCATCATGAAGTAAACATCCAAAATCCGCAGAAGCGCCAGAACTTCCATTTCGACGGGGCTGTAATTCAGTTCACCGCTCTTCAATGTCCGGCTGGCGAATGCGACGGGGCAATACACTTGATCATGTTCTTGTACCAACGCGGCAGATACTGCCCATTTGCTGGCGTAGACCAAGATCACCGGCGTTTTGGCTTGATTAAAATGGTGCAGGGTTGGGGCTGACGTAATCTTCGCTTTCAGCATACTGAATACCACTTTTGCCCTGATCAATCGATCGTCTTCATGATCCGAATTCTCCTTGATCAATGATCGGCTCTTCAACTCTTGATAATCTATCTCTCTTAATTCGTAGAGCACAGCGGCATAGATCGCGAAGTCCTCAATAAATCGACGGTAATAGTTCAAACTTCCCAAAAACGATTGCATAGCACGTAAGGTACCAGGAAAAGGCAAATCGATCAGATCATCCAAATTTTTTGGACTTGTTTCCAAACCGCGGCTAGAGACATGATGTCCTAAATAAGGAACTTCACTTCGCCCCCAGTACGATTTAGCCACGCTGATCGACAAGTTCCACTGATCGCACTTTTCGAACAGGTTCCGCACCTTATCACACAGGGTGGTCCATGTAGGTGCAGGGATCAAAATATCATCGATATATGATCTCCCGCCGCTGCAGCACAGACGGGCCCGGTGTCTGGTCAGGCTCTCCTACAGTAAATACATCAGCTGATTCATCGGCACCGTCCTTAACCTTGAGATACCCGTACAGTGCATTATCGATAAACCACTGGTAGATTTGCGGAGCGTGTTTTAGGCCAAAGGGCATCCTATTCCATTAAAACAATCCAAACGGAGGGACAAACGCCGAGATTTTACGTGCTCGATCGGTCATAGACACGAGCCAAAAACCACTCGCCATATCTAAAGAGCAAACCCCCAACGCTTTATCCATATCTTCGAGTAGATCAGAGATCAGGGGCATTAGGTATACCATCAAACGTGTGAGTTGATTCATCGCGCGATATTCGATACATAAGCGAATATCAACCCCATTCTTCTTCACGATGATCACTATAGATGATGCCCAGGGTGACGTAGACGGCTAGATGATCTCTGTGGCCAATAGCCCCTTGATCAAGACCGGTAACTTCTCGCGAAATTGCGGAGCCACCTTTCGACACTTTTGGGCGATCGGGCGCGCATTGCCTACATCTATATAGCAAACAACTCCACGTGAAGCAGGAGGTAGCGCGTTCCATTTCCCTATCAACAGATGTTTCTTCGCCCAAATTATATCGCGAAGCTGGTCAATTTCTTCTGCCGTGTTGATCAAGGGGTAACCGACTTGCAAGTCATCCCTAGTCACTTCTTCGGTACTTGCGGACAATTCAGGCAACGTAGCGAGCTACTTCTCCAATTCTTCCACGTACAAATCTTCGCCTTCATGGTAGCAAACTTGATCATCGATAGGAATTACACCAAATTCACTATGATCGGCTGGGACGGGGTGATCACACATATCTTGATCAGGCTCATCTCTTGTAAGAGGTTGTTCAACTTCGTGATCCAGGGTCGGACCTTTCACCCCCGGCTCCTGATCGCACCGCTCTTGCACTTCTTGCACCTTTTGTGACCCTCCGGTTACTAATTCCACATACGTCACGATCGGATCCGTAGGTCGTACTAAAATACTTCGAGGAGTAGGATACTCCTTCTTCTCGACTAGGGGACCTTGATCGACACTTTTTTGATCGTCATGTACAGAATCGGTAGAAGCTTGATACGCGAGATCTTACCACTCCCTTATAGCGTTTGGATACCACCGAAATACATCCAGGGCGACGGGGCACGTCGTCTTTGTTCATCCAGATACCTAAAATCACATCGTCTTGTACGATGATCGGATGATAAACGACGTTCGTAATACGCAGATCCGTAAGTTACCCACGCCCCTAGTAATAATGGGGACCCAATCTTTTCCACGAGTAATCCACAACTTTCGAGATCCTTGATCACGAATCCGAACTTCAGCAAATCGACCTACTGGGATCTGTTCGTACTGATCAAGTTTCATGTAATTTCCACTTGACCCGTACAGCTGTCGACGTCTTTCTAATGAATGATCACTTTATCAGGCAAACTTAGTGCACCATGGGCGACGTCTAATCGAACACCAGTGTGGTGGAGCGGCTGATAAAAGTTTTTAAGGCTTGATCGGGTGGTACCACGGCGCCCGGACTTCCGACTAACGAAGGGCGTCCTCCGTTTGTTCTTGACTGCTTGTGTTTCTGCTCACCTTGTGTACCCGACGGCTTGGACGTGGGTCGCTCTCCAGGTGGAGGGGATGTAAACACGACAATTCCTTGAAGCAAGAGTAGAAAAACTTTTAACGCAACGTCCTATGTGCTGATCAGGCGTGATCAGGTAAAATCAAGCTTGAATCAGGTGCGATCAGGCCAGATCAGCAGAGATCATCCTTTATCGGGCACTAAAAGACGCTGATCAGTAGTTATCCGGATTGATCAGACTTGATCAGGCGCTATTTGGCACTAGTTGTGAGCAAATGAGCGCGGGTTGCAAGTTGCAGAGTGTTGATCAGGTGTTGATAGGCGAAGGGGGTACTTGATCAGGCGGAAGTCTTCACTGCTTGATCGCGGAGCCTCTGGTCTTAATCAGCTAATAGAATACCCAAAGATAGCTGTATTCTTAGCCTAGACCTACGAGGGGGTAAATTTCACTAAATCCACCTAGAGTTCCCGTAGGGCGCTTACAGCAGCCGAACTCTAGGGTACAAACGTGAAACAAACGGAGAAGAGGTGAGAGCACTGCTCTATCACGTTCCCCAAACTAAAAAGCAAAAAAAAACTTTAAAAAGCTACCGCTGGCACATCGGGCGGAGTCGCGGGAGAGTTCTTGACACTCTACGCCTGCCAGTGGGCCAAAAATGCACCAGGTGCTCCCGCCCGTGACGTAGAGATGCTTAGAAGTAATGGAGGCGCAAAGGTGCCGTCCCTGATGTGTCCTAAGGGGTTGGACGCAAAAGGAGAACTTTATTATTGCTTATACAGTCAACTCCCTCTATAACAGCCTCCGGGATAACAGCATTCCCGTATAGCATCCCTGAAAACGACCATACGGATCTCCAACAGCCAAAATCCGCCCTCTATAGCAGCTTTTCGGCTATAACAGCATCAGCCATGGTCCAGTATACGCTACATACATTTTTGCTCCCTCTATAACAGCCACCCGGATTTCCCCCCCCCAAAAATGCTTGAAAAGGGTGATTGGAAATGCGTAGAAGAATCTAGACAATATCCAGGGGCCTATTACTCATCAGGGGTATTTCCTGCTGAAAATTCTGGAAAATCAATTAATTGATAGGCAAAATCTTCGGTCCAGAGAGAAGTTAAAAGGAGAGCACCCCCCCAAATTTCCCCCAAATTCCTCCACTCGCATTTTCCACCGTTCCCCTCACCACACACAAAATGGCAGACAACAACAAAGACAAGAAGAGACAGGTCATCTCTCTGGGCACCAAGGTGGCCATTCTCGACTTGCATTCAAAGAATCCGGCACTTTCCCACAATTATATCGCAGAAAAATTTGGGATGAAGCGCAAGACAGTCACAGATATCCTGAATCGCCAAAAGACCTCCGTCCTCCAAAATGCCAATACAGTGGAGGCACAGGGTGGCGACATGGAGCGCATCAAGCGGTTCTGTGGCCCGGTAAGATTTTGATGTTTGGCACTTAAGACCTTTCTGGAGTGCTTACGGCTGGATTTTCCAGGTTTACAAAGCTGTCAAAATCTGGTTTGTCCAGATGAGGTCCAACAATGTCGTACTCACCGACACACTCGTTCAAGCCAAGGCCCTTCAATTTGCTGCTTTTCTTGGCGTCAACAACCCCGATGCAGGGAAGAACGATTTCAAAGCCTCAGACGGTTGGCTCAATCGTTTCAAGGAGCACCAAAACATCAAGTCGTACCGTCTCCATGGCGAGGCTGAGAGTGCCCCTCTGCAAGACCTTCCTGCCTTCCGACTGGAGCTCCAAAACTTCATCGATAACTTCGCCCTCAGCGACGTGCTCAACTGTGATGAGACTGGCTTGTTCTTCCGAATGGCTCTAAACAAGACACTGGCCCAGAGCTCAGAGACGGGATACATAAAGGACAAGGCCCGGATCACCGTTCTTCTCGGGTGCAACGCAACAGGAAAGTGCTTTCTTTTTGAGAACTTTTGACGTGTGTTAAGACAAACTCTTTTTAGGCTCCGAGAAGCTGAAAGCGCTTGTCATTGGAACTGCTGCCAAACCTCGTTGCTACCTTAATGTCGACATGACAAAGCTACCGCACATCAAGTACTTTTCCAACAAGAAAGCATGTATAAAGGCTGACGTTTTCAAACCCTGGATTCTCGACTTCAACCGTCAGTTTCAGCCTCACAGCCGCCAAATCCTGCTTCTGCTGGACAATGCCAGTCCACATTCGGTTGACGATTACAAAGATCTTTTGACCAACATAACGGTAAGTTTCATTTTTCCTTGTTGCAACTGACTCGGAGATGCTGACAATCCCTAAATCCTCAGGTTCATTTCCTCCCTCCGAACACCACTTCGCATCTGCAACCATCCAATGCAGGGATTATCGCCAACTACAAGGTCAAGTACAAGACTCGCTACATCAAGTACCTCCTTGACAAGTTTGAAGCCACCGGCGACCATCCCTTTGAACCCAAGGCCAAGTTCACGATTCGCCAAGCAATCGACATGCTCGTCGAGTCATGGGACGATGTTCAAGCTTCAACAATTCGCCATTGCTGGGAGAAGACAGGCATTTTTCCCACTCGCGGTCGCACGGAAGTCGTTTCTCTAGTCAATGCGGATGACGTCGACCCAGTCAGAAAGATTTCGGCGCTTCTTGCAAGGATTCCACAGCACAGCACCTCCTCCACCATGGATGCCCTGGCCTACCTCCAAGTCGACGGTACTCTGCCCATCATCGAGCATCTGTCCGACGAAGAAATCCTGGCCGAAGTGTTATCTGATCCCGCTGCGGTGGAGGACGATGAGGAGGGAAGTGGTGACGAGGAGCCACCGGTGTCCCTGCCTTGGGGACAGCTGCAGGAAGCTTCCGAGTTTCTGCTGGCTGGCATGGTGGAGAAAGGATCTCAGTTTGACCAGGCAGAGGAGTTGGATAAGCTTCCCGCCGCTTCAAACGCTTTGTCCTTTCGAGCAAGACTGCCGCGTCAAAGCAGAAGTCTTTGGACAGCTACTTTGTGAAAGGAAATAAAGGCAAATGACGTGCCAATTAGGTAGAACTCAGATATGGGGCCACTTTCGTAACATCCCAGATCTTTGTAAATGGCAGCGATTTTCTCTATAGCAGCCAATACAGCCGGGCACAGGCTGAAGCTGTTATACACGATTAACAGCCATCCGCTATAGCAGCCAAAAAGTTTGTATACTGTTGGTGCTGCAATAGAGGGAGTTGACTGTATCCCTAGAACTACCAATTACCTAATATCGACCAATCAGAACGACCCATTCCCGCGTACTCCGTCGACCAGTCGACATGATTTATCCGTCGTTCGTTTCTGTTCGTTAGGTGCCTGTAAATATTCGTACCTTCTCACGATGCTCCGTCTATGTCCCGTCCATGTACACCACATTTGTACCTACCACTTTATACAAAGTGGTACACACAATCGTACACGCAATTACGCACCCGGTTGTGCCCACTGTCACACCCATAATAATGCCCACAATTGGTACCAATTTTATGGCACACTTCACCACAAGACAGACTACAAGAAACGCGAAAATCTGCAACACCTCGTAGCCGATCGATTGATGGCTCCAGTACGACGGCGACGGTGGGTGAAGAAAGGTTTATTGCCACCTCGTCCATATACTCGTGATAGTTCCTTCAGTATTGCTAGTGATGACGAAGAACATGGACGCTTCCACTCTCTTTGGCGACGACTGCAACAAGGTGATTTCAGTCGCTCCACTTGAGCCAGTATGACTTCCACCAACTTAAGTCAATTAGACTCGGGTGGCACTGGAGCGCCTCGCGGTCGACTGATCACGAACTTGACATCGATGCCGTCTAACATCGTGAGAACGCCGGCCTCCGGTACTTAGTGACACGGCATTGTATTCGAATTCCCCCCATTTCCACCAGACTCCGCACAGTCCGTTTGTGAACGTGGCTGTCGGTGGACCGCGAACGGCACGAAGCGCGTCCTATGTCGCTGGGACTGGAAATAGCATGCGATCTCGCAGCAATACGCGCAGTGCGCGCAATAGCTTTTATGGTCTGTTCAATGTAGGGGGCACTCGACAGATCGATACAGATGATGAATCGATTGAAGCAAAAAGTGACTATGGCGGAGGCCACGGGATCCGTGCGTCGGTGAGACGATGGTATTCGACCATGCACGTGCTTTACTTTGGTCGTCGCTCCAAGTTTAAAGCCGAGTACTTTGACACGGATGACGATCGGTTGGATGAAGATGATTCCCAGATGGAAAATGGACAAGGGAGCTACCATGCTGCGACGCGGGAAGTTCATTTGAAGGAACAGCATGAAGCCGAAGAAGGCAACGGGCAGGGGAAGACACGACAGCGTGGTCGCGAGCTTTCGTGACCAGTTTGGCTTGTATGGTCACATCTTGGTAGTCCGAATCATGGAGCGTCGTACAAATAGAGGTGTTCATGGCACTGAGAAAAAGGAGCGTCAAGGGGTGCACTTGTCCGACGGCACGTGGAATTTGACTCATGAACGTACAAAAGACGTGATGCACGAAACTCGCGAAAAACACCAGCTTGGACACGAATGGCATGTAGGGGGAAAACGTCGCGTGACTGAACACTACGGCGACGTAGCCATACGTAGGGGGAAGCAGTTGCATGGCCTGGAGCAAGGCATATAGTACGGAATGGAGAAGAATCGAGATGGAACCACGTGCCGATGCGGTGCCAGTCGCTGCGTCCGTACAGAATGGCGTGTCTCGACTAAGTAAACAGACGCGAGAAAGTGGACGCTCCGTTTTGCGACTGGGGGCGTGAATGAGCGAGGCTATTCGTCCGAGTGGCACTGGTCATGGCGCTTACGCGTGAATTGGCGTTGCAGATTGAACAGGAAGGCATCAAGCTGTGTAAATATACAAGCGTGGGGCCCCCGGCGCAACTGATTATGTTGCTTACAAGCTCATGGGAGAGGATTGTAGTATTTCTACTATTGGGTATAAAAGTTGCCAATCGTAGATATTCCTATCTCAAGTGCTAGCAGTCATTGCTTTTGCTGGTTTGGTGTACGAAAAATGAAAGGACGAAATGTATGAATCACCTCCAACCATTTTATTGGAGTATGCCTCGAAATAACTGGACATCATGGGGCGACTGGCGTCAAAATACTATTTACGCATGGCGCGAAGAGCAGAGTTGCAGTGTCTTGAGATATTTTTTTTTCGTCTCGACTCGTGCAACTTTAGCATCTTTGAAGATGCATGTGTCACTGTACTCACTGATTGCGACAAGGTGGAGGACGAATCTTTCGGCACATTCACAAGACCTTAGAGCGTTTGGTAGCTGTATCGATCGAGAGCATTGATCACGACACTGAAGACAAGAGGGCATGAATGTGATACTCGCGTGACCATGGATTCGTGTTTATCAGTTCTACTTTATTTGTATGTGAACGTTTGCTCGTCTCATATTGCGCTTCCGATTTTCCTTCAAGCATGCGTTGCGATAGCCTCCAGAAATCAATCGCTCTATGTTTCGGGAACTCTTCTTTGCTATCAACGCGGCTGAATCCGATCGCACTGTTTTACGGGTACGCGGACGTTTGCTCGATGGTGGACGATCACTTTTGCAATATCTGGTATGGATTTATTGCTTAAGGGCGCCAACTCGCAGATAGCGAGGAAGAACACGACGTGGAATGGATGAAAAGTGATCGTGTGGCGATTTTATCCTACGAAGACGATTGGCTGCAGCAGTTGCCGCTTTCCGTCCTTTATGACAACCTTTTTGATGTACCTGCCTTAAAATCCAATCTCGCTACCAAGCTAGACACGATGATTCCGGTCAGTGCGCTTTACGGTCTTATTACGGACGAGGCATCAGGAGTTAAAGAGAACCGATTCGCGTTTATTCGGCAGCTGTTATCGTACTTTTCCTTTGACGACCTAAGCATTGAGACAGATGTAGGATCAAGAGCAAGCGAGCAATTAACGACCGATCTCGTTGCGCTATCGTTCATCTTGATGGCTTCTTCCAACTCGAAGCTGCTTAATCTGTCTACTCGAATGATTGAAGTAGCAGAGGAACGGACAGCATTGCAAACGCTTTCAGACTCACGTCTTGGACATACTGTAACTAGAATGACTCGATTTATCGTGTGGGATCTCGTCCAAGGGGGCGAGAATGAGCAGCTCAATCAAAGTGAATTATGGAAACGTTCGCTGAAAGTCTTACAAGCGAAATACGTTGACTTTCACTGGAATGTGATCAACCTGGCCGAAGTACTCAGTGATGTCTACTTCTTTTGCTGGGATCGAAGTTGTTTTAACCACGAACTGTGTGTGCCGTTGTGCCTCAAACATCTTGCCATCGAAAGTTGTGATACGGTGGCGCAACATCCTGTGCTAAAGCATCTGTTACTGCTGATTTCCTTCCAGGCACTTAAACATCTTGCCATCAAAACCAGTCGACGGATTAGTGGCACGTTGACATGTCTTGTACGCACTCTATGTGAGCGTTTTGTGGAACACGCGGAAATGCTCGGAACGTATCTCGGCTTTGTGATCGACGAGATCAGTGAGATATATTGTTCAGCTGTAGTGGTCGACCCCTGAGAGAATGTCCTGCGATGCCTCATAAGTTGAGTCTAAACGCTGACGAGCAAGCTGACCTTGAGTGGGTGATTTTCGCGGTGTGTTATGAAATCAGCAGCGGTTTTGGAAAATACGCGCGCAATATCAACAGGGTCGTCACCGGTATATCCAGTAGCCTCGATAAGCTCGATGCTCTTCTAATTGCGAGTCGGGAAAACTTTTTGGCGAAAACGGGTCCATCTTCGTCCCGAGGCTCATTAGGTCAAGTAGAGAAAGCGGAGCAAGAAATTCTCATGTTTCTTGAGATGTAACTAATGCCGTGGACTCGACATGTCACAAGTTGAAACGGCACATGACGCCGTATCTGTCTTGTCGCTTCCTAGTCAGTCGACACGACGATCTCCTCTTGCTGCGTGTGAACCTCTTCCTGCTGAACACAGACTTGATTGATGATAGCAATCAGCTTATCGGCCTTGGGTCGATCGAGGGAGGTGTTACTATCCGTGATCGACTGCATGATCAGCCTGTCGGAATTGGAAGTGGATGATCAAGACGACCGGATTGATGATGACATGATCGATGGGTGCCAACGGTGCCAACGACATGATCGATCATGACCCGATGAAAGTAAGGGGCGATCGATAGATGCCAACGGTGTCCGATGATAACCCAATGAAAATAAGGGACGATCGATGTGTGCCAACGGTGCCAACGACATGATCGACCCCCGCCCCAACCGCTGTACGGCTGGGACGCGGCTCAGGGGCGGCTGTGGTAAAGAATACTACAAATTTTTGCGGTACTGTAGTTGGTACAATAGTCAGTATAATAGTCGGTAGAATACTTGGTACAATAGTCAGCACAACAGTTGGTACAACTGTTGGCACAACTGCGGCTAACATGGACGGTGCATGGACGGGAAATCTAAGACGACGCGACAACTGATACAGTTACCTAACGGTATCCTAACGGTAAGCGGAAAATCAAGTCGACTGGTTGACGATGCACATAGGGATGGGTAGTTCTGATTGGCTGATATTAGGTTTTTGGTAGATATTATGATATAAGTGATAATAAAGTTCTCCTTTTTCGTCCAACCTCCCCGGACACCTACAGGGACGGCACCTTTGCGCCCTCCTCTTTTCTAAGCACCTCTACGTCCCGGGCGCGAGCACCTAGTGCGTTTTGGGCCCACCGGCAGGCGTAGAGCGTTGAGAACTCGCCCCGCAACTCCTCCCGCTGTGTCAGAGGTTCTTCTTTAAAGGTTTTTGGTCTCCGGAACGAGCAGTGAGCTCTCACCTCTTTCCCTTTTGGTTCATGTTTGGCCCCTAGTAGTTCGGCTGCTGTAAGCGACCCACGGGAACTCTAGGTGGATTTAGTGAAATTCCCCTCCCTCGTAAGGTCTAGGCTAAGAATACATATATTTGGGTATTCTGTTAGCTGATTAAGACTCCAGAGGCTCCGTGATCGGGCAGTGAAGACTTCCTCTGCCTGATCACTGGGGTACTTGATCTGCCTGATCAAGTACCCCCTTCGCCGATCAACACAAGATCGACACTCTACGATCTGCGACCTGCGTTCATCTGTTCGCAACTCGCGCCAACGTGTGCCTGATCGACTAAATCGATCAGATAGATCAGACCGATCAGGTCGATCACGATCTGTAATTGTCGACTATTGGCCCTGATCATCCCTGATCACCCCTGATCAACGAACAGTAGCCCTGATCATCGACTATTTGCGCCTGATCAAGCCTGATCAGGCCTGATCGACAACAGTCGCTTCATCACAAGTCATCTCAATCTTGCACCAAGGAATTGCAACGTGACATCCCCACCACCTGGAGAGCGACCCACTCCCAAGCCGTCGGGTACACAAGATGAGCAGGAACACAAGCAGTCACAAGACAACCGTAGGACCCCCTTCATTATTCGGCAGTCCAGGCGCCGTGGTAACGCCTGATCAAGCTTCAAAAACTTTGATCAGCCGCTCCACCACAAATGAGCTAGAGGGGACCGTGTTAACCCTCTGATCCCAATAATCCCTGCGGTAGGAGCGGCGACTTATGCGAAACAAGGAAAACGAACACTATATTTAATATCCAATTAGAATCCAATATGTAAACTACATGCAAAACCGTATGCCTCACCTTATATCTGCGTACTAAACACTCCACAGACACGATTGGCCCAAAATACTTCCCCCTTTCAGCCAAACCGATCGCTCCAACTTGATCACTGGTACACTGGTACATGATAGTCAAAAAATTTCATCTGTACTTCACCACAAGTGCAACCCGTCAAGTGAAAGTTTATCGGTAGGTCATACCATTCGGTGCTATTAGCAAAAACCAGATGTCTCGGTTATGCAGTAGGAGTCGCAAAACTGGAACATATCAACTAGGAAGTACGATTACGAGCAGGCCATCCTCACTTACTAATGGAGGGTTTATGTAGATCGGTGGAAGATCGTGTACAATTGTTTAATGCTATGGCCATATCAGGGATACTATTTACCGCTTGAGTAGTTTACCTTGGTGCGATGATTGATAAATTTGCAAAAAAGCTTTTATGGTGGAAGAAGAATGATTTGAAAGCCTCCCGCCGTTAGATTTTTCCCCTCGCTTTTTTACACTCCAGTAGTAGAATGCTTATGTAACAGGGTTACATTCTGGTTACATTTAGTATGTGGTGTACGTGAGTACACTACGGTTGGGGTCAGTATTGACCGGTCCGAAAGGTTCGGACCTATTGGTTATTTTAACCAATCAGGACAGGAGCCCTTGGTGGAGGCGTGGCAGCCAGCTACGTGTTAGTACACAGGTAGTGTACACTACATTTTAGCTAGGTACGAATTTAGTAAGTTCTACTTAGTATTACATGTAGTTTACATTTCACTCAAAACACTGCAGGACGCACGACCTCGACCGGTCGCGCGCGCAGTGAGTGTAGTAGTGTAAGGGGAGTTCTTACCTTAGCTACCCCCTTATTAAGGGAGCCTTGTGTTAAATCGTTAGCTTGTGTTAAGGCATTAGCGAAAGCTAATAGTAAACCAAAGTGGAATCTTGGCCCCGAGTAAGAGATTTCTCTCTTACTAAGCCCTTTTATAAGGGCGTATCGGCTAAGTAGCGGCTGACGCCGCTTAAAGGAAAGTCTTCCTCTGTGCGCTATCCGCACCGTGCGTGTACGCAACCTCTACATCTGGTAGCACTTGTAGTCAATCCAACACATGTGTTGGTGTGTTGGTAGGCTACGGCATCCTCTTCAAAGGATGGATCAGGACGATTGGGAAAGGTTAACCCTCGTCCAGCAGGAAGCCTTTAACAGGTTGTTATCGTTACTGGGTGACGAAGGCATGCAGCTCCTAGTGGTGCAGGGCCTTGATGCCGTGAAGGCAAGGGTCAATGCCCTCATCGCCCATGAGGATAGTTTAGGTGGAGCCTGTTCCACGGGGGTGCGTCCCCCATTATCCTTTAAGATAATCGAATTCACCGGTGAAAAGGGTGATAACCTTTATGTGTGGTAACGAGAGGTCGAAACGGCCTTCGCCACAGCGAATGTGATCGCTGATCACTTGCAAGTGGGACTTTCACTGACCCATCTTACGGTAAAGCCCGTGCATGGGCTTTTACATGCTAGGATTCGGTCATGGACGTGTTCCCGACCTGGAAGGTCCTCAAGCAGAAGCTTATGGACATGTATGCAACGCCTCATCTGGTTTTACAGAATTAGCTGGCGTTTCTGAGGTGCCTTCAGGGCACTAAGGACTTGGAAACATACATCCAAGAACTTAAGACCCTGTTGGCAGGGATGTACGCGAAAGCGTACTCGGACGATGTGTACATTCCCGTGTTCATGGGAGGCCTGAGAGAAGGGCCAGCACGTTCGGATCTATTCCGAAGCCGACCCCAATCCCTGGGGGAGGCGTTTAAGATGGCGTTTAACGCCGAGAGGAACTTTCGTTCCTTCAAGGTGGGTCCCGAACCCATGGACCTGAGTCAGGTCGAAGCGGAAGAGAAGCCTTCCGCTGGGGGTCACTCTGACTCCTTCCCGCAGGGCTTCGAAGCGGAGCTCCTCGCAATGCTGCAGCGGCATGGTCCGCTAAGATTCTTCCTGTGTGGAAGCACGGATCATCTGCGGAACAGATGTCCGGAGAACCCCCAGCGAGATATTCGCTTTAAGGGGCAAAGGGTTGGGAAGAAGCCCTTGCCCAAGCCGTCGGGAAACGACGGCTCCCAATAGGTGCTGGGCGCCTTACTGGGGGATCCCTCAGTGCTGTTAAACCCCAGGGTAGGGGCCGACAGCTCAAAGCCCCGAGGGAAGCGGTGCTTTCTAGCACCGAGTTGGTGTACCAGCCAGGGTTTGCTGGTTGTCCTTGCGGTCGTGAAAGGCTTTGATAAGCCTTGGAGAGTCTTGATAGACTCTGGAAGGTCTGACAATTATGTCAGACGAGCTTCTGTTGTGAAGAGTCCACTGTATGCCGAGGCCCTAGAGGCACATTCTCGTGACGTTGTCATGGTCCGTCTTGCGACGGGCGTACCGGTTTCTGTACCCAAGGTCTCGATTGACCTTTAAGCTGAAGTTTGCAGACTTCGACAGCTTAGAACGTTGCCTAGTCCTGGATTTGGACCTGAGGTATGACCTCATTCTGTGCATGAAGTGGCTGGAACGCCACGAGCCATGGATAGACTGGAAGTCTAAGTCCATTGGCTCAACGCACCCGCGATCGGATGAAGCATTCGCGAGTCACGAACCCACCTTTGATCGATCTCAAAAGCGATTCTGGCGTGAGATGCCAGAGATTAGGATGTCTGAAATGATTAGTCCCAATGAGGTCATGGAAGTGTTCCTTGACGAGGGGGATTCGGCGGTTAATCCCCATGCCGATATAGGCGATACTGGTGAGTCGCCAGTGATAGAGGTGGATTCCTCTGAGGTTAAGCGGGAGGCGCCTAGAGAAGAGACCCGTAGTTTGTCTCTTCTGCAGGTCGGGGTTCCCGACCACGCCGTGTTCGGCGAGATAGTCGCAATTCCAGTGGTAGGGGTAGAGACCCCTGTGGTTAAGCGCGAGGCGCTTCCAAGCGAAAAGACCCGTAGTTCGTCTCTTTCGCATGTCTAAATTGATTCCGACCGCGCCTTATTAGGTGAGACCGGCGAGTCACAGATGGTAGAGGTAGAGACATCTGTGGATAGGCTCGAGGCGCTTCCAATACATGGGGAAATTGACTCCCCCCATCTGGGTCCCGGGATGAGTCCCCAGGCCAGTAGTCAGCAGTCCTATCGGATGCTGGATAGTGTGACAGGTGTTGTCGCAGAAGGCGTAAGCCTTGAACGGTTGCCTGGGGTAGGCGCACTGTTGTCGTTGGAGGAGACGTCCTTCAACGAGTTTGGAACTGCTTTGAAAGCAGGTGAAATCGACGAAGTTGTCGTATTACGCCCGGAAGAGGAGTTGAACTCCTCATTCACAATGGACGAGTCAGTTTTGGTGCAAACCAAACAGGCATTGAATGCCCGAAGCGGTCTCAAAATCTTTGCGGATCCTGAGGACCCTTACCGTTCCTAGTTTAAATGAATCCGGAGATGTCATTAGTGACAACCCGCCGATGGCGTTACCACCTGATCGGGGAGTCCGACATGAAATCGATTTGGTTCCTGGAACCAAATACTGCGTCACTAAGCAGTGGCCTCTCCCCAAGGAGCAATTCGACGTCATCGACGCATTCTTCAAGGGGAAAGAAGAGAGAAGGATGGTACGGGAGAGCAAGTCTCCCCATTCATCTCACACTTTTTGTGTTCGTAAGACGAGCGGAAAGTGGAGCATTGTGCATGCGTACAACAAGATGAATGCAGCTACTGTACCCATGCAAACTACGATTGCTCGGATGGATGTCCTCCAGAACAATATGGCGGGCTGTACTGTGTACAGTGTATTAGATCTGGTGGACGGGTATTATCAGGTGCTCATGCGAGCATCCGATATTCCGCTTACAGCGGTCAGCACGCCTAGTGGCATGCTGTGGGAGTGGCTTGTTATGCCACAGGGGATTTCGAATGCGCCAGAGACTTTTAATCGCTTGGTGACTCAACTTTTCCGCCCTCATAGAAAGTACGCTCAGACGTACTTCGACGATATATTCGTTCATAGTCGTGCGGAAGGCAACTCGTCTGATGTTCAGACGCACCTTATACACCTTCGAGCGGTGCTCGAATGTATGCGGGAGCATAAGTTATATGCGAGCGCATCCAAATGTATCTTTGGTGCTGAGGAAATTCCTTTCCTCGGATGCTTCATCGGTAAGGATGGAGTGCGGGCGGATCCGGCGAAGGTTAAACCCATTTTGGAGTGGCCTTCGCCTGAAAATCTTAGAGATTTACGGAAGTGGCTTGGATTAGCCAATTATCTCCACAAGTAAGAGAGAACTACGCTGAAACGGCGAAGCCATTAACCGACCTTCTTAAGAAGGACGTTGATTGGTGTTGGGAAACCAAACACCAAAACGCTTTTGAAGCGGTAAAGGGGAGCTTGTTGAAAGCTCCCGTTCTTGCTCTCCCAGATTATGGGAAACCATTTAGTGTCGTCTGATACGCCTCCGATTTCGCAATCGGATGTGTTTTGTTACAAGCAGACGATGCAGGAAGGCACGCGTTATCGCGTTTGAGTCGAGGCTGCTTAAAGATGCGGAACGGAATTATCCCGTTCATGACAAGGAGCTACTTGCAATGAAGTATGCCCTTATCAAGTTTAGGGTTCACCTACTCGGCTCAAAGCCGTTCGTGGTTTATACTGACCACGCGTCCTTACGGACAGCGACGAAGTCGCCTCATCTCTCCCAACGGATGGCCCGTTGGCTCTCCTTCTTTGCGGAGTATAACTTTGGGGTTAAGTAAAAACCTGGCAAGCAGAACGTGCTTGCAGACGCGTTATCGCGTCGTCCCGATTACGAGCTGGCTCACGCGACATTCGTCACCACATCTTTGGTGGATCTCATACGCCAGACGTATGAGAAAGACCCACAGTGTACGGCTATTATCAGCGCGTTGGGTGAAAAGGTACTTGGCTCGTCTGAGCCAACCCTATCAAGTCGAGATAAAGTTCGTTTACACCGTTACAGGTACTGTGACGGTTTGCTATATTATAACACGAGCACGGAGGACACTCCGCGTGTGGTTGTTCCTCATGATGAGGAACTAAAGTACAGAGTCCTCGTTGAGGCACATGACGCCCCTATCGGGGGTCATTTAGGTCGGGATAAGACCTACAGCGCTTTAAGCGCTTTGTATTGGTGGCCCAACATGTATAAGTGGGTCGGTGCGTATATACGCACCTGTGAGACGGTCAGAGGGTTAAACCCTCTGCAAGTTCAGCTGCGCCTTTGGCAAGCTTTTCCGTTCCAACGGAGTGTTGGAAATCCATTAGTATGGTTTCGGTTTTCCGAAGGATAAGGCCGGGATCAACCTGCATATTGATCTTTGTAGACCGTTTGAGCAAGATGGCTCACCTAGCGGCGGTGCCAGAGTCCATTGATGGATAAGGAACAGCAAAAGTGTTCCTAGACCGTGTCTTTCGACAGCATGGTCTACCCGATTTTGTTGTGTCGGATCGGGATCCCCGTTTTACGGGACAGTTTTGGGGAGCGTTGTTTAAGGTGCTAGGCACCAAGCTCCTCATGTACACTGCGGATCATCCGCAGACGGACGGTCAAACGGAACTCGTTAATCGCGTTGTTGAGGATATTCTCCGGAGTTTATGTCCGGATTCTCCAAAGCGTTGGAGTGAGATGCTTCCTATGGCCGAATTTGCTATTTACAATTCGGTCCATGCATCTACGGGGTTTACCTCGTTTTACGTGAACGGATTAGTGAATCCGAGGGCTTCGTTGACGCCACGTGTGTGTGGCCCCGGGCTTGAGGGGGGAGGATTCCCTGATGTCAGCCCTGTATCTGTGCGAAAGCACATCGATAAGTTCTTATCGACGCGCCTTAGTGTCATACGACACGTCTGCGATGCCATGGCGGAAAGCCAAGACAAGCAGAAGAAGCAGGCTGACCGCAAGGGGCGGTGTAACGAAAAGGTGTACAAAGTAGGAGAAAGTTTTTTATTAAACACTAAAACCTTCCTACACATGCAGTTTCCAACGTGTTGCAGAATAAACTGCGCCCCAGGTTTGTGGGCCTTTTAAGTTACTATCCCGAAAGGGCTTGTCGTATACCTTGGACATTTCGAAGGCGATGCGTACGCATCCAACCTTCTATGTAGGTATGCTTAAGCCATACCAGGACCCGGAGGAGGGTCCCCTCCTGAAGGGGGTTGGTAAGGCGAATAGACATAAGAGCCGTAAGACACGGCAGGGCAGGGGAATCCCGACAGGGCTAAAATGTGACCTCGAAGTTGCGCAACGGTCGTCTCGAGAGAGGCAATCCGCCTCTCGAAGCGTTCAGTGGCATCCCACTCATCGCGGAGTCCCTCGTGTACTTCATAGATGTGACGGCTGTGTCGATCACAGCGCTCACGAATCTCATGTCGCAATTGCGCGACCTCCTCCTCCAATGCTCGATGCGGAGGTTACTCCACATTCTCATGTGGAGCGTATGATGGCGCGACGCCATCATCGGGGTCAAACCCAGTATCTGGTGAAGTGGAAGGGTTATCCACACTCACAGAGTTCGTGGGAGTCCGAGATTCCCCTACAGCAGGATTGCCGAGACGTCGTTGACGCTTTCGATCGGGAGAATCCCGCTGCGGGTTAACGACCAAAGGGGCGCGAGAAGCCCCTTTACTTCCAGTATTTGGGAGTTCGCCGGAAGCAGATGTGGCGCTCACAGTGTCCTCTGGCACGGCGGTGGGGGCAGGGGCGCTGGAGTAGCGCGTGCGATAAGGGGCACGTAATAGCTCCATCGCTTTGGCTCTGGCGAATGCCATGCGCAACGCCCTCTACACCCAAGAGTCAGGACGGGAATAGCTGTTGTGCATCTCATTAAAGCTGGGGAGGAGCTTCTCCCCTTCCGCCCAAGCGCGGAATTTCTTTCTGCATCTTCGGCATTTTCTCCCGGAGAGAGAATGATAGGAACCTCGCGGAGGTTCTCTACAGGGGCACCCTGTGCCTGCCTGTCGAGGAGCTCTCGGTATGAGACGCTAGCGAACTGCTTTTGCGTGAGCAGTTGTTGCCGGAGTTTCTAACGGCGTTCGCATTGATAAGGCTGTTCAGCCGCAGGGCCAGGGGTATAGAATTCTAAACCATTCCTTACCATACTCCTAGCCCACTTTGGAAGGTCACGAGGACCTTCAAAATTATATGCCGCCCGTGGCGGGCGTCTGGCGGCGGGTAACGCAGCCCTTCGTGCCTGTGCGGCAAGTTAGGTTTATTGAGCTGCGTCCAGCTCATTGATGATGATCGCCTTCGGCGGTTCGGATGTGTCATCCGACATTAGCAGTGGTGGCGCACTAGTTAGTGCAATTTCCCCCGTGTGGGAAACGGATTAGGCTGCCTACATCGCCGTTCGGCTTTGTCGGAGAGGTCAGCCTTTGGGGACATATCCCCAAGGGCATCCACCTCCGAGTTCTCGGAATCGTCTACCTCCTCTTCTTGAGGAGAATCCACAGCACCACTAATGGTGCTCATGGTTATCCAGAGGCTCTGGCAGTTGGAGTTCTCCAACAAAAACTGATTTATTGCGTAAGCAACAGTCTTGATGGGGGAGGATGTAACAAGTTTACATTCTGGTTACATTTAGTATGTGTGGTGTACGTTAGTACACTACGGTTGGGGTCAGTATTGACCGTTCCGAAAGGTTTGGACCTATTGGTTATTTTAACCAATCAGGGTAGGAGCCCTTGGTGGAGGCGTGGCAGCCAGACACGTGTTAGTACACAGGTGGTGTACACTACATTTTAGCTAGTTACGAATTTAGTAAGTTCTACTTGGTATTACATATAGTTTACATTAGCTTAAATTAATTTAGGATAATTACATATTAAATATACATTCAGTTTACATTTCACTCAAAAGACTGCAGGACGCACGACCTCGACCGGTCACGCGCGCAGTGAGTGTAGTAGCGTAAGGGAAGTTCTTCCCTTATCTACCCACTTAATAAGGAAGCCTTGTGTTAAGGCGTTAGCTTGTGCTAACTGGTAAACCAAAGTGGAATCTTGGACCCGAGTAAGAGAGTTCTCTCTTACTAAGCCCTTTTATAAGGGCGTATCGGCTAAGTAGCGGCACATCGCCGCTTTAGGAAAGTATTTCTGTGTGCGCTAGCCGCACCGTGCGTGTACGCACCGGCTACAGCTTAGGTTTGATTTAATCCCGCAAGTAATTCATACTCTGGTGGTCAAGAGACACCTGTTGGCTGTTGTGACCGATGGACAAATACAGTTTGGCTTGACGGAGCTGGTGAAATTTGTGGAAAGACGTAGGCAATTTTCAGTATTTGTTGCCGGAGCCTAAACGCTGAGAGGACCCTTAATGGCTATGATACTTGCCGTCCCAGACTACATTTCTTCGTGACATGGTCATTTCCCTAGAGTCGGTTCGAAAAGTCGAGATAATTCTTTTTAGGTACGTTGGGTACAATTTTTATAACAGTAATAATAATAACTTTCACATGAATCCCATACTGCCCAAGGAGGACTTGAGGGTAAATTATCCGCGATTATGTAGCGGATCCCGATTCCAAAAGAAATAGCGACGTTCTGGGCGATCTTTGGATGAAAACAGAACCCATGAAAATATAACCGTTGCTGCTGGTATTGGTGGAGCTTGAGTACCGTGCGTGGTCGTAAGCGACCTAAAATCTCTGGGTCAGGATTCAATGAATATCACTGTTGAGGGGAGACGAAGGCAACACAAGGGCTTAAGTGCTAAAAGGCTGTTGTTGAGATCTTTCGTTGTCCTTCCTTGCGTAGATTCGTAGAAACTTGACTCAAAGATCTCGATTTACACCTTGAATATACTGAATTCGTCTGTTGAATTTTGTTGCAATTAAATATCCGTTTACGACTAAAACGACACCCCAAAAGACAGTTCGCAGACAGTACACGAAGATAACTAAGTAAGGTGCTTGTTCAATTGAATGTGTATTGAGTATTGAATGTCTGTCCTAACATTTAATATGCGTTATTTCGAGTTGAAGGTGTAGCGATCCTACATTTGTCATGTGTCCTACACTAATTATTGTACCTATGTACTCACATTTTGAGTACGCTACCTTATCTCTTAAAGCTACCTATCTCTTAAAGCTACCTTATCTCTAAAAGGACGAAATTAGCGTTGCTATTAATAAAAGTAAACATATAACCGGTTTGTGTTACGAGCCGGTACAACGAATATTTTCAACAGCTAGTAACGGTAATAAGTAATTTATGCTCCCAGAGTATAAGTTGGAGACCCAATCAGAGTTTATCTGGATCTGAAATTTGCTCGTACACACAGTATATAGTCGGTAGTACGGGTACCTACAATTTTAGTTGTTGGAAGTTGTTTCCGCCCATCGTAGCACAGTAGTGTAGGAAACTTGAGGTCGTAGATGTCGAGTAATAACAGATATATTACCAAATCGTCTCAAGTCAATATATCAGCAACCAATTACAGCTAGGTTGCGAGAATGACACCCGTAGAGAGATTAATATGCGTCCGACGAAGTAGATTGAACCAGGGACTTGTTCAATGCAAAGTTTATTGAGAAATGATTAGCTAGCCTAACATGCATATGCATGAGGATTTGAAGTTATACTACACCTCCAACAGCTGTTGTGTTACCTAAATTACTTATCAGTGCAAAAATAGGCAGTACTCAGAATCGAGTACAGATACCGTATTTTTAGCAGCTAAAAAGTAAGAAATACAGATTGCTAACACAGGCTATTTTTAACAGTAGTCAATAAACCTAAAGAGACTACGATTCAAAACAAAAACAGAACAGTAATTACATGAAATACCCCCATTTGCCATGAAAATTCACAAAGTGCCCCTCTTTTCTCAAAATTCACAGAATGCCCTCATTTTCTTACACATAATGCCCCTAATAAGTGGAATATGAATTGTTGTGGCGATGCATATTCCACTGATAAGGAACGACACGTTCATAGTGAAGGAATACAAAAAAGGTCTAATATTGCAAGGTCTAGACATGTGCTTCTCTACAGGGTGGCGATTGTGGCCAGTCTGTCCACATGTTTTTCGCATCCTGGCAGACCCTTGCGCTTGCCCTTGAACAACTTGCGCTCCTTTCTCTCTTATTCTCGTATCCCGGCACCCTCGCGGTCTTTGACGTGGAGGAAGCAGACTATTAGCGACTAATGCGCTCATCGCTAAGGGTTTGTATCCAGCCGAGTACGTTGCTTTGTAAGTTTACGTGGTGTACAATGCATGTACCAAAGAGATGGGCGGCCTTTTGATGTGGCTTGCGAAAGCACATGCATGCAAACAAGGCATTAGTGAGTTCTGGTACTGCTTACAAGAACATTTGCCGCCTTGCGAACCATCCGCGAGTGGAAGAGTGACCACAAACTGTTTGGTGCCTTTCATAACCACACCGTTACTTTCGTCTGCAGGGATGTGGTGGAGTCAAGTTCAAAATCGAATACATTTGTATCGACAACCTGACCACCACCATCGTGCCCATCCTTCCAACTTACGGGGGGGTACCCCGCGGACCTCCATTCGAAATCTGGTCCGATCGTTCGCTGCTCGCAGACGACCGGTCATCATCCAAAGACACTTGGTCCGATTCACTTAAGTTCATCTCACCTTGTGTACCCGATGGAATGGGCTAGTTACACACTCGGTGGATCGGGATCGCAGATCGATCTGATTCTGTCTTGAATATGAGACCGTGCTGGCTAGGTGTACCTAGGGCGGAACTCTTCACCCCAGGTCCGTACAGACCAGAAACACTTCCAAAAGATAAATTCCAATAGGTCGATCGTCCAAATGATCTAGACCTGACCAATACGAAATAATAGAGGGTAGACAAATCAACCGGTCTAGCCCCTGACCAATATGAGAGAAGACCAAAACCGGTCTAAACTCCAACCAATGTTACAATAAGCCAATATGTCCACGTAAAGACCCAATATGCCCGTGAAACTCCACAAACGATATCTCCACGTAAAGAACAATCCAGTGAATAGCACGTTCCAAACGTACTCGAGTCAAAGTGTCGAGATCGCCAAATCGTACTCCCGTCGAGGGACTTCCGGTGGCCAATGTACGCGTGCAGCGCGTCCAGACCGGGTATAATAGGCAAGAGGGGATAATTCAACCCTCTGCCCCCAAACACTCCGAGGCGGGTGGAGGCGACTAGTTTACGTGAAAAGAATAACGGCGACCCCTTGCTGCGGTGTGGACCAAGACCAGAAGAGGTTTTTGCCACTTATTCCTAGACCAAAAGACTTTTACTTAGAAAATCCGCAACCAAAAGACTCTTACTTGGAAAATCCGCAACTCTAACCAATACTACCTCCCTACGGTCCCAATATGTACCCACATGAAAATATGTAAAATACCCAATGTCAGGTGACTCACCAAAACTTGCGTTCTTGACACTCCTTGAATCTGATAGGCTAAAAAGCCCCCCTTGTTTAGACCAATCCGAAATTCGACCAGCTGCCTTGACCAAAAGTGACCGAATTTGTGGTACACTTCACCACAGCCGCCCCTGAGTCCGACCGTGTCGCACAACGATAACGGTCTTACCTCACCCATCACTTGACCAACTGGACCTTGGTCGCTCACACTTCTTCACCATGGACCAAACATCTTCGACACCTGCGTCAGGTACTGCCTTTACTGCACTTGATCTTTCTATGCTTCCCTTTGACTCTTGTTCTTGTTGTTCTTGCAGAAACTCTAGGCGCCGAGTTGCCCCACCTTGCTTCGCCTGTCCGGTCGGCTCGGTCTGACAGCCCACGTAACTCTCGTGCACTTCAAACATCGGAAGGGCGTCAGACTGCAGCCGACACGCGGATGCAGGATATGCTCGCAGAAAACATGCGTCTCAAGACCCAGGTGGCCCACCAGGAAACACGAGGTGCGCATCTTTGGTCTTCGTCTTGTACTCTTCTTGACCCTCGTTTGGCCTCAGCTCTCATATCTCCCAATATAGTCCAGGCAATACGTGTCTTGTTCGATGCTGATAGGCAGTCCGGCGTTGAAGTTGACCAGCTCCGACACATTTTGGAGGAGCTGATAAGCGCGCGCCATGAGCTGTCCCATCTGGAGGCTCATCAGTCCAATCTCCGGGATCAACTTGCACTTGTTCGTCGGCAGCAGCTGGACGGACAGTTTGACGCGACCTCACTGCGCATGCAAGGCGACGACCTCGCGCGACGAATTGCCGAGTTGCAAATTGCGATTGAAGACCAGACCGGGAAGGTCCGGTCCTGTCAAGACAGGTCCGACGCTTGGACGCAAGAGTCAGGTTGTCGTCGGGTGGCACTAGACCAGTGCCGCCAGCGCTTGATAAGCTTGCTACCTCCGTGTTCGACTGCTTCCTCCAGCGTATATTGGTCCGCATCGGCAACCTTAGTCGCCTCGGGGCAAGACCAAGACCGCTTGAAACAGGACCAAGACCGACGTCGCTCATTGGCCGATATTCACCATCCCGAAATTACATTACAAAGAAGCGCGCGTGCGCCGAGTAGCTCGAGGGCGCGGGGCACTGCGCGTGGACCCGGAATCGGGGAAAAGCGTGCAGTGTCCCATAAGAGAGCCAAGATGCAGACACTTCTCATGGAATCGGACTCGGACATGGACGACATCTTCAACCCCTCGGAAAGTCGAGCGCCCTCGTGCCGTAATGCAAGTCGCATCTAGCACACAGGTCTCGTCTGAGGAGGACTCCAGCGAAGGGTCCGGCGATTCCGAGTTCATGATCCCCATCCAGTCCAAATCACAAACGAATTTGCGTGACAGTTTCGTCCAAGTGGCGTCGACAGTGGGGTCAGAGCAGAAGACCGTTCTGCCAAGCGACGCTACACCAGTATCAACATCCGCGACGCCGGCGCCTTCGGTTCTCCCGGGACATCCGGACTTCACAAGTACGCCCTATTAAAGAACATGGCGGTTGACACCAGCTCCCTTCCGCCGCGGAAGTTTGAAATCACTTGGCCATGGTCGTCGGGGCAAATCGGCTGTTTGCGCCGGTCTACTCTGACCAAGCAGCTTCTGGCCCGGTCTTTCTCTCGCCCGGACTCCTGGCTTTTTCCACCGGTCAAGAAAACCTCTGCCGCGTCTGCATGGAGGGCGGACCTGATTACGTCGGCGCAGATCTCCCGCCTATACGGCGATGAACCATGGAAAATTTTCGAACACCCCAAGATAGGACTTGTGTTCCACTTGACTCCGTGGATCGGTACTTTGCTAGGCCGGGTGAAGAATTTCAACAATATCCACGGCCAAGCAATTTGGGAAGCGTCCCACTACTTGATGCTTCCCCCCGACCGGGTGCGACAAGATCCGGGCCTGGCGACATTCCAGAGCAAGCGCAAGCGACGTCGAATTCGAGCGGGCGAGGCTTGGCAGTCCCTGTGCCAGTACATTTTGGACGGGATGCGAGCTCGCGAGTGTGACGTCGACGTATTCTTGTACCCGGTGTTCCTCCACATGCCGAGGCGTCTCGTTGAGAATACCAGACTGCTGGCCGACGACGGCATATGGTAGCCCGGTATTGATTGCGCTGAGCCGGTCGCGGACCTCAAGGATGCTTTGGTCCAGCTTGACCGGAAGGACCCCTGGCGTAAACAGTTTTAGGATCAAGTGAAAAATCATCCGTCGATGGTCATCGGCCGTCTGTGGGGCGATAGCAAGTAAAGTCGCAGATAGTCGACCAGATAACTCGTAATACATGTCATCATTTCTTTTTAATATGTCCGATCGTCAAATCACTTGAACTAATTTTACCACTCTCTCCATAGTTGCACCGAACACGTTATCGTAAACAGTTCCACCCCCATCACGAAAAATAGTCATCACATTCGTCATTCCGCTACTCCAATTCGTCACAGTTCATCACAATTTCACATCAACTCCGGACCTTCCACATCTTCACACCGGTCTAGACCGACCGATGCTACTGCGTGTCTTGGGCTTGGTCTTCATGAGTCTTCATCACTGCGAAGCGATTACGACTGACTCGTTCTCGTTCGAACTCTCGTAGAAGAGCCCCACAATTCAAGTCGAGCTCGTCGACCCAAGTTGATTCATCATGGTCCTTCCATCGGACCAGGTACTCTCGGTGAGTCCGACCGAACCTGGTTTTCTTGGACGACCGAACATCTAAGCCCTTCTCGACTTCAAACTCGTCTTCCTCTAATGATCGTTCCCAACTGTCCTCCGGAAGTAACGCTTCATCGAAATCAAATCTTTTTTCTTCGTCTACCAGACAGGGAGTTTTGGGTCGATCAGGAAATTCTCGGACCAGCTTCAACGTGGACACATGCACGATCGGGAAGACCTTGTAATCTGTACCAGTTGTTACTAGCGGGAAGCGTGCTCACCGATCATCTCGGCAACACGGAAAGGGCCGTGCCACATGTGATCCAGCTTCTTCGCATATCCCTCTTTCACTCGGTCTAGGTATAGCCATACCCTCGCCCCTGGTTCTATACCGTGGGGTCGGACCTGGTCATTGGTCCGGTCTGCCCGGTCTTGTGTGGCCTGACGCAGCTTTTCGTTGACGACTTCTTTTGCATGCTGGTAGTGTTTCTGGACCTGCATACGCCAGCGTCGAGCATCGCGATCGCGGGTCCGGGTGCAACCGATAGGTATCGCAGCTTCCAGTGTCGACCGAGGGTCCCAACCATATGTCATATAAAAAGGCGTTTTTCCTCGGACCCGATCGGTCGACGAGTTGAGTGCAAACACCAGCCTTTATGCATACTCGTCCCAATCTCGCTGTCTGGGTCAGCAACGTACATCTTGATCGCCCGCGTTATGGTCTGCACCATGCGTTCCGCCGATCCATTTGCTTGCGGACGATATGCCATCGTCGCACTCTGTTTCTGGCCCAGCATGTTATTGAACGACCGGAACACCTCGGCCATAAAACCGGGTTCCCGATCTGGCCTGATGACCTCGCTGGCGCCGAATCTTCGGAACACACATTTTTCGTAGCTCTGGGCGATCTGCTCCGCAGACCGAGATGCACTTGCCTTCGCAATAACTAGACCAGTGAACAGGTCTACCCAGATCAGCAGCTCAGTGTTGCCGCGCGTCGATCTAGGCAGTGACGGTATGTGGTCCATCGCTATGACCTGGAAAGGGTAGGTAGCTTCGATATTTCCGGGCGATCGCCCCTTGATTACCGGTCTACCCTTTCCGGTCTCGCAATCCGTGCAACAGCCCACATATTTCTGCACACTGCGGAAAAGACCTCTCTAGTGGAAGTGGGACCTGATCTTGTGATAGGTCCTGTCTATGACCTGATGTCCCCCTTCTAGACTCACGTGATAGTGATGAAGTACATCCGGCTGCAGCAACTCGGGGATCACTAATTTCGCCAGTCGGTCCCGGTCTGCACTGTCTTGGTCGGCATCGCGGCAGTAATACAATAACACATTATCATCCACTTCGTAGCTATCCGCGATCTTGATGCACTCTTTCGCTTGATCGTTCGTCAACTTGGACAGTTCACCACGCAGGTAGGTCTTCAGGTTCATAATCCATTCTTCTTCGTCCTGCGCCTTGAGGATCCGTTCCATCCTTAACTGTTGCACTGCACATTCGTTCAAACTTTCCTTCGGGAACGGTCGGCGAGACTTCTGAGCTTTCGATCTAGTCGCGACCATCACATGCACCTGGTACGGAGCGTTCTTGGGTCCGATCACCTCTGGGAGCCTGTTTATATTCACCAATTCATCCAGAACGACCTTCTCGGTGATCGTAGCCCCGGTCTGTTCTTGCATGGCCTTGGTCGCGAGGTAGTCGGCGCTTCTGTTCCAGTCCCGTTTCACGTGCAATAGATCGTGGTTGGGGTGGTCCTTCAATGCCTTCATTACTCGATCATTTAGCGTCCTTAGTCGTGGATCCTTGCAGTCGATCTCTCCGGTGATCTGCCTGATCACTAGGTTGGAGTCACCACATATGATGACTCGCCCCTTCTCTTGCGACGACAGCAGGTCCAGACATAGAAGTAGACCTCGGTACTCCGCCTCGTTAACAGTAATATCCGGCGTGAAATCGGCAGCGGCTGCAACTATAGACCATTGTGGCAACTTCCACAATATGGCACTATAGGCGCCTACCTTCTTCTTCACGCTTGCTGATCCGTCAAAACTTAAGACCAAGAGCTCTTCATCATGGTCGACGGTCGGTGGCGGTCTCGAAACTGACTGCCGAGGTTGCTTCCTCGGGGTAATCGGTATCAATGACTCGTCCACTTCAGACCGAGGGGTGATACTGGCAGCTAATGTGCCCAATATCTCTTCCTCGCCCCTGGTGCACTTAACGACCTCGAGGGTCCACTGCGACAAAACCGCCGACCATCTGCCTAGACGTCCGTCCATCCCATTGGCTGATAATAGCCAGGCCAAAGTAGACCGTCTTGAAAGGACCTTTATAGGTCGGCCGACCAGCAGGTTGTAACACACATCCAGAATTCGTAGCAACGCCAGAACTTCTTTCTCGACAATTCCATAGTTCACTTCATTTGGTTTTAGCGTCCGGCTCGTAAACGTGACTGGATGATACACACCATCGTGATCTTGCACTAAAGTGTCCCTGATAGCCCACTTACTGGCATATACAATAATGGTCGGCACTTTTTCGGGAGCGAAATGCTTGAGAACCGGTGTCGTCGCCATCTTAACCTTCAACATACCAAAGGCAAACTGTGCACGCTTCATATGATCTTCGGCCTCCACTTGCGGACAAAATGAAGCAAGACCAGAGTCGGCGCCTTCCTGTAAAGTTGCCCGATCTTCTTCGCCCAATATATGATAGTCAACTTCCCGGAGATCGTACAGCACAGCCGCGTAGATAGCAAAGTCTTCAATGAATCGGCTATAATAATTCAAGCTTCCCAGGAAGGACTGCAGTTCCTTCAGCGATCTGGGGAACGGGAGGTTACTCAGCGAATCCAGGTCCTTGGGATTAGCCTCTAGACCATTTTTCGAGACCATATGGCCTAAATAGTCGACCTTGGACATACCCCAAAAACTTTTCACGGCACTGATAGATAGATTCCAAAGGTCGCATGTCTCCAACAATCGTTCAACCTTCTCACACAGATCGTTCCATGACGAGGCAGGTATCAGAATGTCGTCGATGTACGACCGCCTCCCTAGAACGGACGGTCCTATTTCCCGATCGGGTTCATCCTCTCTAAACACATCACAATTTTCGACAGGGTCCCGATCGGTCTTGATCTTGAAGTGTCCGTACAATGCGTTGTCTATCAGCCTTTGATAGATCTGGGGTGCGTTCTTCAGACCGAACGGCATACGGTTCCACTCAAAAAGACCAAACGGTGTCACAAATGCGTAAATCTCACGGGCTCAATCAGTCATCGAGACCACCCAAAGTCCACTTGCCATATCTAGCGAACAATACCACAAGGTCTTGTCGAGGTCTTCCAACAGATCATTAATCAGCGGCATCGGGTACACCATGAGTTTAGTCAACCGATTTACCAGCCGATAGTCGATGCACAGCCTAATGTCAACGCCGTTCTTCTTGATAACAATTACGATCGGCGAGGCCCATGGCGAGGTCGACGGTCTAATAATCTTGGTGACCAACAGTCCTTTAATGAGATCAGAAAGCTTTTCACGGTACTGTGGAGCCACGCGTCGACATCGCTGAGCAATCGGCTTGGCATCTCCAACGTCGATATCGCAAATCGCACCACGGGCTGCAGGTGGTAAGGCGTTGCCCTTTCCGATCAGAAGATGTCTTTTCTTCCATATGATATTCTTCAACTGCTCGATCTGGTCTGGACTGTTAAGGTCTTGATCACCCACTTGTAAATCATCCATTGTAACTTCGGGAGAGTCGGCAGACACTTCAGGGAGGACTGCCATTTGGCTTTCCAGATCCTGAATGTACTGTTCCCAGCCTTCATGTATACAGACTTGTTCATCTTCTGGGGTGATATCACCTAGACCATCTGGACCGGCTGAACGCCCCTGGTCTTGATCGACGAGCTGTACTTCACTGATATCGGTCTGATTAGGAATACCGTCATGGTCCGACCTAGCAACTTCATGTTCCCCTTCTTCCTTTTCTTGCTCCGCTGTCGCCTGGTCTTGTGCTGACACCACGTTGACTAGCCTCGGCTCGCCTACTTGATGGTCCACCGTTCCTGGTGACTGCGGTGTCTTTCTTCGGACCAACATCTTTTTTGGGGTGACATAACTTGGTCTTTCCACTAAAGGTGAGGTATCCTCTTCCACCGACCCATCATCGCTGATAA
>CM047587.1:20117961-20144695 GCA_026184515.1 Peronosclerospora sorghi | reverse complement strand
ATGGGCCTAATAAAATGTCCAACATTAGGCCCTATTTTAGCCTAATAGAAAGTCCACTTTACGACACAAGTCCATATATGGTTTGAACGTTATGGGCAATATTCCAGCAGCACCAAGCGTTAAAGCATTCAGGCAACACTTGAGCAACAGCATTCAGCAATCCTTTCTCACGATCATTGATAATAACGAAATCAGGTGAGTCGATGGAGGGGAAGGTTTCTTTCAGAAATCTTATGAATGCTTTCCAGTTTTCCTCGTTCTCCCCAGGAACGACTGCCCATGCAAGAACCATGAGACTGTCATTGCCGTACATCCCAGCGGCAAGAATAAGGGTCTGCACAAATCTGTTCTTGGTGAATGTGCCGTCAACAGCAAGGTATTTCCTGAGACTCGTAAAAGCACGACGCGCCGCTCCTGGGACAATGTAGATGCTGTGGAATAGTCTTGGGCTGTCAGGGGTGTTGGTAACTGCTTGCGTCTTGATTTCTGCGAGAGTGTCAGGATCGGCCGCCTTGAGCAAATCTTGTACGAGGAGAATGCTGTCTCTGCGCTTCAGCACTATCTTGCATGCGAGCCTCCAGAGCTTTATGGGAAGTGGTTAAAGGGATCCGTAGCCCCAACTTTCTCTCCAGGTAGCGCTTCACATGCTTGGGTTTCTTTTGTCCATCAACAGGAAATCTTCCTCGAGCAGAGCGACCAAATATTCTTCATCTCGTTGACTTCCTCGTGGCTTTTCCAATGTTCCTTGACAGGAGTGGTTGTCAGTTAAGGTCCGAAGAGTGATAAGGCCCGTCTTCTTCGATAGAGCAAACCGTACATAGGCCGGACACTGATTCCCATTGCAATCAAGACTGCACGGGTTGTATCTCGGGACGCTATCCGATAGCTGATCTGCTCCTGTTTAGCATGTTGTCGGGCGGCGTTGACCGATCATCAAACGATTAATAGATCTTCCCAATGGTTAGAGGAGGTAAACTGGCCATCGGGGTAGACATGGTGTAAGAGTATTGAGTGAGGCTTGTGTGTTGGTCTGGGCAAGGAAGATCTTTGGATCTGAGCCAGCTGAGCCTGGATCTGAGCCTCTGAGATCTTTTGTGTCATCAGGAATATGGGTCTCAATGGCAACGCTAATTAACCAAGGGCATTTTGTGAATTTCATGAAGGAGGGGCATTCTGTGTAAGAAAATGAGGGCATTCTGTGTAAGAAAATGAGGGAATTCTGTGAATTTTGAGAAAAGAGGGGCACTTTGTGAATTTTCATGGCAAATGGGGGTATTTTATGTAATTACTCAAAACAGAAATTTGTGGATAGTGCTGTAAATTTACTTTTTATTATCAGTAAACAGCATACATCAGTCGAAATTCCGCAAAGTGCGCTTTACTAAGCTATTCATGAATAGAATTAATTCTATCAATAGCTACTTGAGGATCACAAGCAGGTTTATTGCGCTACTTGCCCTCCTGGGTCTACGTAAACCAGACGGACTTGACATCGTCCTGACCAAACATCTTTTTGCACGTAGGACACTTGCGATTGCGCGACTTGAGGTTGTTATCAATGCACTCCTTGCAGAACATGTGGAAGCACTTGGAGATGATGACGTTCTTACGTCTGTCTTGACAGACTGAGCACTTCACGAGCTTCTGCAAGTCGCGAAGCTCAAAACGCTCCAGATCAGTAAGCTCGCCCGTAGATACCGCTTTCAGTTGACGTTCAACGTTTTCAATTTTCTTACGAAGCGTCTCACACATCTCGCACGCTTTTTGCTTCTCCTGAAATAGCTGCTGCTCACGCTGCGATTTCTCCGCTGTCTCGCAAATTTTTTTGGCTACTTCGGTATCTCGCAGGACCTTTCGTTTTTCCGCATCGAATGCGTCACGCTCTGCTTCGAGAGTCTTGACATATTCTTTCAGTTTTTCGTGCTCAACCTCTTTCGCTTGCAAAGTTTCCTAGCAAAACGTAAGTACTTATCAGCTAATGTGCACCATCGTTGCAAACTGCATAGCTGCTACCTTCGATGTCTCGATAAACGCTTTCTGATGTTTGTGTACAGTGCTCAAAGATGATACCTGCAAACGCACTGCAGCCAGTTCTTCAAAGCAGTGCGATTTTGATTGCTCCTCCCTTGCAAGTAACGTATGAAGCTTCTTGTTGGCGTTGCGTTTTTCTTCAATCTGCTGGATGAACTTCTTTCGACCGTGACGCAATGAATTCACATCTTTTGACATCGTATCAATCTCTAACAGTAGCGCATCATTTTCTTCTCTTGCCGCTTCACTTGAAATCTTCATTTCCTCAATTTTTGCATGTAGAACCTCGCGATCTGCCCTACACTCGCAAAGCTCTTTCCTCTCTTGTTCAATATTATTTTCCATTTCTGATAAACGCTTTAAGGCGTCTGACAGCTGTTCACTCGCATTTTGCCTGTCAAATACGACAACAGCGGTAAGTATTTGAGCCAATGAATACTCGTGTGTATTGCATACATTTGTGCATCTTTCAGCATACTGCACGTTCGCTGTAAATCTAGTTTATCCTTTGTCAACAAAGCCACCTACCCACGAACGTGGCTTTAATTTATTGGAAACAACGAGTGGACACTCTTAATCTCACAAAAAACAGCAAACTAACCTTCTGCATCAGTATTTGGATCTCATTATTATCTGCGGAGGGTTGAGATTGTTCTGCCCTGCGTCGTTCATGTTCGATTTTCGCCTTCAACTTTTTGTTTTCACGCTTTGCTGACTCCAGCTCTGGCTTAAGCTCTGACAGCTTCACGTCGAGCACGAAAGCAGCACAGTCAGTCAATTATGCAGCTTCGTGGACTCTTTTTATATTTATCCTCACCTGGTCTCTGTAGGTTGACGCATTCGAGATCCGTTCTCGTAGGGATACGATTTTGAGATTCAACTCGTCCATCCGCGACTTCGCCTGGCTCAATTCCTCTTGCATTTTCGTTATCTTCTTTTCCCATTTCTCGGTGATGTGGTGCTCGATGTCCTGAGATAATTGCGAAAAAGTTGATGTTAGTAACCACTAAAAAGAACTAGTTTCTACTCCTGCTAGGATCATAGGCCACCTTTGATTTGAGAAGAAGTTGACTGTATTCTTCGTCTACGAGCGCTTTTTCGTCTCGAAGCTGCTTAACTTTGGCTTGATGTTCCTCAACCAAAGCAGCTTCGTCATTCTTCCACTTCCCCAACAATCCACATTAGTCAAAGTAATCAAGTCACATCTAAATAAACCACGCAAAAGGTGTACCGCCACTTCCAATGTCTTGCATTTTTCCAGCTCCAGTCGCGTGGAATCCAGTTTCTGGCGCTCTTGGTACAGCTTACTACTTAAAATCCCCATGTTCTCCCGCAAAGTTGCAACAATTTTGGCGTGCTCCATTTCTCTAATTTCAAGCGCTTCTTGAGTCACTGATTTAGCACCCGTTGAACTAGTCGGAATTGTCTCACAAGCTTTTTCAGTATTTACGACCTGTTCACTCTTCGTATCCATTTCATCAGTGTCCTCCATTTTTACACTACCACGCTGCTCAATGTATGCGCTCAAACGGTCGTAATCACGACACGCTTGATGCCGCTCAGTTTCTTTCCATTCTACGTCACGTTCCAGTTCAGCTATTCGAGTTTTGCACTGCAACAGAATACGCATAGTTCGTTAATACTAGAAGTCAGTAATTATTTCGTTTCTTTAGCTATTAAACGTACCGTTTGTAGCTGACCCTTAAGATCAAGTGTTTGGGCCACTGCTGCTCGTTTCTCTTGTATAATATGCGCATACTCAACGGGTTTTAATTTGTCTCTAGCAGCATTCGCCACTATAGCTAGCAATTTTTGCAGCAATTCTCTCGTTACTTCACTTTTTTGCTTCAGCTGATCATACACCTCTGCCTCCATTTTTGATAGCTCATTTGCTTGAATATATGTAGTATTAATATCGTCATCTGTGGGCAAGGAAACATCAGCGTCTGGTTCCTTCATCTCTGCGTCTTTTGTCACAGTGATAAACCACTCGGGAAGGTTCAACACTAACTCCTCCGCACGTACGCGGACCTGTCCAAAATCGTCTATAGCTTCTAATGCTGTCAACCAGGCCTCATTTAACATTTCATCTGGTACAGAGGAAGGATCTACTGTTTTTATAGCGGCTAAAAGATCATCTTGCAGCTGAAACCAGTGTTTTTTTAAGCAGCGGAAAGATGCACTTGTAATCTCTCGGGAGCGATATAAAGCCTCACATTTCTTGGTCAAATAGACTATCCGTCGATTTTTTTCCTTCATGTCAATCTCCAGCGCCTTATTCTTCTCTCTTACAGCCTCAATAGTGTTAGGGTTGGCCTCAGGTGGCGTCTCGTCCTCCAGTTTAATCTTCTTGGACATGGACTCGCCCCCAGACAACGTCTCACGCCGTTTTCTGTGGTTTTCGCCATTCTCCTGTCTGTATGCTTCGGTATCAGCCATCGCTTGGCTATGTCTCGCTTGTCCGAGCTCCTTGACGTCCGCTCGGATTTTCGCTAGCTACCAGTACAGTATAAGAGTACGGGTTGTTATCCGTTCTCCGTAGCACTGAGTAAGCCAATAGATAATACTGATTTAATTTTGATTATTCTTCTCACTTTAAAGATTGGAGCACCATAAAACTAAGCGGAAAAATGCTGATGAACATCGCAGCCGTAATAGCAAAGAGCAACAGAGTGCGGGATTTAGCACTGCGAACGATTCGTGCCAGACCAAGACGTCCAAATAGAGTCATTACGAAGCCAAGAGGCATCAGATATTTGGCCCATATTAAGTCCAGTTTGCCCCATAGGTAAAAGTCGAAGGATGCCACTGATACATACACAAATCAATCAATGGCGTTACCAAAATCAGTCTACTATTCATTGAGCAATTAACTTACTGCCACTAATGAAGAATGCAGTGGTGGCGGACATGGCTGACGCTGCGGCTGGGGTCATATTAACTCCACGCAGCAACCGCGAGGTCGCCCCTTTACCTCCAACGCCAAACGCTCCTCCAATCGCACCAATTCCCAATAGACGAAGAGGCAGCTGTTTAATTGAGTCTGGTGACCACTGCACAACGTAAAAAGTGTTACAGGTTTACTTGCTAAGTGGAAAACAAAAAGGATTGCAACTCACCTGGACTTCATTGGGCACCAGAATGAACCGTGGATTCTGCTGTGTGTGGTACGTCGTCAGAACGTCTTTCAGCTGGTAGTGCGAGACGACTGAGAGAAAAATAACAGGTAGCAACAAGACGAGAAAAAACAAGATGGGTGTACGAGGAATTCCCAGCGGACTGGGCAAGTATTTGCCTCCCGGAAGCGCAGTGAGCAGTAATGTAGTAACGAAGAGGCCAACATTAATTCCCAACTTCCGGAAGGGTAGACCGGACCTATACTCAAAGCCGCTTTCATCGTCCTAAATTTAACACGCAGCGCTGGTGAATGATCTGTGTCACTCCTGTAGCAATATAGAGTACCTGAAAACTAATTGTTGGCGCACCTAGCAATGATACCGATTCACCGCTACCACACGAGCGCCAACCCTCTTGATGGCAAATCGTACGCGTTTTACCAAACAACTTCTTTCCTAGGTGCGCCAGATACACGATCAATGCAACGAGAAGTAGCCAAGTGGGGAACGAAGAGGTCAAAGACGCTCCAACTCCTGCTCCCACTATAATAGACGACATAGATATACATTAATGATCCAAACCATTCGGACACTTACTAAATCATTTGCGGAGTAGCATACTAAGTAGCATGGGCTGCATCAACAGGATGAAGTCCCAATTGACTAAGGAATTGTTCGAATAGATTGTTTTTTTCCAGAGGTTCAGAAGGAAATCACAAAAAGCTTTGCACAGCAACAGATCTTTAAACCAACTAACTGCACATCATTACTCTCACAGAATGCTACCTTACCTCCTCCAAAAATAGTTGCACTTGATAGCGGAATAGCCTCCTGAACGACACAAGAGTTTGATTTAGGCCCTGAAATCAAGCAGAGATTTTGTACGACAACCTACATCCGGTCCCAACTTGAGCACCAAAATATAGACTGCACCGAGTACAGCTCCACCGTCAATGTTGGTCCCAGATGTGATGAGCACTACAAGCGCTGCCAACAGAATTCCAATCATCTGGTGTGGTCTTTCTACAATCCACAAAACATCGCGCGGCTCGTTATTCACATTTGGGAATGCGGGGATGGGATCAAGGTCAGCACTGGGTCCTTTATCGTTTCCCGGGAGCGTTGCTACAACCAACGTTGCAATTGCTGTAGCTACAAGCGCGGCTAGACCACCAGCAAGATACTTAATCATTTGAAAATTTACTATTGAACACATACAGAGTGAAGGATTATATACGGGCGCCACTATTTCCACAGACGTTTTGTCTATTGCCACAGACGTTTTGTCTATTGCCACAGACACCACCATCGGAAGTCGCCGTCGCCTTGGTTATAAACATAAGTTGATATTTTTTGGCAAACCCTATGCGCACCCCATGTTTCTGATATCCGCACCCCATCTTATATAAAAACATGTTTAAACAGAACATTCATTATTTAATCACGATTACGAGAACTAATAAGACTGCTGAAAAAAAGTAATACGTGCGATGCTTAGGCACACAATATATATCATGCATCGCTTTGTCTCAGTAA
This sequence comes from Peronosclerospora sorghi, assembly GCA_026184515.1. NCBI lineage: Eukaryota > Oomycota > Peronosporomycetes > Peronosporales > Peronosporaceae > Peronosclerospora > Peronosclerospora sorghi. Next base: position 20,138,012 of record CM047587.1, on the reverse strand, counting down.
CATGGCTCACTTTGCACACACACTTCATTAATCCGTTAACGTTGGGGGATGGGGGGAGGGGCCACTAAAACACGTCGAGCAAAACGCAACCTAAAAGCATCCAAATACATGTCGAATCGAGTTTAGCAGGGTTCCCTTGTGTTGCGACCGACGCAATGTAGTCGTCCATCCTCTTCAATATATTCGCATCTTCAAATCACCTTGTACAGCAGAAGGCTGACGGGCAATGCTAAGCAAACAGAGGACAGGAGGGATCCGCTTGCACATCAGTGGGGGGATGGTGATTGCCACACCTAAAATTTTAATATTAGTACGTGTAAGCCTCGTTATCCAGTCGTAGCGGGGTGGGAAAGCATCGGCTGTGTGCCAGCCATTTACGTTGTCACGATGGACTTGATCCTGCGTAAACCACACGTGCTTCAGTGCCGCAACGGACCGTTGATTGTAGTTGGCGCAACTCAGCCACTTGCTTCCGTGGAGCTCATTTTTCAGCAGTCTTATTAGTTCTCGTAATAGTCATTAAATAATGAATGTTCTGTTTAAACATGTTTTTATATAAGATGGGGTGCGGATATCAGAAACATGGGGTGCGGATTGGGTGCCCGTATTTTTTTGGGGGCGTGACTGGGTACACCCCCCCTTGCTGCGTACACATCACCCTCCCTTTTATGTGAGGGGTGTGTAGGCTCTCCCTATGTGTATCTAGAGTAATTACATAAAGGGATATTTTGCCGACACTCCTCATTTGGTTAGGGACACTCCACATATTGTTAGGGACACTCCTTTTCTTGATGGGCCAATAAAAGAAGTACAATTTATGGAGTGTTCCTAACCAAACGAGGAGTGTCCGCAAAATTTCCCTCTGATTAATGCAAGACCATCGCATTGCCCATACTGCAATAGTCGAGCATACTATGCCTGAGGTTGTAAAGTCAGTCAGATCTTCGTTAACATGTAATGAGTTTGATTAATGTCTACTAGTACATGAAGATACATTGTCTATAAATTGCATCTAAGTATTCGTGCAGCCTTGTGCATGAGCAATCAGATCAACAGTTTCGTGCCATAGTCGATAAGCTCTGCAAATGGCAGGTGGTTGGTTATATCAAAATAGCTCGCAAATTTGTTCAGCTGTAACAGCAGGACTCAATATCCTTAAACACATTGCCGCTCGTATTTGGTATTTCTGCTTGATGTCCTTGTAGCTCATTATGCGTTAAGCTGCGATGGAAACACGAGACTTGCCATATTGCCGTTTGAAAATTTCTGTTCCCACTTAAATGTTTGCAGATGGGACCATGTATCTTGTTCTTCATGTTAACATCCAGTTTCTGTGAAGAAATAACACTGTGGTGAAGTGTACCACAAATTTGGTCACTTTTGGTCAAGGCAGTTGGTCGAATTTCGGATTGGTCCAAACAAGGGGGGCTTTTTAGCCTATCAAATTCAAGGAGTATCAAGAACGCTGGTCTTGGGTGAGTCACCTGACTTTGGGTACTTTACATAATTTTGTGTGGGTACATTAAGGACCATAGGGAGGTAGTATTATTGGTTAGTTGCGGTTTTTCCGGATAGAGGGCTTTTGGTTGTGGTTTTTCCGAATAGAAGTCTTTTGGTTGCGGTTTTTCTAAGTAGAAGTCATTTGGTCTTGGTCTACACCACAGCAAGGGGTCGCCGTTCTTCTTTTTACGTACATTAGTCGCCTCCGTCCACTGCGGAGTGTTTGGGGGCAGAGGGTTGAATTATCCCCTCTCGCCTATTATACCCGGTCTGGACGCGCCGCACGCGCACTTTGGCCACCGGAAGTCCCCCGACGGGAGTACGATTTGGCGATCTCGACACTTTAAGTCAAGTACGTTTGGAACGTGCTATTCACTGGATTGGTCTTTACGTGGAGATATCGTTTGTGGAGTTTCACGGGCATATTGGGTCTTTACGTGAACATATTGGCTTATTGTAACATTGGTTGGAGTTTAGACCGGTTTTGGTCCTCTCTCATATTGGTCAGGGGCTAGACCGGTTGATTGGTCTACCCTCTATTATTTCGTATTGGTCAGGTCTAGATCGTTTGGACGATCGACCTATTGGAATTTATCTTTTGGAAGTGTTTCTGGTCTGTACGTACCTGGGGTGAAGTGTTCCGCCCTAGGTACACCTATCCAGTACGGTCTCATATTCAAGACGGAATCAAATCGATCTGCGATCCGATACACAGAGTGTGTAACTAGCCCATTCCATCGGGTACACAAGGTGAGATGAACTTAAGTGAATCGGACCAAGTGTCTCTGGATGATGACCGGTCGTCTGCCAGCAGCGGACGATCGGACCAGATTTCGAATGGAGGTCCGCGGGGTACCCCCCCCGTAAGTTGGAAGGCTGGGCACGATGGTGGTGGTCAGGTTGTCGATACAAATGTATTAGATTTCGAACTTGACTCCACCACAATGGTGCGCGTGCCCGGATCACTTGGTGATCGTGGATATCACCGCGAGGTGTCATCAAAGATTGGATTTGAAGATTTGAATTTGGAATCGTTCTGGAGAGGGCGTAAGGAAAGGCTATCACCTTACGTCTTCGTTCTCGATAAAGATGGCGATGTCCGGTCTGGACTGGTGGAGGACCAGATCGGGATTAATATTTTTTTTCCTCCCCAAAAGGATCCCACCGGAGCCGATCGGGACTATAGCAAGTCCTGCTATAGTCCCGGAAACGATCAGGATCTTGGTCCTGATCCTATGTATGTGCATAAAAAAGTTGATGGAAAATCGAAAAATACTTGGAAGCTGATCAGAACGATCGGACCAACCTCCCCAAGGTCCCCAAGCTACCCAAGATTCCCAAGAAAGGGTTGGGAATGACGGCCGACGAAGACGACCTCGAAGAAAAGTCGCAGGTCGGAGATGAAGGCATCACTGAAGAAGACCTAAACAAGATGTACATTTTTGAGCTGAAACGATTTGTTCGTTTTGACGTGGTCTTTCGGGGGTTGAATCTCCATATCCCCGACCGTCTTCTCGGTCCCACTACCGAGCCGGTCCAGAGTGATCGCCCATTACTGTTGGTGAAAAACTTGGTGGCGATGTTGGCGGAGGTTGGCATTAAAATGCAGAACCCCGCCGATGTCCAAAAACTATTTGAATTTGAGACTTGGAGGCTGAAATCGTCGATGTCGACCTTCCACGACCATTTGGTCCCACTGGTGGGGGCGGTTCGCCGCCCAACTCCCACCGCAGCAGTGAAGGTCGCTGAAGTCTCCACAGCGCTTGGTGACATTGGTTCTGATGACGAATCGTTTTATCAATCTCCATCGGCCTCTAACAGCTCATCAGAGTTGGAGACCGGTGTCGAGCCGATGACCGTGGGGGTGGACCATGCCCAGCCTGAACAAAAAAGGGACGTGCGGCAGCAAAGGGCTGCTTTCCAGTCGGGGCTCCAGCGACCCCCACAGGTCTCAGTTCCGCAAAAGAAGGGTGTCAACACGTTGCCCATGACTCCAGCTAACGTTCAAGCCATGTTTGAGACGATGATGGAACGTTTCATGGAAGACCGGGTTAGACCACCTCTGCGCCAACATGTCCAAGACCGGTCTACCCAGCAAAGTGTCAATGTTTGCCGAGATGTGGATATGGAATCGGTAGCATCTGTGGACAAGCCCACTCGAAGTGATAAGCAAGTCGGAAAAGGGAAGCGCAAGCCGCAACCGGCCAGACCGCGTAGACAAAGAAAGACAAGTGACTGTGACATGGAGTCGGTCGGCGGTCTTGACGAATACTGTGGGTCAGACGGTACGGGCGCTGGCAAGCCACGCAAGGCTAACCTAGCCTCCACTACTGCTTACGAATTTGGATCTGCTGCGATTCCGCGCATCCGTATGGCCGCGACGACCGACCTCAAGGACTTCATTGGCAAGGATGCTGATGAAGACCAGGCCCGGTCTTGGTTCGGTCGGGTCAAGTCTGCGTTCCTGCGAGACCAGACCCCGAAAAGTGAAAGGTGTCTGATCTTCCGGGATTTGTTGAAAGGACTGGCTTCCAACTGGATCCAACAGTTAGGTCGGGATGTCCGGTCTGACTGGGACCAGCTATGTGCAGAGTTTGAAGGGCAATATTGTAACTCCGGATTTTCGAGTGCCCGCAAGTATCACCATATGCAGAAGCGGGCCGACGAAACACCGATCGAGTATTTGCATCGGTTGAACGTGGCTGCACTTCGCGCCGGCATAACAATCAAAGAGAATAACCCGCCGAACGGTGCTTCTCTGGAACATGTGGGTCACTACATTAGTACCCTGGACGATCAAGAACTGGCGGACCAGCTTACTCTGCTGCGTCTTAGGGACGCGGTGAAGTTGAACAGACTCTACGGACTCTACAGCAGTCGAGTATCATGAGGACGAAGAGTGCTGGTGGATCAGGTCGCTACCGAACCAAGACCCAGACCCAGACCGATCCGGTCAAGAGACCCTGGACCAGACCGACACGAGCGCTCAAGGCGATCGTAGCCGAAGTCAGCACGGGATCGGAAGGATAAAGTGGAAGTCAATCCAGCCAGGAGTCGTCGGATGAAGACCAGTATCGTTACGTATATGTTGCGGGACCTGCCCCGAAGACCAGGTCGAAGTCCGACCAGGTAGACCGGAAGGGAAGGAACGGAAGCAAGTCCGATCCGGACCGACCTCGTCAGAAGTGCTCCCACTGTGGGTCGAGTAAACATGATTATCCAAACTGCTGGAAGAAGATGGTGTGCAAGAAGTGCGAGAGACGCGGCCACCCGACTGACCACTGCCTCTTCGTATGCAAGTCATGTGGAGAGATCCACGAGGCCGTCCACTGCAAGATTGAAGAATTTTTTTAACACGATACGCAAGTGGTACGTTCCGGACAAGCACGCGGGGATCTGCCGCCGGACGCAGAAAAGATGTTAAACTAGAACGCTCGACAGGTTGGAATCTGGATCGAGCCGAGCGTTATACGGTTCACATCTATGCATATGTCGGCAAGGAGGATAAGACCGACAATACACGTTCTATTCCAAATTGCGTCGACCGAGACCATCCGGTCTACAGTCTGAAGACCGATGAGTACTCCTGGACTAAGGTGGTTATGCAGTTGGACTTGCTGCCCGGAGAATCCCACGGATACTGGAAGTATCACGCGCCTGATAAATGGTTCAAGCAGGCGAAAGCCTGTGGCAAGATTAATAACCATAAAGCGACGATGTTGTTCGACTCTGGAGCTGAAGTCTCGATAATCGACTCCGCCTTTGCTCGTAAGGTCGGATGTCGTATAGACGATACCCAGAGACAAGAATGCGTCGGGATCGTTGAAAACTCTTATATGACCGAAGGAAGAACGCGTGTGAAAATTACTTTGTCGGGATCGCTGGTCTACTTTTTCAGCGCTAGGGTTGGCAAGTTGGCTGGTCAGTACGCTTTACTAGGTATGGATTTCATGGTCCCAGCTGGTATTCGCCTAGACCTGTCACATGGAGTGCTTACACTCCCGGATGAGGTCCAGGTCCAGTTGGCTGGTCGAAGACCTCTGTATGGCTCGTATACCGATCTGGTCCGGTGGGACCAAGACCTCACTATCCCAGTCGGTCGGTCTGCCGATACCCCGGTCGAGAAAGGTTTTCGTTCGAGGAAGTTATGGTTGACCAGGGGCGATAGGTGGGTCCCAAAATATTCTAGAGCATAATTATCCACAAAATGAAGTTGCTGCTATTCCACGATGCATCTGCAATAATTTTACAATAGGTTCGTATACACTGAAATATTACCATTTTTTGAACCTTTGAAAAATGTGAGCTGCCGTGCTATCACTATCATTTGAATCTGTTTTATATATTAGATTCAAATATTCCGGTACTTAAAGTAAGGCAAGATAAGCGTATTATTAATAAGTATGTGTATGTTGCCCGACCTTCGTAAAGAGTGCTGGTCGACGTGATTTTGTCCGTGTTACCAATATTGGTGACAAGCCGCTGACACTGGACAATAACACTATTGTCGGTATGTGGTTAGCAGAAGGGAAGGTACCAAGGAAGATGGGGTTCGTCTCGATTGGATCGAGGCGGTATGTCGAGTAGCAAAACCTGGCGTACCAATCGACCACCGATCTTATCAGCGATGATGGGTCGGTGGAAGAGGATACCTCACCTTTAGTGGAAAGACCAAGTTATTTCACCCCAAAAAAGATGTTGGTCCGAAGAAAGGCGCCGCAGTCACCAGGAACGGTGGACCATCAAGTAGACGAGCCAAGGTTAGTCAACGTGGTGTCATTACAAGACCAGGCGACAGCGGAGCAAGAAACGGAAGAAGGGGAACATGAAATTGCTAGGTCGGACCATGACGGTATTCCTAATCAGACTGATATCAGTGAAGGACAGCCCGTCGATCAAGGCCAGGGGCGTTCAGCCGGTCCAGATGGTCCAGGTGATATCGCCCCAGAAGATGAACAAGTCTGTATACATGAAGGAGGGGAACAGTATATTTAGGAGCTGGAAAGCCAAATGGCAGTCCTCCCTGAAGTGTCTGCCGACTCGCCCGAAGTTACAGTGGATGATTTACAAGTGGGTGATCAAGACCTTAACATTCCACCAGATCGAGCAGTTGAAGAGTATCATATGGAAGAAAAGACATCTGCTGATCGTAATGGGCAACGCCTTACGACCTGCAGCCCGTGGTGCGATTTGCGATATTGACTTGGGAGATGCCAAGCCGATTGCCCAGCGATGTCGACGCGTGGCGCCACAGTACCGTGAAAAGATTTCTGATCTCATTAAAGGACTGTTGGTCACCAAGATTATTAGACCGTCGACCTCGCCATGGGCCTCGCCGATCGTAATTGTTATCAAGAAGAACGGCGTTGACATTAGACTGTGCATCGACTATCGGCTGGTAAATCAGTTGACTAAACTCATGGTTTACCCGATGCCGCTGATTAATGATCTGTTGGAAGACCTCGACAAGACCTTGTGGTATTGTTCGCTAGATATAGCAAGTGGATTTTGGGTGGTCTCGATGACTGATCGAGCCCGTGAGATTTCCGCATTTGTGACACCGTTTGGTCTTTTCGAGTGGAATCGTATGCCGTTCGGTCTGAAGAACGCTCCCCAGATCTATCAAAGGCTGATAGATAACGCATTGTACGGACACTTCAAGATCAAGACCGATCGGGACCCCGTTGTAAAATAACGATGTGTTTAGAGAGGGTGAACCCGATCGGGAAAGAGGACCGTCCGTTCTAGAGAGGCGATCGTACATCGACGACATTCTGATACCTGCCTCGTCATGGAACGATCTGTGCGAGAAGGTTGAACGATTGTTAGAGACATGCGACCGCTGGAACCTGTCTAATAGTGCCGTGAAAAGTTTTTGGGGTATGTCCAAGGTCGCTTATTTAGTCCATATGGTCTCGAACAATGGTCTAGAGGCTAATCCCAAGGACCTAGATTCGCTGAAGGCAATGCAGTCCTTCCTGGGAAGCTTGAATTATTATAGCCGATTCATTGAATACTTTGCTATCTACGCGGCTGTGCTGTACGAGCTCCGGGAAGTTGACTATCATATGTTGCGCGAAGAAGACCAGGAAACTTTACAGGAAGGCGCCGACTCTGGTCTTGCTTCAGTTTGTCCGCAAGTGGTGGCCGAAGATCATATGAAGCGTGCACAGTTTGCCTTTGGTATGTTGAAGGTTAAGATGGCGACGGCACCGATTCTCAAGCATTTCGCTCCCGAAAAAGTGCCGACCATTATTGTATATGCCAGGAAGTGGGCTATCTCAGCCACTTTAGTGCAAGATCACGATGGTGTGTATCATCCAGTCACGTTTACGAGCCGGACGCTAAAACCAAATGAAGTGAGCTATGGAATTGTCGAGAAATAAGTTCTGGCGTTGCTACGAATTCTGGATGTGTGTTACAACCTGCTGGTCGGCCGACCTATAAAGGTCCTGTCAAGACGGTCTACTTTGGCCTGGCTATTATCAGCCAATGGTATGGACGGACGTCTAGGCAGATGGTCGGCGGTCTTGTCGCAGTGGAACCTCGAGGTCGTTAAGTGCACCGGGGGCGAGGAAGAGATATTGGGCACATTAGCTGCCAGTATCACCCCTCGGTCTGAAGTGGACGAGGCATTGATAGCGATTGCCCCGAGGAAGCAACCTCGGCAGTCAGTTTCGAGACCGCCACCGACCGTCGACCATGATGAAGAGCTCTTGGTCTTAAGTTTTGACGGATCAGCAAGCGTGAAGAAGAAGGTAGGCGCCTATAGTGCCATATTGTGGAAGTTGCCACAATGGTCTATAGTTGCAGACGCTGCCGATTTCACGCCCGATATTACTGTGAACGAGGCGGAGTACCGAGGTCTAATTCTATGTCTGGACCTGCTGTCGTCGCAAGAGAAGGGGCGAGTCATCATATGTGGTGACTCCAACCTAGTGATCAGGCAGATCACCGGAGAGATCGACTGCAAGGCTCCACGACTAAGGACGTTAAGTGATCGAGTAATGAAGGCATTGAAGAACCGCCCCAACCACGAGCTATTGCACGTGAAACGGGACTGGAATAGAAGCGCCGACTACCTTGCGACCAAGGCCATGCAAGACCAGACCGGGGCTACGATCACCGAGAAGGCCGTTCTGGATGAATTGATGAATATAAACAGGCTCCCAGAAGTGATCGGACCCAAGAACGCCCCAGTACAGGTGCATGTGATGGTCGCGACTAGATCGAAAGCTCAGAAGTCTCGCCGACCGTTCTAGAAGGAAAGTTTGAACGAATATGCAGTGCAACAGTTAAGGATGGAACGGATCCTCAAGGCGCAGGACGAAGAAGAATGGATTATGAACCTGAAGACCTACCTGCGTGGTGAACTGTCCAAGTTGACGAACGATCAAGCGAAAGAGTGCATCAAGATCGCGGATAGCTACGAAGTGGATGATAATGGATTATTGTATTACTGCCGCGATGCCGACCAAGACAGTGCAGACCGGGACCGACTGGCGAAATTAGTGATCCCCGAGTTGCTGCAGCCGGATGTCCTTCATCACTATCACGTGAGTCTAGAAGGGGGACATCAGGTCATAGACAGGACCTATCACAAGATCAGGTCCCACTTCCACTAGAGAGGTCTTTTCCGCAGTGTGCAGAAATATGTGGGCTGTTGCATGGATTGCGAGACCGGAAAGGGTAGACCGGTAACCAAGGGGCGATCGCCCGGAAATATCGAAGCTACCTACCCTTTCCAGGTCATAGCTATGGACCACATACCGTCACTGCCTAGATCGACGCGCGGCAACACTGAGCTGCTGATATGGGTAGACCTGTTCACTGGTCTAGTTATTGCGAAGGCAAGTGCATCTCGGTGTGCGGAGCAGATCGCCCAGAGCTACGAAAAATGTGTGTTCCGAAGATTCGGCGCCAGCGAAGTCATCAGGCCAGATCGGGAACCCGTTTTTATGGCCGAGGTGTTCCGGTCGTTCAATAACATGCTGGTCCAGAAACAGAGTGCGACGATGGCATATCGTCCGCAAGCAAATGGATCGGCGGAACGCATGGTGCAGACCATAACGCGGGCGATCAAGATGTACGTTGCTGACCCAGACCAGCGAGATTGGGACGAGTATGCAGAAAGGCTGGTGTTCGCACTCAACTCGTCGACCGATCGGGTCCGAGGAGAAACGCCTTTTTATATGACATATGGATGGGAACCTCGGTCGACACCGGAAGCTGCGATACCAATCGGTTGCACCCGGACCCGCGATCGCGATGCTCGACGCTGGCGTATGAAGGTCCAGAAACACTACCAGCATGCAAAAGAAGTCGTCAACGAAAAGCTGCGTCAGGCCACACAAGACCGGGCAGACCGGACCAATGACCAGGTCCGACCCCACGGTATAGAACCAGGGGCGAGGGTATGGCTATACCTAGACCGAGTGAAAGAGGGCTATGCGAAGAAGCTGGATCACATGTGGCACGGCCCTTTCCGTGTTGCCGAGATGATCGGTGAGCACGCTGCCCGTATAGTAACAACTGGTACAGATTACAAGGTCTTCCCGATCGTGCATGTGTCCAAGTTGAAGCTGGTCCGAGAATTTCCTGATCGACCCAAAACTCCCTGTCTGGTAGACGAAGAAAAGAGATTTGATTTCTATGAAGCGTTACTGCCGGAGGAGAGTTGGGAACGACCATTAGAGGAAGACGAGTTTGAAGTGGAGAAGGGCTTAGATGTTCGGTCGACCAAGAAGACCAGGTTCGGTCGGACTCACCGAGAGTACCTGGTCCGATGGAAGGACCATGATGAATTAACTTGGGTCGACGAGCTCGACTTAAATTGTGGGGCTCTTCTACGAGAGTTCGAACGAGAACGAGTCAGTCGTAATCGCTTCGCAGTGATGCAGACTCATGAAGACCAAGACCAAGACACGCAGTAGCATCGGTCGGTCTAGACCGGTGTGAAGATGTGGAAGGTACGGAGTTGATGTGAAATTGTGATGAACTGTGACGAATTGGAGTAGCGGAATGACGAATGTGATGACTATTTTTCGTGATGGGGGCGGAACTGTTTACGATAACGTGTTCGGTGCAACTATGGAGAGAGTGGTAAAATTAGTTCAAGTGATTTGACGATCGGACATATTAAAAAGAAATGATGACATGTATTACGAGTTATCTGGTCGACTATCTGCGACTTTACTTGCTATCGCCACACAGACGGCCGATGACCATCGACGGATGATTTTTCACTTGATCCTAAAACTGGTTACGCCAGGGGTCCTTCCGGTCAAGCTGGACCAAAGCATCCTTGAGGTCCGCGACCGGCTCAGCGCAATCAATACCGGGCTACCATATGCCGTCGTCGGCCAGCAGTCTGGTATTCTCAACGAGACGCCTCGGCATGTGGAGGAACACCGGGTACAAGAATACGTCCACGTCACACTCGCGAGCTCGCATCCCGTCCAAAATGTACTGGCACAGGGACTGCCAAGCCTCGCCCGCCCGAATTCGACGTCGCTTGCGCTTGCTCTGGAACGTAGCCAGGCCCGGATCTTGTCGCACCCGGTCGGGGGGGGGGGAAGCACCAAGTAGTGGGACGCTTCCCAAATTGCTTGGCAGTGGATCTTGTTGAAATTCTTCACCCGGCCTAGCAAAGTACCGATCCACGGAGTCAAGTGGAACACAAGTCCTATCTTGGAGTGTTCGAAGATTTTACATGGTTCATCGCCGTATAGGCGGGAGATCTGCGCCGACGTAATCAGGTCCGCCCTCCATGCAGACGCGGCAGAGGTTTTCTTGACCGGTGGAAAAATCCAGGAGTCCGGACGAGAGAAAGACCGGGCCAGAAGCTGCTTGGTCAGAGTAGACCGGCGCAAACAGCCGATTTGCCCCGACGACCATGGCCAAGTGACTTCAAACGTCCGCGGCGGAAGGGAGATGGTGTCAACCGCCATGCTCTTTAATAAGGCGTACTTATGAAGCCCGGATGTCCCGGGGAGAACCGAAGGCGCCGGCGCCACGGATGATGATACTGGTGCAGCGTCGCTTGGCAGACCGGTCTTCTGCTCTGACCCCACTGTCGACGCCACTTGGACGAAACTGTCACGCAAATTCGTTTGTGATTTGGACTGGATGGGGATCATGAACTCGGAATCGCCGGACCCTTCGCTGGAGTCCTCCTCAGACGAGACCTGTGTGCTAGATGCGACTTGCAGTACGGCACGAGGGCGCTCGACTTTCCGAGGGGTTGAAGATGTCGTCCATGTCCGAGTCCGATTCCATGAGAAGTGTCTGCATCTTGGCTCTCTTATGGGACACTGCACGCTTTTCCCCGATTCCGGGTCCGCGCGCAGTGCCCCGCGCCCTCGAGCTACTCGGCGCACGCGCGCTTCTTTGTAATGTAATTTCGGGATGGTGAATATCGGCCAATGAGCGACGTCGGTCTTGGTCCTGTTTCAAGCGGTCTTGGTCTTGCCCCGAGGCGACTAAGGTTGCCGATGCGGACCAATCTACGCTGGAGGAAGCAGTCGAACACGGAGGTAGCAAGCTTATCAAGCGCTGGCGGCACTGGTCTAGTGCCACCCGACGACAACCTGACTCTTGCGTCCAAGCGTCGGACCTGTCTTGACAGGACCGGACCTTCCCGGTCTGGTCTTCAATCGCAATTTGCAACTCGGCAATTCGTCGCGCGAGGTCGTCGCCTTGCATGCGCAGTGAGGTCGCGTCAAACTGTCCGTCCAGCTGCTGCCGACGAACAAGTGCAAGTTGATCCCGGAGATGGGACTGATGAGCCTCCAGATGGGACAGCTCATGGCGCGCGCTTATCAGCTCCTCCAAAATGTGTCGGAGCTGGTCAACTTCAACGCCGGACTGCCTATCAGCATCGAACAAGACACGTATTGCCTGGACTATATTGGGAGATATGAGAGCTGAGGCCAAACGAGGGTCAAGAAGAGTACAAGACGAAGACCAAAGATGCGCACCTCGTGTTGCCTGGTGGGCCACCTGGGTCCTGAGACGCATGTTTTCTGCGAGCATATCCTGCATCCGCGTGTCGGCTTCAGTCTGACACCCTTCCGATGTTTGAAGTGCATGAGAGTTACGTGGGCTGTCAGACCGAGACGACCGGACAGGCGAAGCAAGGTGGGGCGACTCGGAGGATAGAGTTTCTGCAAGAACGACAAGAACAAGCGTCAAAGGGAAGCATAAGAAGATCAAGTGCAGTAAAGGCAGTACCTGACGCAGGTGTCGAAGATGTTTGGTCCATGGTGAAGAAGTGTGAGTGACCAAGGTCCAGTTGGTCAAGTGATGGGTAAGGTCAGACCGTTATCGTTGTGCGACACGGTCGGACTCAGGGGCGGCTGTGGTGAAGTGTACCACAAATTTGGTCATTTTTGGTCAAGGCAGTTGGTCAAATTTCGGATTGGTCCAAACAAGGGGGGCTTTTTAGCCTATCAAATTCAAGGAGTATCAAGAACGCTGGTCTTGGGTGAGTCACCTGACATTGGGTATTTTACATAATTTTGTGTTGGTACATTAGGGACCATAGGGAGGTAGTATTATTGGTTAGTTGCGGTTTTCCCAAGTAAAAGTCTTTTGGTTGCAGGATTTTTCTAAGTAGAAGTCCTTTGGTCTTGGTCTACACCACAGCAAGGGGTCGCCGTTCTTCTTTTTACGTACATTAGTCGCCTCCGCCCACTGCGGAGTGTTTGGGGGAAGAGGGTTGAATTATCCCCTCTCGCCTATTATACCCGGTCTGGACGCGCCGCACGCACTTTGGCCACCGGAAGTCCCCCGATGGGAGTACGATTTGGCGATCTCGACACTTTAAGTCAAGTACGTTTGGAACGTGCTATTCACTGGATTGGTCTTTACGTGGAGATATCGTTTGTGGAGTTTCACGGACATATTGGGTTTTCACGTGGACATATTGGCGCATTTTAACATTGGTTGGAGTTTAGACCGGTTTTGGTCTTCTCTCATATTGGTCAGGGGCTAGACCGGTTGATTGGTCTACCCTCTATTATTTCGTATTGGTCAGGTCTAGATCGTTTGGACGATCGACCTATTGGAATCTATCTTTCGGAAGTGTTTCTGGTCTGTACGTACCTGGGGTGAAGAGTTCCGCCCTAGGTACACTTAGCCAGCACGGTCTCATATTCAAGACGGAATCAAATCGATCTGCGATCCCGATCCACCGAGTGTGTAACTAGCCCACTCCAATGGGTACACAAGGTGAGATGGTCTTAAGTGAATCGGACCAAGTGTCTTTGGATGATGACCGGTCGTCTGCGAGCAGCGAACGATCGGACCAGATTTCGAATGGAGGTCCGCGGGGTACCCCCCCCCGTAAGTTGGAAGGCTGGGCACGATGGTGGTGGTCAGGTTGTCGATACAAATGTATTCGATTTCGAACTTGACTCCACCACAACACGAGGCCATCGACGCCGAACTGGACCAAGGTCATACCGCAGAATTGTTTCCTTAGCGTCCTGCACTCGTAGAGGCGGAAATTGGACCATGTGGAAGGGCGTCTGCGTTTTTATTCACGCCAGTCTAGAAAGATCTTTATCGCCGTGAACCAAAACCAAATTTTGTCAAAACTCGGCCGGTGACGCGCAAGCAAATTAAGCATTCAAGTGTTACAGCAGCCTTTCTCCAGTTAATACCGCTTTCTTGTTCTAACATATCAATGAAGGAATATCCACGAGCTGCCAAGTAATGATTTGCGTTGAATGTATCTTTTCAGGGTGGCGGGAGTCCGGCAAAAACGGCGCCCACTTCATACATTCAAACAGAAACGTTGGCTCACGTACAGGATAGCACACGATTATAGGATCGCAAGACGCTAATATATGCAAAAAACACTTGTCAGAAGTCTCTGCTATACGACCATAACGATGCCATTCCCACTGCCACTGTTTCCTGAAAGCGTCGCGGGATCTGTCATCTTGTGAGATAATGCATTCTCGTAGATACTTTGACCCATAAGTCTGAATTTAGCAAAAAGTCAAAAGCATCCGCTCATGAAAACGTCACACTTAACAATTAAGCTGCATGTTGCGAAACCGTTTACCTGTGTCCTCGTCAATCATCTCGCAATATCCCGACACACCACCTCAAGAACTTAATTGCATGAACATCTGATACTGGTTTACGTTTTCCATGCGGGTCACACTGGGCAGTCTGGCGGCAACTATCACACTTTTTTAATTTTTACGGATCCGCAAAATTGCCCTTTATGTAATTACTCTCGATACACATAGGGAGAGCCTAGACACCCCTCACATAAAAGGGAGGGGGGGGGTGTACGCAGCAAAGCGTGTGTGTGTACCCAGTCACGCCCTTTTTTGTTTCTTAACATAAAATTTATCAGAAACCGAATTAGAAGATGGACGACGGTGTCAAGTCCGCGGCAAATGCCATAAATGTACTTGGGTATCAGTGATTACCATAATGTACTTACTTTCATTTCCTATTTCTCATTTACATGCTATGTATAATACTTATTGTTCAACGTAGTAGCTCATCCAACTATACGTACTATGCCACACACGTTCCAGATACCACGTACTGACGTGCGAGATTCCAATGCAATTAAATGGTGCGAGTAATCAGCGTAACAGCGAACAATTAAATACCAAACGTAAATTAATTCTCCACTGTCCTTATGCAACTTAACGTAAAGCAGCGACCCAACCAACAATCACGTGATACGAGAAACCAAGACGTGAAAACAAATCCAACTGCCACTGAAGCATACCAAGTGTTCAACGTAATAGTCACCAAACAAGCTACGCACAGTAGCGCACTTGTTCTCCACTCAAAAACCACACGAGAGTCAATAATCAAATTCAGAAGTTATTTATTAGTGTTAAGTTTAGGGGAAAGTTAAATCGACCCCCCAATTGTTAATTCGACCCCCCCCCCCCGCCCATTTCTACACACCGATGTAACAATTCCCTTTTTATAGGGTCGCCCTACCCGCACCACCCTACAGACTACCGGCACCCCACGTGACTTTCGACCAATAGAGATGGATATTGCTACTAATAATAAAAGTATCAATCATACCCTGCCTTAATAAAAATCGTATTAGGAATACTTTCACCAGTAAATCATGATGTAAGTTAGAGACGCGATGAACGAATCGATACATGTTTCTCTAAGAATATGTACACAGACGGATCATTGTCTCTAAACTTCAATAAAGCTCTTGAAAAGTCATAAGCTGAAAATTCCACCCCCCATATTTGGCACAGCCCTTACTAACGTCGGCGTAAATCCGCGAAAGTAAACGGACCAGCCTTCCTTACGCGCCAGTTTTACATAACAGTCTCATGCATGTCTTCATCTTCGTCTTCAGTAGTGCAGCCACTGGCCCTACGTACTAGTTTATCCCCCGCTCCTTTGCAACAACGACTCATGCATTAAGGATTCAGCCCGATTCCGTGCCAAAGTCGCAGCAAATTCACTCTCAATAAATGTTGGCATATCGTTTGCATCCATAGTAATAGTCTTTAAGCGCAAGTTTACATCCAATGCATCAAGTAGTATCTGGGCTCCCTTCCACGTGATTCGGTTCTGCACGAGATCTAGAGACTTTAGACACAACTGTTCCAAGGAATCGTGTCCATATAATGCCTGTGCTAGTGATTCTCCTCCTCGATCGCTGTTGATGTTCCCATATAGTTATAATGACTTGAGAGTTGTGTATTTTCACAACATCCTCGAGAGCGCGATCGCCCCGTCATCTCCAATCTCGTGGTCTCGAATTACCAGCTTTTGAACAGTATGATTAGTCGCCATAGAACGTGCAACCAGCGCACATCCTTCCGGACCAAGTCGTTTATTGTACTGAGCCAGAGTCAAGAAATCGATCTCACTTACATCGCCATCATTAAAGTGAATACGCTGCATGGTACAGCCGATCGTTGAGCCAGTAGAATATATAGCAAACACGAAAAGGGTTAGGTTTTGCTAACAACAATGCAGCATTGTTATCAGCCAAACTAACCTTGCACAAGCGAAGTATGAGATCTGATGATGGACGAGATGGGTCCTACAGTCGATGAGGTTCCTGTCACACGTTCTTCTTGCTGGACAACGGCAGCCTTCTTGTAACGGGGTTACATTCGGGTTACATTTAGTGTTGGTGTACATGAGTACACCACGGTTGAGGTCAGGATTGGCCGGTTTGAAAGGTTCTGAAACTTTGGTTATTTTAACCAATCAGGGCAGGGGCCCTTGGTGTGGTGGTGTGTCAGCCATCCACGTGTCAGTCAGTACACAGGTGTGTACACTACATTTTAGCTAGGTACGAATTAGGAATATTCTACTTAGTGTTACATATAGTTTATATTAGTTTAAATTAATTTAGGATAATTACATATTAAACATATTCAGCTTACATTTCACTCTATTTTGCGGACGTCCGACCTCGGCCGGTCGCGCGCGCAGTGAGTGTCGTAGGTAAGAGGGAGCCCTCCCTTTACTTACATCCCGTAAAGGGAATACGGCCGTTAAGGCTAAGTCATAAACCAACCCGGGAATCTTGGCCCCGAGTAGGAGAACTCTCCTACTAAGCCCTTTACAAGGGCGTATCGGCTAAGTAGCGGTATCTACCGCTTTAAGGAAGAGTCTTCCTCTGTGCGCTAGTCGCACCGTGCGTATACGAACCGGCTACATCTGGTAGCACTTGTAGTCAATCCAACACCTGTGTTGGTAGACTAAGGCATCCTCTGCAAAAGATGAATCAGGACGATTGGGATAGTTTGACACTCGTCCAGCAGGAAGCCTTTAAAAGGCTGTTACCCTTATTGGGTGACGAAGGCATGAAGCTCCTAGTGGGGCAGGGCCTTGAGGCCGTAAAGGCAAGGGTAAATGCCCCCATCGCTCATGAGGCGAGTTTGTAGTGGAGGTAGTTCCACGGGGGTGCGACCCCCATAATCGTTTAAGATAAAGGATTTCACCGGAGAGAAGGGTGACAACCTTTACGTTTGGTTGCGAGAGGTAGAAACGCCCTTCGACACAGCGAATGTGATCGCTGATCACTTGCAAGTGGGACTTGAATTGACCCATCTTACGGGTAGAGCCCGTGCATGGGCGTTTACATGTTCGGAGTCAGTCACGGACGTGTTCCCAACCTGGAAGGTCCTCAAGCAGAAGCTTATGGACATGTACGCAACGCCTGATCTGGTTCTCCAGAATCAGCTGGCGTTTCTGAGGTGCCGTGAGGGCACTAAGGACTTGGAAACATATATCCAAGAACTTAAGACCCTGTTGGCAGGGATGTACGCGAAAGCGTATTCGGACGATGTGTCCATCTCCGTCTTAATGGGTGGCCTGAGAGAAGGGCCAGCACGTTCGGAATTGTTCCGATGCCGACCCGAATCCCTGGGGGAGGCGTTCAAGATGGCGTTCAACGCCGAGAGGAACTTCCGTTCCTTCAAGGTGGCTCCCGAACCCATGGACCTGAGTCAGGTCGAAGCGGAGGAGAAACCTTCCTCTAAGAGTCATACTGACTCTTTTTCGCAGAGCTTCGAGGCGGAGCTCTTAGCTATGCTTCAGCGACATGGGCCGCTGAGATGCTTCTTGTGTGGAAGCACGGATCATCTGCGGAACAGGTGTCCGAAAAATCCCCAGCGAAACACTCGCTACAAGGGACCAAGGGTGGGAAAAAAGCCCTTGTCCAAGCCGTCGGGAAACGACGGCTCCCAGTAGGTGCGGGGCGCCCTACTGGGAGACCCCTCAGTGCTGTTAAGCCCCAGGGTAGGGGACGACAGCACAAAGCCCCGAGGGAAGCGGTGCTTTCTAGCACCGAGTTGGTGTACCAGCTAGGTTCGCTGGTAGTCCTTGTGGACGTGAAAGGCTTTGATAAGCCTTGGAGAGTCTTTATAGACTCTGGAGAGTCTGATAATTATGTCATATGGGCTTCTGTTGAGAAAAGTCGGCTGTATGCCGAGGCCCTAGAGGCACGTTCTCGTGACGTTATCACGGTCCGTCTTGCGACGGGCGTACAGGTTTCTGTACCCAAGGTCTCGATTGACCGTAAGCTGAAGTTTGCAGACTTCTACAGCTTAGAACGTTGCCTAGTCCTGGATTTGGAATCGAGGTATGACCTCATTCTGGGCATGAAGTGGCTGGAACGCCACGAGCCATGGATAGACTGGAGGTCTAAGTCCATTGGCTCAACGCACCCGCGGTCGGGTGAAGCATTGGCGATTCATGAACCCACCTTTGCTCGATCGCAAAAGCGATTTTGGCGTGAGATGCCAGAGATTGGGATGTCTGAAATGATCATTCCCCATGGCTTTAAGGAAGAGTTCCTTAACGAGGGGGATTCGGCGGTTAATCCCCACGCCGTTATAGGCGATACTGGTAAGTCGCCAGTAATAGAGGTGGATTCCTCTGAGAGTAAGCGCGAGGCGCTTAGAGAAGAGACCCGAAGTTCGTCTCTTCTGCAGGTCGGAACTGATTCCGACCACGCCGTGTTCGGCGAACAAGTTGCTACTCCAGTGGTACGGGTAGAGACCCCTGTGGTTAAGCGCGAGGCGCTTCCAAGCGAAGAGACCCGAAGTTTGTCTCTTTCGCACGTCGGAAATGATTCCGACTACGCCGTTATAGGTGAGACCGTCGAGCCACCAGTGGTAGAGGTAGAGACCTCTGTGGATAGGCGCGTGGCGCTTCCAATAGATGGGGCAATTGACTCCCCCCATCTGGGTGTCGAGATGAGTCCCGAGGCCAGTAGTCAGCAGTCCTACAGGATACTGAATAGTGTGACAGGTGTTGTCACAGAAGGCGTAAGCCTGGAACGGTTGCCTGGGGTAGGCGAACTGTTGTCGTTGGAGGAGGTGTCCTTCAACGAGTTTGAAACTGTCGTAAAGCGGACTTTTTATTAGGCTAAAATAGGGCCTAATGTTGGACATTTTATTAGGCCCATAGGGGGCCTAATATTATGACTAATATCAGGACCTAAATTAGGGGTCTGATAGTGGACGCAGATAGTGGATACAGCAGTACATAATTAGGTACCGCCATGTGTACCACGGTGGGTACAGTAGTACGTACCACCGTGGTGTACATAGACAGGATATAGACGGGACACGGAAGATGTGCTGATTACTTACAGGTACGCGGCGGACACCAGCGAACGAACAAGGAACAAGCGGAAAAATCAGGTCGACTGATGGACGGAAGGCGTTTCGAATGGACGATGCGGATTGGTTGAAAGTAGGAACAGGGTAGATCAAAGGGTTTAATTGCTAATATAGTTCTCCTTTTGCGTACGATCGCGCTGATCGTTTTTTGGGAAGGCCCCTTTGCGCCCCCACCTTATGAAACCTCTACGTCCCGGGCGGGAGCACTAAGTGCGTTTTTGGCCCACCGGTTGGCGTAGAGTGTGAGAACTCACCCCGCAACTCCGCCCGCAGTGTCTGCGGTTCTTCGTTTAAAGGTTTTTGGTTTTGGGAACGTGATCGAGCAGTGCTCTCACCTCTTCCCCGTGAAATTAACGTTTGGCCCCTAGGGCTCGGCTGCTTTAAGCGCCCCACGGG
>CM047587.1:20101003-20116700 GCA_026184515.1 Peronosclerospora sorghi | reverse complement strand
AGTAGCCAGGCCAAAGTAGACCGTCTTGACAGGACCTTTATAGGTCGTCCGACCAGCAGGTTGTAACACACATCCAGAATTCGTAGCAACGCCAGAACTTCGTTCTCGACAATTCCATAGTTCACTTGTGGTGAAGTTTACCATAAAGTTGGTCATTTTTGGTCAAGGCAGTCGGTCGAGTTTCCGATTGGTCTAAACAAGCGGGCTTTTTAGCCTATCAGATTCAAAGAGTATCAAGAACGCCGGTCTTTGGTGAGTCACCTGACATTGGGTATTTTACATAATTTTTTGTGGGTACATTAAGGACCATAGGGAGGTAGTATTATTGGTTAGTTGTGGTTTTTCCAAGAGTCTTTTGGTTACGAATTTTTCCAGGTAAAGGTTTTTGGTCTAGGAATAAGTGGCAAAAACCTCTTATGATCTTGGTCTACACCGCAGCAAGGGGTCGACGTTCTTCTTTTCACGTACACTAGTCGCCTCCGCCCGACGCGGAGTGTTTGGGGGCAGAGGGCTGAATTATCCCCTCTCGCCTATTATACCCGGTCTGGACGCGCCACACGCGCAATTTGGCCACCGGAAGTCCCTCGACGGGAGTACGATTTGGCGATCTCGACACTTTAAGTCAAGTACGTTTGGAACGTGCTATTCACTGAATTGGTCTTTACGTGGAGATAACGTTTGTGGAGTTTCACGGGCATATTGGGTCTTCACGTGGACATATTGGCTTATTGTAACATTGGTTGGAGTTTAGACCGGTTTTGGTCTTCTCTCATATTGGTCAGGGGCTAGACCGGTTGATTGGTCTACCCTCTATTACTTCGTATTGGTCAGGTCTAGATCGTTTGGACGATCGACCTATTGGAATCTATCTTTCGGAAGTGTTTCTGGTCTGTACGTACCTGGGGTGAAGAGTTCCGCCCTAGGTACCAGCACGGTCTCATATTCAAGACGGAATCAAATCGATCTGCGATCCCGATCCACCGAGTGTGTAACTAGCCCATTCCATCGGGTACACAAGGTGAGATGAACTTAAGTGAATCGGACCAAGTGTCTTTGGATGATGACCGGTAGTCTGCCAGCAGCGGACGATCGGACCAGATTTCGAATGGAGGTCCGCGGGGTACCCCCCCCGTAATTTGGAAGTCTGGCACGATGGTGGTGGTCGGGTTGTCGATACAAATGTATTCGATTTCGAACTTGACTCCGCCACAATGGTGAGCGTTCCCGGATCACTTGGTGATCGTGGATATCACCGCCAGGTGTCATCAAAGATTGAATTTGAAGATTTGAATTTGGAATCGTTCTGGAGAGGGTGTAAAGAAAGGCTATCACCTTACGTCTTCGTTCTCGATAAAGATGGCGATGTCCGGTCTGGCCTGGTGGAGGACAAGACCGGGATTAATAATTTTTTCCTCCCCAAAAGGATCCCACCGGAGCCGATCGGGACTATATCAAGTCCTGCGATAGTCCCGGAAACGATCAGGACCTTGGTCCTGATCCTATGTATGTGCATAAAAAGTTGATGGAAAATCAAAAGACGAAAAATACTTGGAAGCTGATCTGAACGATCAGACCAACCTCCCCAAGGTCCCCAAGCTACCCAAGATTCCCAAGAAAGGGTTGGGAATGCCGGCCGACGATGATGACCTCGAAGGAAAGTCGCAGGTCGGAGATGAAGGCATCACTGAAGAAGACCTAAACAAGATGTATTACATTTTTGAGCTGAAACGATTTGTTCGCTTTGACGTGGTCTTTCGGGTGTTGAACCTCCAAATCCCCGACCATCTTCTCGGTCCCACTACCGAGCCGATCCAGAGTGATCGCCCATTCATGTTGGTGAAAGACTTGGTGGCGATGTTGGCGGAGGTTGGCATTAAAATGCAGAACCCCGCCGATGTCCAAAAACTATTTGAATTTGAGACTTGGAGGCTGAAATCGTCGATGTCGACCTTCCACGACCATTTGGTCCCACTAGTGGGGGCGTTTCGCCGCCCAACTCCCACCGCAGCAGTGAAGGTCGCTGAAGTCTCCACAGCGCTTGTTGACATTGGTTCTGATGACGAATCGGTTTATCAGTCTCCACCGGCCTCAAGCAGCTCACCAGAGTTGGAGACCGGTGTCGGGCGGATGACCGTGGGGGTGGACCATGCCCAATCTGAACAAAAAATGGACATGCGGCAGCAAAGGGCTGCTTGCCAGTCGGGGCTCCAGCAGCCCCCACAGTCCACAGTTCCGCAAAAGGAGGGTAACAACACGTTGCCCATGGTTCCAGCTAACGTCCAAGCCATGTTTGAGACGATGATGGAGCATTTCATGGAAGACCGGGTTAGAACACCTCTGCGCCCACATGTCCACGACCGGTCTACCCAGCAAAGTGCGAATGTTTGCCGAGATGTGGATATGGAATCGGTAACATCTGTGGACAAGCCCACTCGAAGTGATAAGCAAGTCGGCAAAGGGAAGCGCAAGCCGCAACCGGCCAGACCGCGTAGACCAAGCAAGACAAGTGACTGTGGCATGTAGTCGGTCGGCGGTCTTGACGACCACTGTGGGTAAGACGGTACGGGCGCTGGCAAGCCACGCAAGGCTAACCTAGCATCCACTACTGCTTACGACTTTGGATCTGCTGCGATTCCGCGCATCCGTATGGCCGCGACGACCGACCTCAAGGACTTCACTGGCAAGGATGCTGATGAAGACCAGGCCCGGTCTTGGTTCAGTCGGGTCAAGTCTGCGTTCCTGCGAGACCAGACCCCAAAAAGCGAACGTTGTTTAATCTTCCGGGATTTGTTAAAAGGACCGGATGCGAACTGGATTCAACAGTTGGGTCGGGGCGTCCGGTCTGACTGGGACCTGTTATGTGCGGAGTTTGAAGATCAATATTGTAACTCCGGATTTTCAAGCTCCCGTAAGTACCACCATATGCAGAAGCGGGCCGACGAAACACCGATCGAGTATTTGCATCGGTTGAACGTGGCTGCACTTCGCGCCGGCATAACAATCAAAGAGAATAACCCGCCGAACGGTGCTTCTCTGGAACATGTGGGTCACTACATTAGTACCCTGGACGATCAAGAACTGGCGGACCAGCTTACTCTGCTGCGTCTTAGGGACGCGGTGAAGTTGAACAGACTCTACGGACTCTACAGCAGTCGAGTATCATGAGGACGAAGAGTGCTGGTGGATCAGGTCGCTACCGATCCAAGACCCAGACCCAGACCGATCCGGTCAAGAGACCCTGGACCAGACCGACACGAGCGCTCAAGGCGATCGTAGCCGAAGTCAGCACGGGATCGGAAGGATAAAGTGGAAGTCAATCCAGCCAGGAGTCGTCGGATGAAGACCAGTATCGTTACGTCTATGTTGCGGGACCTGCCCCAAAGACCAGGTCGAAGCCCGACCAGGTAGACCGGAAGGGAAGGAACGGAAGCAAGTCCGATCCAGACCGACCTCGTCAGAAGTGCTCCCACTGTGGGTCGAGCAAACATGATGGTCCAAACTGCTGGAAGAAGATGGTGTGAAAGAAGTGCGAGAGACGCGGCCACCCGACTGACCACTGCCTTTTCGTATGCAAGTCATTTGAAAAGATCCACGAGGCCGGCCACTGCAAGATTGAAGAATTTTTTAACATAATACGCACGTGGTACGTGCCGGACAAGCACGCGGGGATGCTGCCGCCGGATGCGGAAAAGATGTTAAACTAGAACGCTCGCCAGGTTGGAATCTGTATCGAGCCGAGCGTTCTATGTTTTACAGCTATGCATATGTCGGCAAGGAGGATAAGACCGACAATACACGTTCTATTCCAAATTGCGTCGACCGAGACCATCCGGTCTACAGTCTGAAGACCGATGAGTACTCCCGGACTAAGGTGGTTATGCAGTTGGACTTGCTGCCTGGAGAATCCCGCGGATACTGGAAGTATCACGCGCCTGATAAATGGTTCAAGCAGGCGAAAGCCTGTGGCAAGATTAATAACCAGAAAGCGACGATGTTGTTCGACTCTGAAGCTGAAGTCTCGATAATCGATTCCGCCTTTGCTCGTAAGGTCGGATGTCGTATAGACGATACCCAGAGACAAGAATGCGTCGGGATCGGTGAAAACTCTTATATGACCGAAGGAAGAACGCGTGTGAAAATTACTTTGTCGGGATCGCTGGTCTACTTTTTCAGCGCTTGGGTTGGCAAGCTTGCTGGTCAGGACGCTTTACTAGGTATGGATTTCATGGTCCCAGCTGGTATTCGCCTAGACCTGTCACATGGAGTGCTTACACTCCCCGACGAGGTCCAGGTCCAGTTGGATGGTCGAAGACCTCTGTATGGTTCGTATACCGATCTGGTCCGGTGGGACCAAGACTTCACTATCCCAGTCGGTCGGTCTGCCGATAACCCGGTCGAGAAAGGTTTTCGTTCGAGGAAGTTATGGTTGACCAGGGGCGATAGGTGGACCCCGACCTTCGTAAAGAGTGCTGGTCGACGTTATTTTGTCCGTGTTACCAATATCGGTGACAAGACGCTGACACTGGACAATAACACTATTGTCGGTATGTGGTTAGCAGAAGGGAAGGTACCAAGGAAGATGGGGTTCGTCTCGATTGGATCGAGGCGGTATGTCGAGTGGAAAAACCTGGCGTACCAATCGACCACCGATATTATCAGTGATGATTGGTCGGTGGAAGTGGATACCTCACCTTTAGTGGAAAGACCAAGTTATGTCACCTAAAGAAAGATGTTGGTCCGAAGAAAGGCGCCGCAGTCACCAGGAACGGTGGAACATCAAGTAGACGAGCCAAGGTTAGTCAACGTGGTGTCAGCACAAGACCAGGCGACAGCGGAGCAAAAAACGGAAGAAGGGGAACATGAAATTGCTAGGTCGGACCAGGACGGTGTTCCTAATCAGACCGATATCAGTGAAGGACAGCCCGTCGATCAAGACCAGGGGCGTTCAGCCGGTCCAGATGGTCCAGGTGATATCGCCCCAGAAGATGAACAAGTCTGTATACATGAAGGCGGGGAACAGTATATTTAGGAGCTGGAAGCCAGATGGCAGTCCTCCCTGAAGTGTCTGCCGACTCTACCGAAGTTACAATGGATGATTTACAAGTGGGTGATCAAGACCTTAACAGTCCAGACCAGATCGAGCAGTTGAAGAGTATCATATGGAAGAAAAGACATCTGCTGATCGGGAAGGGCAACACCTTACCACCTGCAACCCGTGGTGCGATTTGCGATATTGACGTGGGAGATTCCAAGCCGATTGCCCAGCGATGTCGACGCGTGGCTCCACAGTACCTTGAAAAGCTTTCTGATCTCATTAAAGGACTGTTGGTCACCAAGATTATTAGACCGTCGACCTCGCCATGGCCCTCGCCGATCGTAATTGTTATCAAGAAGAACGGCGTTGACATTAGACTGTGCATCGACTATCGGCTGGTAAAGCCGTTGACTAAAGTCATGGTGTACCCGATGCCGCTGATTAATGATCTGTTGGGAGACCTGGACAAGACCTTGTGGTATTGTTCGCTAGATATGGCAAGTGGATTTTGGGTGGTCTCGATGACTGATCGAGCCCGTGATATTTCCGCATTTGTGACACCGTTTGGTCTTTTCGAGTGGAATCGTATGCCGTTCGGTCTGAAGAACGCGCCCCAGATCTATCAAAGGCTGATAGACAACGCATTGTACGGACACTTCAAGATCAAGGCCGATCGGGACCCTGTCGAAAATTATGATGTGTTTAGAGAGGATGAACCCGATCGGGAAATAGGACCGTCCGTTCTAGGGAGGCGGTCGTACATCGACGACATTCTGATACCTGCCTCGTGATGGAACGATCTGTGCGAGAAGGTTGAACGATTGTTGGAGACATGCGACCTTTGGAATCTATCTATCAGTGCCGTGAAAAGTTTTTGGGGTATGTCCAAGGTCGCATATTAGGCCATATGGTCTCGAACAATGGTCTAGAGGCTAATCCCAAGGACCTGGATTCGCTGAGTAGCCTCCCGTTCCCCAGATCGCTGAAGGCAATGCAGTCCTTACTGGGAATCTTGAATTATTATAGCCGATTCATTGAAGACTTTGCTATCTACGCGGCTGTGCTGTACGAGCTCCGGGAAGTTGACTATCATATATTGCGCGAAGGAGATCGGGCAACTTTACAGGAGGGCGCCGACTCTGGTCTTGCTGCAGTTTGTCCGCAAGTGGAGGCCGAAGATCATATGAAGCATGCACAGTTTGCCTTTGGTATGTTGAAGGTTAAGATGGCGACGGCACCGGTTCTCAAGCATTTCGCTCCCGAAAAAGTGCCGACCATTATTGTATATGCCAGTAAGTGGGCTATCTCGACCACTTTAGTGCAAGATCACGATGGTGTGTATCATCCAGTCACGTTTACGAGCCGGACGCTAAAACCAAATGAAGTGAACTATGGAATTGTCGAGAAAGAAGTTCTGGCGTGGCTACGAATTCTGGATGTGTGTTACAACCTGCTGGTCGGCCGACCTATAAAGGTCCTGTCAAGACGGTCTACTTTGGCCTGGCTACTATCAGCCAAGGGTATGGACGGACGTCTAGGCAGATGGTCGGTGGTCTTGTCTCAGTGGACCCTCGAGGTCGTTAAATGTACCGGGGGCGAAGAAGAGATATTGGGCACATTAGCTGCCAGTATCACCCCTCGGTCTGAAGTGGACGAGGCATTGATAGCGATTGCCCCGAGGAAGCAACCTCGGCAGTCAGTTTCGAGACCGCCACCGACCGTCGACCATGATGAAGAGCTCTTGGTCTTAAGTTTTGACGGATCAGCAAGCGTGAAGAAGAAGGTCGGCGCCTATAGTGCCATATTGTGGAAGTTACCACAATGGTCTATAGTTGCAGCCGCTGCCGATTTCACGCCGGATATTACTGTTAACGAGGCGGAGTACCGAGGTCTTCTTCTATGTCTGGACCTGCTGTCGTCGCAAGAGAAGGGGCGAGTCATCATATGTGCTGACTCCAACCTAGTGATCAGGCAGATCACCGGAGAGATCGACTGCAAGGCTCCACGACTACTGACACTAAATGATCGAGTAATGAAGGCATTGAAAGACCATCCCAACCACGAGCTGTTGCACGTGAAACGGGACTGGGACAGAAGTGCCGACTACCTCGCGACCAAGGCCATGCAAGACCAGACCGGGGCTACGATCACCGAGAAGGCCGTTCTGGATGAATTGATGAATATAAACAGGCTCCCAGAAGTGATCGGACCCAAGAACGCCCCAGTCCAGGTGCATGTGATGGTCGCGACTAGATCAAAAGCTCAGAAGTCTCGCCGACCGTTCCAGAAGGAAAATTTGAGTGAATCTGCTGTGCAACGACTAAGGGCAGAGCGGATCCTCAAGGCGCAGGACGAAGAAGAATGGATTATGAACATGAAGACCTACCTGCGTGGTGAACTGTCCAAGTTGACGAACGATCAAGCGAAAGAGTGCATCAAGATCGCGGATAGCTACGAAGTGGATGATAATGTGTTATTGTATTACTGCCGCGATGCCGACCAAGACAGTGCAGACCGGGACCGACTGGCGAAATTAGTGATCCCCGAGTTGCTGCAGCCGGATGTCCTTTATTACTATCACGTGAGTCTAGAAAGGGGAAATCAGGGCATAGGCAGGACCTATCACAAGATCAGGTCCCACTTCCACTGGAGAGGTCTTTTCCGCAGTGTACAGAAATATGTGGGTTGTTGTACGGATTGCGAGACCGGAAAGGGTAGACCGGTAATCAAGGGGCGATCGCCCAGAAATATCGAAGCTACCTACCCTTTCCATGTCATAGCGATGGACCATATACCGTCGCTGCCTAAATCGACATATGGCAATACTGAGTTGTTGACTGGGTAGACCTGTTCACCGGTCTAGTTATTGCGAAGGCAAGTGCGTCCCGGTCTGCCGAGCAAATCGCCAAAAGTTACGAAGAATGTGTGTTCCGAAGGTTCGGCGCCAGCGAGGTCATCAGACACGACCGAGAACCCGGTTTCATGGCCGAGGTGTTCCGGTCGTTTAACAATATGCTGGGCCAGAAACAGAGCGCGACGATGGCATATCGTCCGCAAGCGAATGGATCGGCAGAACGTATGGTAGAAACTATTACAAGAGCAATAAAGATGTACGTTGCCGATCCAGACCAGCGCGATTGGGACGAATACGCAGAAAGGCTGGTGTTTGCACTCAACTCGTCGACCGATCGGGTCCGAGGAGAAACGCCTTTTTATCTTGCGTATGGATGTGACCCCCGGTCCACTCTTGAAGCCGCGATACCTATTGGCTGCACTCGGACCCGCGATCGTGATGCTCGAAGTTGGCGCATGCAGGTCCAGAAACATTACCAGCATGCAAGAGAAATTGTCAACGAAAAGTTAGGTCAAGCTACACAAGACTGGGCAGACCGGAACAACGACCAGGTCCAACCCCACGGTATAGAACCAGGGGCGAGGGTATGGTTGTACCTAGACCGACTGAAGGAGGGCTATGCGAAGAAGCTGGCTCACATGTGGCACAGTCCTTTCCGTGTTGCCGAGCTGATTGGTGAACACGCTGCCCGTCTAGTAACAACCGGCACGGACTACAAGGTCTTCCCGATCGTACATGTGTCCAAGTTAAAACTGGTCCGAGAATTTCCTGATCGTCCCAAAATGCCCTGTCTAGTAGACGAGGCATAACGGTTTGATTTCGATGAAGTATTACTGCCGGAGGACAGTTGGGAACGACCGCTGGAAAAGGACGAATTTGAAGTGGAAAAGGTCTTAGATGTCCGATCGGTCAAGAATACCAGGTTCGACCGGACCCACCGAGAATAT
This sequence comes from Peronosclerospora sorghi, assembly GCA_026184515.1. Taxonomy (NCBI): domain Eukaryota; phylum Oomycota; class Peronosporomycetes; order Peronosporales; family Peronosporaceae; genus Peronosclerospora; species Peronosclerospora sorghi. Next base: position 20,107,864 of record CM047587.1, on the reverse strand, counting down.
CTGGTCCGATGGAAGGACCATGATGAAACAACTTGGATCGATGAGTCCGACCTGAACTGTGGAGCACTACTACGAGAATTCGAACGGGACCGAGTCAGTCGGAACCGTTTCGCAGTGATGCAGACCCATGAAGACCAAGACCAAGACATGCAGTAGCATCGGTCTTCCCGACCGACGTGAAGAGATGGAAGGTCTTGTGTCTTGTGTATTGTGAATATGTGACGAATTGGAATAGTGGAGTGACGAACGTGGATTGTTTTTTCGCGATGTAAGTGGAACGGTTGGTGATAACGTGTCTAGTGCAACTCTGGAGAAAGTGGTGGAATTAGCTCAAGTGATTTGATGACCGAACATGTGAAAAAGAACGATGATATATATTAAGTGTTATCAGGTCGGCTACTTACGAACTCACTCGCCATCACCCCACAGACGGCCGACGGTCAACGACGGATGCTTTTCAACTTGTTCCTGGTACTGGTTATGCCAAGGTTCTTGTTGGTTTAGTTAGACCAAAGCATCCTTGAGGTCCAAGACCGGTGTAGTGCACCCAAGACCGGGGTACCATGTGCCACCGTCAGCCAGCATCCGGGTCCTCTCGACGCGAAGCCGCGGCATATGAAGTACAACTGGATATAAGAACACATCGACGTCGCACTCGTGGGCCAGCATCCCGTCCAAAACATATTGGCACAGGGACTGCCAGGCCTCACCCGCTCTGATCCGACGCCACTTGCGCTTGTTCTGGATGGTCGCCAAGCCAGGGTCTTGCCGAACTCGTTCCGGGGGAAGCACCAGATAGTGGGATGCCTCCCAGACTGCTTGAGCGTGAGTCTTGTTAAAATATTTCACCCGACTCACGAAAGCATTGGCCCACGGAGTCGAGTGGAAGATGAACCCCAGCTTGGGATGCTCGAAAATCTTCCACGGCTCGTCAGCGTACAAGCAGGAGATCTGTGCCGACGTGATCAAGTCCGGCCACCATTCCGACGCGGCAGAAACTTTCTTCGCCGGCGGGAAAAGTCAATGGTCTGGACGAGAGAAAGACCGGGCCAGGAGCTGCTTGGTCAGGGTGGACCGGCGTAAACAACCGATCTGCCCTGGCGACCACGGCAAAGTATCCTCACGCGTTCGTGGCGGAAGGGAAGAACTGTCGATTGCCACGTTGGCCAACAAAGCATCTTTGTAGAGCTTGGACGGCCCAGGCAAGACCGTAGGTGCTGACTTTGTCGACGCATGAGGTGGTGAAACGCCACCATGCGGACCGGTCTTCTTGGTCTGCTCCAAAGTCGATGCAACTTGAACAAAACTTTCATGTGGACTTGTTCGCGACTTGGTTGGCATGGGGACAGCAAACTCCGAATCACCGGATTCTTCGCCGGAGTCTTCGCCGGAGTCATCCCAGGACGAGACCTCTGAATACTTGGCACGGTCAGCACCGGCGGTCGAGGGCGCTCGATTTTTGGAGATGTTACTGTCGTCATCCTCGTCCAAGCTTCGGCCCACTGGAAGCGCCTGCGTCTTGGCTCGCTTATGGGGCACCGCACGCTTCCCTTCGAGTTCAGGGTCGCGCGCTATGCCCCGCGCCCTCGAGCTACCCGGCGCGTCCGCGCGCTTCTTTGATTTGTGTAAAATTTCGGGCTGGAGAATTTCGGCCAATGAACGGCCTTGGTCTTGGTCCCGGTGTAGGTCCACCAAGGCGGCCGACGCAGACCGGTCTACGCTGGAGGCAGCAACCGGATGCCGACGAGGACGCAACAGGTCAACCAAACGCTGATGACATTCTTTCAATACCGCCCGACGACCGTTCGCTTCCTGCGTCCAATCGTTCGACTTGCGTTCACAAGACTGGACCTCCTCGGTCTGGTCTTGAATCGAAATTCGGAGCTCAGTGAGACGCCTCTCGGGGTCGTCGCTTTGAATGCTCAACGTGGTCTGGTCAAGCAGGTCTTCTGTTTGCTGCTGTTGGACCAGCACAAGCTGCTCCCGAAGATAAAGCTGATGAGCCTCCAAGCGGGTCAACCTATTGTGCGCGTTAATTAGCCCGGTCAAAATCTGACGCAGCTGGAGGTCATGCGTGTTCGACTGCCGATAGGCGGCAAGCAGGGCATTGATCGCCTTGCTGATGCCAGGAGGTATACGGGTTGGAGGTATACGGGTTGAAGACAAACAAAGGTTAGAACAGGTCCAAGGTGAAGACCGGACATGCATGCTTACGTTGTGTCGCCTGTTGAGCAATCTGCTCCTGGAGACGTGCGATCTCTTCAAGTGCGTCTTGCAACTGCGCGTCGGTCCCGGTCTGATGCCTTGCCGATGTCTGAGGTGCAGTAGAACGATGAGAGCTGTCAGACCGGACCGACCGGATGGGCGAAGTGACATGCGATGACGTGGTATGCGAGGTGCCTACAAGAACGGTCGTTAAGGAAATACAAGAAGGTCAAGTCGAGCAGTGCAAGTACCTGGAACGGATGAAGAAGATGGTTGATCCATGTCGGAAAAGTCTGAATGACCAAGGTTCAACTGAATTTGATGGACGAGGTCAGACCGTTGTCGTTGTGTGACACGGTATGACTCAGGGGCGGCTGTGGAGAAGCGTGCCCAAAATTTGGCACACTTCTGGTCAAGTTTTATCAAGGGATTTGGTCTAATAATCGGATTGGTTTAAGCAAGGGGGGATTTTCAGCCTATCAGACTCAAGTAGTGTCAAGAACGCAAGTTTTGGTGAGTCACCCGACTTTGGGTATTTTACATATTTTTGTGGGGTACATTTAGGGACTATAGGGTAGTAGTATTTTGGTTGTGGTTTTACCTTTTAGGACAGAGGTTACACCTTTAAGTAAGGAAATCTTTTAGCTTTCGGACAAGTGGCTAAACCCTCTTCTGGTCTCGGTTCACACCACAGCTAAGGGTCGCCGTTCTTCCCTTTTCGTACGCTAGTCGCCTCCGCCCGCCGCGGAGTGTTTGGGGGAAGAGGGTCGAATTATCCCCTCTCGCCCATTATACCCGGTCTGGACGCGCCACACGCGCACTTTGGCCCACCGGAAGTCCCTCGACGGGAGTACGATTTGGCGATCTCAACACCTCAACTCAAGTACGTTTGGAACGTGCTATTCACTGGATTGGTCTTGGCGTGGAGATATGGTTTGTGGAGTTTCACCAGCATATTGGGTCTTTACGCGGACATATTGGATTGTTTTAATATTGGTTGGAAAATAGACCGGTTTTGGTCTTATTTCGTATTGGTCAGGTCTTGATCGTTTGGACGATCGACCTATTGGAAATTATCTCTTGGAAGTGTTTTTGGTCTGTTTGTGTCTGTGGTGAAGAGCTCCGCCCCAGATATACCTACCCAGATCGGTCTTCTATATTCAAGACCGGTTCGATCCAATCTGCGATCCCGATCCACCGAGTGTGTAACTAGCCCATTCCATCGGGTACACAAGGTGAGACGGACACTAAACAATCGGACCAATTGCGTTCTGATGACGACGGTCGTCTGTTTGCAGCGGACGATCGGACCAGATCTCGAGTGGTGGTCCGCGGAGTACCCCCTCCGAAAGTTGGAAGGCTGGGCGCGATGGTGGTAGTCAGGTTATCGATGCTAATGTTTTCGATTTCGAACTTGACTCCACCACAGGAGCTTCTGTCTTCTAGCAAGATGCTTCAATTCATTACTAGTGCCAAGTGATCCTTCCCACATTTTGCAAGGTTTCGACCAGTTGCTTTAGCTCTAGCATCATGGCAGTGACGCTTAACGCTAAGTTGAGCGTCTTCAGCTTCATAACTGTCTAATTCGAGGTCCAACAACTAGGTGCAGTAAGGCACATCAAATAACAGAGGCAAACAGACTGTAAAGATTAACTGTCAGCAGTGCATAAGGGAGTCAAGACATAGGCGCAACTTACTAGTACAACGGCGGGTCCGTTCATGGCGGTGAAGCCAACGAAAAGTTATGCGCCCTCGGCTGCTCCAGTTGATCGGCTTGGGTATTCTCGATTGTTTTCAAGTGGTTTTATTCCATTTTGGAAAAAAATATTTTCAGCCAATTAGAGGCGACCCGCGACGGCCAACTCGCGACGGCTAATTTGTTTGTGATTGGTATGAATGTGGACAAATAAGTGGAATTTTTGACCAATCAGGAGTGACATGCGACGGCCAACTCGCTCACGGCTAATTTGTTTGTGATTTGTATGAATGTGGAAAATAAGTGGGATTTCTGACCAATCAGGAGTGACATGCGACGGCCAACTCGCGACGGCCAACTCGCTCACGGCTAATTTGTTTGTGATTGGTTTGAATGTGGAAAAAAAAGGTGGAATTTCTGACCAATCAGGAGTGACATGCGACAGCCACATCGCGACGGCCAACTCGCGACGGCCAACTCGCTCACGGCTAATTTGTTTGTGATTGGTATGAATGTGGAAAAATAAGTGGAATTTCTGACCAATCAGGAGTGACATGCGGCAGCCACATCGCGACGGCCAACTCGCGACGGCCAACTCGCTCACGGCTAATTTGTTTGTGATTGGTATGAATGTGGAAAAATAAGTGGAATTTTTGACCAATCAGGAGTGACATGCGACGGCCACCTCGCGACGGCCAACTCGCTCAATCAGATTACAGAGGGTTTCTGAAGTAACTGTCAAAGATGATCAATCAGGTTACAGAGGGAATCAGTGGTAGCTCTCAAGGATGATCAATCAGGTTACAGAGGGCCTCAGCGGTAACTGCCACGTATTGAAGTCAGCGATGAAGTAACCACAAAGTAGTGGGTAAAAAAAGTGATTGACGTTGATGTAGGAGGTAGTAATACTTAATAGAACGAAATTTCCCCTGAACTACGCAGTTCTCTAGCGGCCCTCAAAAAGCCTTTCTTTTTTTTACTCCATACAAAAACCAAGTGTAACACAAGGAATTCAGTGAGCGCACGCTCTAGTGAGTGAAGCAGCAGCCATTTGGAGTGCGCTAGTGTTGGGGGCAGCCCGGAACAGCCTTTTGAAGTGTACCCCAAGTGTAATTGATTAATTTGTTGGTTCGGACGGAAGTATTAAGTACCCGGGAAGTAAGGCAAGGAGGACTAGCTTATTACCTCTTTGTGTTGTTGATTAAGTGGATTTATAATAATTTTCAACTCCTTCACGACAACTGGTGCCGCGACCCGGGACCTACGTCGACTTCAAATTCAAGCTTACACAATGGCATTAGTACCACAAGAAGATGGTCCAGATCTCCATTTTACACTAGAATACTCAGATGATGATACTAACAGGACTTACACATTTTCCGAAGTGTGTGCAAAGATGACGCAGTATCAACAACAGGTGCTCAGATTACCAGGTGATTCGAGCTGTTGGTTTTCATTATTTGAGATTTGTAAAGTGAAGCAGGCTGCACCCAACTTAGGGTGCGAGACGATCTCACTACGTTTGGAAATTTACAAGCATCTGTGAAGGCACTGGAGGATTTGTTCCCAAATTTAGGGTATGAGATTATCAGACGGGATGAGTATGAGAGTGCGTGTGATTACGATTTGGCACGGACCGCAGAAGATATTGGACTGATGATGTCTTTACTATTAGCAGAAAATCAGTGGGAAACATCATTAATGGTATATCGTGAAGAAACTGACAATATCATTCCCACTTACTATATAATAGCAGACACTGTACATACACCGGTGAGGGAGTCTAAACCACCGGGTATGTTGGAGATCATTGACATAAGTGAGCTTGAAGAAGTACCACAGTTGCGGCCCAGAAAAATTACCAAAACCAAAAAGAAGTTGGAGTTCTCATCTGATGACGATGAAATCATGTCCACACCAAAACTAGCTGGGCACAAGAAAGAACCAGGGATGGACGCACCTAGCCAGGGTCCAGGGGTGTCTGCACCTAGACAGGGTTCACGGATGGCTTCACCTAAACAGATCCAGTGGTAGCCAATTTGGTGAAGATGATGCTAGATGGCATTTAAGTTTGGAAAAATTAGCCATAATCACTGCGACCTTGTCAGCTAGCCGAGCACCCCATACAATGAGAGGAGCACATAGTACATCGTATCATACACCAGCTACACAGCCCGGACACATCATAATACTTCAGGTTATGGTATGCCTGGTGGAAGTTCAAATGCATGGGCACCCTCACCTCAACCAGTTACAGCCATCATTCAGAATACCGAGATAAAATCTTTTGATGGGAATAGGCAGGACGCTGGAAGTTCACGGGCTTGGGTCGATCGATTCTCACACGTAGCCAATATATCATATTGGAATGATAGTCAACGTCTGGGAATGTTTGTTGATAGTTTGACAAGCACAGCGTCATGGTGGTATGAGCAACTAGCAGATTCGGTGAAGTATGTCAGGGGTACGGTGATCGCGCTTTTTCAGAAGAGATTTTGTGTGGACAAAGTGTCGCCTCGAGTTGTGTATTCAAGATTGACGCAGAAACATGATGAGCTGGCTACTACATATCTGTACCGATTAAACGCAGCAGCGTTGCGAGCAGGAATGGACTTTAGAAATGCGTTCAATGCTTCACTATTGGAAGAACACATTCAACAATTCTTTGATACCATTAATGGTCGCGCCATACAGATGCAATATCAACATATCACTTTCTCAAATATTGAAGAGCTAGAAAGATTATTGATTAAACGTGAAGCGCGGCTTATGAGGCCTGAAAAGGAGGTAGCTACATATCGTAAAGCGTGTTATAATTGGGACCAATAACGGGCCTTATTATAAGGCCTTATTATAGGGCCTTATTATAGGGCCTGATTTAGGGGGGGGGCGATTACGGTCAGAATCGGTACGTAATCGTATAGTATTGTGGTACCACGGCGTATACAGTTTCGTGTACA
>CM047587.1:20030156-20085701 GCA_026184515.1 Peronosclerospora sorghi | reverse complement strand
AATTATGCCCCTAATTACGTACCAATTTTGCGGTACGCTTTACCACACGCACAGATAGCTCCATGACGAAGCTGGGATCAGAATATCATCGATATACGATCGCCTCCCCTGAACGGACGGTCTCCTTTCCCGATCGGGTTCACCCTCTGTAAATACATCAGGGTTTTTGGTGGGGTCTCGATAGGTACTGATCTTGAAGTGTCCATACAATGCGTTGTCGATCAGCCTCTGGAAGATCTGGGGCGCGTTCTTCAAACCGAACGGCATACGGTTCCACTCGAACAGACCGAACGGCGTAACAAATGCGGAGATCTCGCGAGCCCGATCGGTCATCGAAACCACCCAAAATCCACTTGTCATGTCCAGTGAGCAATACTATAGGGTCCTGTCGAGATCTTCTAGTAGATCGCTGATCAGCGGCATCGGGTACACCATAAGCTTGGTCTTACCGATTTACCAACCGATAATCGATACGCAACCTGATGTCAACGCCGTTCTTCTTGATCACAATCACGATCGGTGAGACCCACGGCGAGGTCGACGGCTTAATGATCTTGGTAGCCAACAGTCCTTTTATAAGATCAGACAGCTTTTCGCGGTACTGTGGGCCACACGTCGGTATCGCTGGGTGATCGGCTTGGCATCACCAACATCGATGTCACAGATCTCTCCGAGAGCAGCAGGGGGGTAAGGAATTGCCTTTCCCGATCAGCAGATGCTTCTTCTTCCAGATGATCTTCTTAAGCTGATCGATCTGGTCGGGACTGTTGACATCCCGATCACCCACTTGCAGATCGTCCAAGGTGACTTCGGGCGGATCGGCAGACACTTCAGGGAGGACTTCCATCTGGCTCTCCAGCTCCTGAATATATTGATCCCCGCCCTCATGGTTACAAACTTGGTCGTATTCCGGGGAAATATCAACCACACCGTCCTGATCGGTTGAGCAATGCTGTTCCCGATCGGCGGGCTGCCTTTCAACGACATAGATCTGCTTAGGCGCGCCATCGTGGTCCGTCCCATCAATTCCATGTTTCCCTTTTTCTATTCCCGGCTCCGCTGTCGCCTGTTCTTGTGACGCCACCACGTTGACGAACCTTGGCTCATTTGCTTGATGGTCCACCGTGTCCGGCGACTGCGGTGCCTTTCTTCGAACTAACATCTTCTTCGGGTTTATATAGCTGGGTCGTTCCACCGTAGGTGAGGTATCTTCTTCCACCGATCCATCATCTGTGATCAGATCGGTGGTCGCTTGGTATACCAAGTTCTGCCACTCAGCATACCGTCTCGATCCGACCGATACGAACCCCATCTTTCTTGTCACTTTACCTTCCTCCAGCCACATGCCAGCAATATTATTGCTGTAGAGTGTAAGCGGCTTGTCACCAATATTAGTGACTCGAACAAAACATATCGGCCGGCGCTCTTCACAAAGGTCGACACCCACCGATCGCCCCTGGTCACCCATAACTTCCTTGATCGAAAACCTTTGTCGACCGGGGTATCAGAGGATTGGACGACTGGAATGGTGACATCTTGGTCCCACCTTACCAGATTGGTTTGCGATCCGTATAGGGGCCGCCGCCCACTAACTGGATCTGGACCTCATCCGGGAGTGTAATCACTCCATGAGACAGATCTAGACGAATACCCGCTGGCACCATAAAATCCATGCCTAACAGGGCATCCTGACCAGCCAGCTTGCCGACCCAAGCGCTGAAGAAGTAGACCAGCGAACCCGATAGGGTGATCTTCACGCGCGTCTTTCCTTCGGTCATATAAGAGTTTTCACCAATTCCAACGCATTCTTGTCTCTGGGTACCGTCTATACGACATCCGACCTTACGAGCAAGGCGGAGTCGATAATTGAAACTTCAGCCCCAGATTCGAACAACGTCGTTGCCTTCTGGTTGTTAATCTTACCACAGGCTTTCGTCTGCTTGAACCATTTGTAGGGCGCATGATACTTCCAGTATCCGCGATACTCCCCAGGAAGCAGCTCCAACTGCATGACCACCTTCAATCGGGAATATTCATCGGTCGTGAGATTGTAGACCGGACGATCCCGATCGACGCAACTGTGAACAGAACATGTATTGTCGGTTTTATTCTCCTTGCCGACATATGCATAGATGTCAAACGTAGATCGCTCGATTCCAACCTCGCGAGCGTTCTAGTTTAACATCTTTTCCACGTCCGGTGGGAGCATCCCCGCGTGCTTACCCGGCACATACCACTTGCGCATCAGATTGAAGAACTCTTCGATCTTGCACTGCCCGGCCTCGTGGATCTCTCCACATGACTTGCACACGAAGAGGCAGTGATCGGTGGGGTGGTCGCGTCTTTCACACTTCTTGCATATCAATTTCTTCCAGCAGTCCCCACCATCATGCTTGCTTGACCCGCAGTGACAACAGTTCTTGCGATTTCGGTCCGGGTCGGACTTGTTCCCACTCCTGCCCTTCCGATATGCCTGGTTAGGCGTCGATCTGGTTGTTGGGGCAGGTTACGTGACGAAAACGTGGCGACTGGTCTTCGTCTGAATCCCGACTGGACAGTCCGCTACTTTCCTCTTCTGATCCAGTGCTGTATTCAGTCACATCGCTTTAACAGCACGGGCCGATCTGGTTAGGAGCCTCTTCACAGGGTAGGTCTTGGTCTTCGATCTGTAGCGACCCGATCCAACGGCGACCTTCGCCCTAATGCTGCGTGAGTGTTGCAGCGTCCGCAACGTCTGCTCCACTTCCCCCACATCTTTTAGGCGCAGCAGAGTGAGCTGATCTGCCAGCTCTTGGTCATCAAGGGCACTAATATAGTGACCCACGTGCTCCATAGCGGCACCGGTCGGCGGGTTGCCATCCTTGATCACTATCACGGCGCGAATTGCAGCCACGTTCGAACGGTGCAGATACTCGATCGTCGTCTCGTCGCCCCGCTTCTGCATATGATGGTATTTTCGGGTGATAGAGAACCCGGAGTTGCATTACTGCCCCTAAAATTCTGAACATAGCAGACCCCAGTTAGATAGGACATCCCGAGTCTGCTGTTGGATCCAGTTCGCAGCCGTTCCTTTCTGCAGATCCCTTAAGATCAGACACCGTTCTTTTTTTGGTGTCTGATCCCGTAATAAAGCAGACATGACCCGACCAAACCACGACCTGGCTTGCTCCTCGTCGGCGTCCTTGCCAGTGAAATCCTTGAGATCAGTGGTCGCAGCCATGCGAATGCGTGGGATCGCAGTAGATCCAAAATGAAAGGCGTTCGTAGAGGCTAGGTTAGCCCTGCGCGTTCTGCCCACACCTGCACCGTCTGACCCATAGTTCATCGGGATCGCCGATCGACTCCATGTAGAAATCGCTGTTTTTGCTTGATCGGCGCGGTCGGGCTGGCTGCGGCTTGTGTCTTCCTCTGCCAACTGGTCTGCCACCTCGGATAGCCTTATCCGCTGATGCCACTGACTCAATATCCACATCCCGGCAAATATTGACATTTTGCGGGGCAGATCGGTCCTGGGCATGTGGGCGCGGAGGCGATCGGCATCGATCTCCCATGAAACGCTCCATCAACACTTTAAACATGGCTTGGACGTCGGATTGGGTCATGGGCAACGTGTTGGTGTCCTCCTTTGGAGGTACTGAAACCTTTGGGGGCTCCTGGGGTCCCGACCGGCATGCAGCCCCTTGCTGCCGCACGTCCTTTTTATGCTCCCATGGGGGTACGATCCGCCCCCATGTCATCAGCTCAACACCGACCTCCAACTCCGATGAGCTATTCGAGACAGGTGGATACTGATACAACGATTTATCATCGGAACACACATCATCGTGTGCTGCCGTGGCCTCAGCGACCTTCAATGCCACGGTGGGAGTTTGGCGGCGAACGGCCCCCACCAACGGCACCAAATGATCATGGAGGGTCGACATCGACAACCCCAGCTTCCAAGTGTCCAGATCAAACAGTTTATGTACGTTGGAGAGGTTTCGCACTTTTACGCCGACCTCAGCCAACATCGCCAGCAGGTTCTTCACCAATAGCAACGGCCGATCGCTTTGGATCGGCTCGGTGGTGGGTGATTCCGAGCCTCTGCTTGGGAACCTTGGGAAAGTGGGTCTGATAGTTCCGATCAGCCTCCAAGTCGTTTTCATTTTTTATTTTTCCATCAAATCGTTTATTCAAATACATAGGATCAGGAAAAAAGTCTGATCCTTTCCGGAACTATAGCAAGACTTGCTATAGTCCCGATCGGCTCCGGTGGGAGCCTTATGGGGAGGAGAAAACTTATTAATCCCGATCTGGTCCTCCACCCGTCCAGATCGGACATCGCCATTCTTATCGACAACGAGAACATAAGGCGATAGCCGTTCCTTATGTCCTCTCCAAAATGATTCCACATTAAATTCATTTTAATCAATTTTTGACGAGATATCATCTCGGTGATATCCGCGATCACGAAGTGATCCTGGCACGCGCACCATTGTGGTGGAGTCAAGTTTAAATCGAACACCGCCTACGATCCGATCTGATCGTCCGCTGCTAGCAGACGACCGATCATCAGCATAGGACGCCTGGTCCGATTTTCGCGTCTCCATCTCACTTTGTGTACCCGATGGAATGGGCTGGTTACACACTTGGTGGATCGTCGCTGTAAATCGATTCGGGTCTTAAATTCGAGACCGTGCTGGGTGGTGTACCCTGGGTGGAACTCTTCACCCTGGGTACGGGCAAACCGGTTATACTTAAAGTAAGTATACTCCAAAGGGCAGATCGCTTAATCGATAGTAGAGCCCAACCAATGTGAGAAGAAAAGACATATATTCCAATGTGGAGATCCAAAGAGAACTTGACAAACTCCACGAACGATATCTCCACGTAATAATCCAAAAAAATTGGTTACACGTTCCAAGCGTGTGTAACTTGGGCTTGCAAAGCCGACCAATGCGTACTCCCGTCGAGGGACTTCCGGCGGGCCAAGTGCGTCTGTAACGCGTACCGGCCGGGTGTAATGAGCTAGAGGGGGTTACTCGACCCTCTGCTCCCAAACACTCCGCGGCGTGCGGAGGCGACTGATGTACTGTGCAAAGATGCAAACGTCCTTGTTGTGAGTTAAACAACCAAAATCCAAACTCTCCTCACGGTCTCCAATATGTACAAACATGAAATATGTAGAATACACGCAATATCGTGTGACTCACCAAAATCTGCGTTCTTGACACTTCTTGCACACGATAGGCTTAAAAGCCTCCTTGTTTTCCACCAATACGATCGCTGATAAGCTGATCGGCGTTCCGCTGACACAAAGACCAAAATTTTCGCATTCACTTCTCCACACAACTCGCACCAACTAGTGCCTGATCGACCAGATCGATCAGGTCGATCAGGTCGATCAACGATCCGCAACTATCGACTTATTGGCCCTGATCATCCCTGATCACCCTTGTAACAGGGTTGCATTTAGTTACATTTAGTTATGTTGTGTACGTAAGTACACTACGGTTGAGGTCAGTATTGACCGGTCCGAAAGCTTTGGACCTATTGGTTATTTTAACCAATCAGGGTAAGAGCCCTTGGTGGAGGCGTGGTAGCCTGCCCCGTGTTCGTACACAGGTGGTATACATTACATTTAGGCTAGGTACGAATTGAATAAGTTCTACTTAGCATTACATATAGTTTACATTAGTTTAAATTAGTTTAGGCTAATTATATATTAAATATACATTCAGTTTACAAAAATACACTAATCCAGCTAGACGCACGACCTCGACCGGCCGCGCGTGCTGTGGTTTTTTGTAGCCAAAGTATATACCTCCCTTAGCTACTCCCTTTCTAAGAGAAGCCTTGTTTCAAGGCGTTGGTTAATTCTAACCAGTAAACCAAAAGAAATCTTGGCCCCGAGTAAGAGAGAACTCTCTTACTAAGCCCTTTTATAAGGGCGTATCGGCTAAGTAGCGGCATATTGCCGCTTTAGGAAAGTCTTCCTCTGTGCGCTAGCCGAGCCGTGCGTATACGCACCGGCTACATCTGGTAGCACTAGTAGTCAATCCAACACCTATGATGGTAGATGACAACATTCTCTGCAAAGGATGAATCAGGACGATTGGGAGAGGCTAACCCTCGTCCAGCAGGAAGCCTTTAACAGGCTGTTATACATACTGGGTGACGAAGGCATGCAGCTCCTAATGGAGTATGGCCTTGATGCCGTAAAGGCAAGGGTCAATGCCCTTATCGCCCATGAGGCGAGTTGTAGTGGACGTCATTCAACGTCCACGGGGGTGCGCCCTCCGTTGTCCTTTAAGATAAAGGAATTCACCGGTGAAAATGGTGATAACCTTTATGTGTGGCTTCGAGAGGTCAAAACGGCCTTCGCCACAGCGAATGTGATCGCGGATCACTTACAAGTGGGAGTTGCACTGACCAATATCACGGGTAAAGCCCGTGCATGGGCGTTCACGTGTTCGGAGTCGGTCACGGACGTGTTCCCAACCTGGGAAGTCCTTAAAAAAAGCTTATGGACATGTATGCCACGCCTGATATGGTTTTCCAGAATCAGCTGGCGTTTCTGAGGTGCCGTCAGGGAACTAGGGACTTGGAGACGTACATCCAAGAACTGAAAACCCTGTTGGAAGGGATGTACGCGAAAGCGTATTCGGACGATGTCCATCCCCGTCTTCATGGGAGGCCTGAAAGAAGGGCCATCACGTTTGGAACTGTTCCGATGCTGGCCCCAATCCCTGGGGGAGGCGTTTAATATGGCGTTCAACGCCGAGAGGAACTTTCGTTCCTCTAAGGTGGGTCCCGAACCCATGGACCTGAGTCAGGTCGAAGCAAAGGAGGAACTTCCCGCTAGGAGTCACTCTGACTCCTATCCACATGGCTTTGAAGCGGATCTCTTTGCAATTCTGCAGCGGCATGGGCCGCTGGAGATGCTTCCTGTGTGGAAGCACGGATCATCTGCGTAACCGATGTCCGAAACAAAACCAGCGAGATATTCGCTTTAATATGCCGAGGGTAGGTAAGAAGCCCTCGCCCAAGCCGTCGGGAAACGACGGCTCCCAGTAGGTGCGGGGCGCCTACTGGGGGATACCTGAGTGCTGTTAAACCCCACGGTAGGGGACGGCAGCACGAAGCCCCGAGGGAAACGATGCTTTCTAGCACCGAGTTGGTGTACCAGCCAGGTTTGCTGGTCGTCCTTCCGGACGGGAAAGGCTTTGAAAAGCCTTGGAGAGTCTTGATAGACTCTGGATCGTCTGACAATTATGTCAGACAAGATTCTGTTGTGAAGAGTTGGCTGTATTCCGAGGCCCTAGAGGCACGTTCTCGTGACGTTGTCACGGTCCGTCTAGCGACGGGCGTACAGGTTTCTATACCCAAGGTCTCGATTGACCTTAAGCTGAAGTTTTCAGACTTCGATAGCTGAGAACGTTGCCTAGTCCTGTATTTGGACTCGAGTTATGATCTCATTCTGGGCATGAAGTGGCTAGAACGCCACGAGCCATGGATAGACTAGAAGTCTAAGTCCATTGGACCAACGCACCCGTGATCACGTGGAACATTGGCGAGTCATGAACCCACCTTTTCTCGATCACAAAAGCGATTTTGGCGTGAGATTCCAGAGATTGGGATGTCTGAAATGATCAGTCCCAATGAGGTCAAAGAAGTGTTCCTTGACGAGGGGGATTTGGCGGTTAATCCCCACGCCGATATAGGCGAGACTGATGAGTCGCCAGTGGTAGAAGTGGATTCCTCTGAGGTTAAGCGCGAGGCGCTTCCTAGAGAAGAGACCCGTAGTTTGTCTCTTCTGCACGTCGGAATTGATTCCGACCACGCCGTGTTCGGCGAAAAAGTTGCTACTCCAGTGGTAGGGCTAGGGACCCCTGTGGTTTTTAAGCGCGAGGCGTTTCCAAGCGAAGAGACCCGTATTTCGTCTCTTTCGCACGTCGGAATTGATTCCGACCACGCCGTATTAGGTGCTACCGGCGAGTAACCGGTGGTAGAAGTAAAGACCTCTGTGGATAGGCGCGATGCTCTTCCAATAGATGGGGCAATTGAATCCCCCCATCTGGGTCACAGGAAGAGTCCCGAGACCAGTATTCAGCAGTACTATCGGATGCTGAATAGTGTTACAGGTGTTGTCACGGAAGGCGTAAGCCTTGAACGGTTTCCTGGGGTAGGCGAACTGTTGTCGTCGGAGGAAATGTCTTTCAACGAGTTTGAGACTGCTTTGAAAGCAGATGAAATCGACGAGGTCGTCGTGTTGCGTCCGGAAGAGGAGTTGAACTCCTCATCCACGATGGACGAGTCAGTTTTGGTGCAAACCAAACAGGCATTGAATGCCCGAAGCGGCCTCAGGATCCGCGAGGATTCTGAGGACCCTTACCATTCCTTATTAAAGGAATTTGGAGATGTCATTAGTGACAACCCACCGATGGGGTTACCACCGGAACGGGGAGTCCGACATGAAATTGATTTGGTTCCTGGAACCAAATACTGCGTCACTAGGCAGTGACCTCTCCCCAAGGAGCAATGCGACGTCATTGACGCATTCTTCAAGGGTAAAGAAGAGGCAGGGATGGTACGGGAGAGCAAGTCTCCCCCATTCATCTCATCTCCCACTTTTTGTGTTCGTAAGCCGAACGGAAAGTGGCGCATTGTGCATGCGTACAACAACTGAATGCAGCTACTGTACCCATGCAGACTCCGATTCCTCGGAAGGATGTCCTCCAGAACAATATGGCGGTCTGTACTGTGTACAGTGCCTTAGATCTGGTGGACGGGTATTATCAGGTGCTCATGATAGCGTCCGATATTCCGCTTATAGCGGTCAGCACGCCTAGCGGCATGCTGTGGGAGTGGCTTGTTATGCCACAAGGGCTTTCAAATGCACCAGCGACTTTCAATCGCTTGGTGCCTCAACTCTTCCGCCCTCATAGGAAGTACGCTCATACGTACTTCGACGATATATTCGCTCATAGTCGTGCGGAAGGCGACTCGTCTGATGTTCAGACTCACCTGATACATCTTCGAGCTATGATCGAATGCATGCGAGAGCATAAGTTATATGAAAACGCATCCAAATGTATATTTGGTGCTGAGGAAATTCCTTTCCTCGGATGCTTCATCGGTAAGGATGGAGTGCGGGCGGATCCGGCGAAGGTTAAAGCCATTGTGGAGTGGCCTTCGCCTGTAAATCTTAGAGATTTACGGAAGTGGCTTGGATTAGCCAACTATCTCCACAAGAACAGCGAGAACTACGCTGAAATGGCGAAGCCATTAACTGACCTTCTGTAACGGGGTTACATGGGTTAAGCTTACGGTAACGGGCTTACATGGGTTACGGTTACGACGGTATCGTATACGAAGAGGGGTACGGTATATGTACCGTACCTAGCGAGCTAGCATTAGTTTTTGTAGGTTATCGGTTTTCGTAGGTTTTGGGATGATTGGTCGTGAGGACCATTTGCTCCCTTTGATATTCAATTCAGTCCTAAAATTACCCTTTTCTGTTGAGTTCAAGAGCGCCTCATCGCCGCTCTGTGTAAGTTGTTGTAACAGATTACTTAGAGCCCTGTTACACCTGGTAGCACTTTGTGATCCGTCCAACGACCGATCTATTGTATGTCTACAAGTTTGGGAATGAACGAAGAAGAAATTCCTCCGCTGGAACGCCAGTTCTTCCAGAATCTGTCGGATTTCGAATGGGAAGTTGTTGACGAATGTCCAACCAAATCGTCCTGATGGCAACGCAGTTGTCGTTGTCTGGTCCGCAGAATCGCCAATATCAAGTTATCTCGGAGTTCTTAGCTCGCGAAGTGGCGTCGCTCAGATCGACCCCTTCAATGGCACCTCCGAGTGCGCGTCGTCCAACGTTCAAGTTGGACATTTCCAAGTATAATGGTTCCTCTGAACCACCGCTTGTTCGCTGGTTTTGCGAATTGGACCATTCGATTAAAGCCAGTGGCATTGAGGAAGATTAACTCCAAGTGACGAACACAATCGCAAAATTATCTGGTCGTGCTCGCCAGTGGGAACTGGGAAAGACCATTGCCAATCCTGGCGCTTTTCCAACGGTCCAAGATCTCAAGGACCCGCTTACTGCTACGTTTGAGCCAGCTGAGTCGGAATTCCGAGCCAACTCGCAGTTCCTGGAACTTAAGCAAGGACGTGATTCTGTGCATGATTATGTGGTCAAGTTGCGTTACTTGGCCTCGTGTGTGGTTACACACCCAATCGCTGAGTCCTCTCAGTTGGCGGTATATTTTAATGGCCTTCGCAAGGAACCAACGCGCTCGCAACTGTTCCGTGAGCGTCCGACAACTATTGAAGCCGCATACTCCATGGCGCTGCGTGAAGAGTTCAGCGCCCAACAAGCGAAAGGAGTTGGGTCGGTGTTCCGATCCCCTTTGTCTCCTTCTGCTGGTGGTCCTGAAACCATGAAAATCTGCGCGGTGTCGTCGTCCGCCACCTCTAAGAAGAAGCCCAAGTGTCACCGCTGTGGCTATTCGGGGCATTGCGCTGCTGTGTGTCGGATGCCGTTTGAGAAGATAAAGCGTCATGACAACAACTCGACCACTGGTTCTTTGAGTCCAGCGTCGAGTCCAAAAAACAGCAATGGACAGTAGGCGCGGGGCGTCCTACTGCCCGTAAACGGGAGATGTCGCCTGACCGAGAGACATCGTCTTCTGGGCCACGGTGCAGTATCAACATTTGTCCTCGTCGAGTGTTGTGTGGGATTCGGCGAAGTTAATCTTCGTCAAGGTTAAGGTCAAAGGATCTCGTCGTCCTTTGACCGCTATGCTTGACAGTGTATCCACAAACAATTTTGTTGGGGCTTCTTCTGTTCGTGATATTGAAGGGATCTCTGTTGTTCGAGATCCAAACGTGAAGAGGATTGTACGGTTTGCCGATGGAAAGCCTCGATCGAGTGAGAAACGCACTGTTTCCCTCGATTGCGAATATGAATTTGGTAATGGAACTTGTCGTGCGGAAGACAACTTCCTTGTGTTAGATACGGATCAGTCGTTCGACTTGATCGTGGGTATGGCATGGCTCCAACGCCTTAGGCCAACAGTGGACTGGTCACGCGGGGTGATCAGATCCACACGTCCAGCTCAGGACGTGGTAGAGGAAGCAACTACAGCCACCTTTAAGGGAAGTAATGAACCCCTTTCAAGTGATTGTTTTGTTGTCGGTTCCGTTGATGGATATCGGAATCCCATCGCTACTTCTCCTGAGAAAGTGGGTGTCAAGATGAGCCATGGCACCCATACGACAGAGGCCGTTACATCAGTGTCACCGCCAGGGGGCTGCGACATCCGTGTTGCCGTTAAACTGTGTTCGAGACCACTCCCCAGTGACCTTTGTCAAAGCAGAGGACCAGCCAAGGTTGAAGCTCTGGTCCAGTTTGAAGATTGTACAGTTCTCCGGCAGATCCAAGTCGAGTGTCTTCCCACCACTGCTTCTGACATTCTGAACCTCAAGCTCATGAGTACAGACGCATTCGTGCATGATCTCAAATCGTGTGAGATTGAACAGATCTGCGTTCTCGTAGCAGATCAGCGTAAAGAAGAAAAGCATGTGGCTACTTCTTCCACTTTGGATCCAACAGTTCTTTCGGCAAAAGAACTTCGTGTGGCTCAACAATCGCTTGAGTCACTTCGTGTGTCGAACAATCCGGCGTATGAGTTGGTCAAGGAATACCAAGATGTATTCCCAGAATCAATCCCGGACAAGCTTCCTCCTGATCGTGGAATTTGCCACGAAATTGATCTCGTCCGAGGCAACAAGTATTGTGTCACTCGTCAGTGGCCACTTCCTCGTGAACAAGTCGAAATCATCGACAAGTTCTTCGCGGCTCTCTTGAAAGCAGGCCGCGTCCGTGAGAGTAAGTCGCCTCACTCCAGTCCGACTTTCTGTGTCAAGAAAGCCACGGGCGGTTGGCGTATCTTCCATGCATTTAACAAGTTAAACGACGCAACCGTCCCAGCGCAAACGCCAATCCTTCGTAAAGACGTGATTCTGGACAGTATGGCTGGTAGTACGGTGTTTAGTACCATCGATTTGAAGGATGGTTACTACCAAATCCTCATGGACGAGGCCAGTGTTCCACTGACCGCGGTAAGCACTCCAAGTGGCATGTTGTACGAATGGCTGGTCATGCCCCAAGGCTTGAAGAATGCTCCCGCCACGTTTAATCGCGTGGTCTCATTGTTGTTGAGACCTCTTCGAGCCTTCGCTCCCAGCTACTTCGACGATATTTACATCCACTCCCGTGCCGACCCTTCACGTGGGTTGACGGATGTGGAGGTGCATTTGGTTCACCTCCGCTCAGTTTTGGACGTCATGCGAGCCAATCAGTTGTACGGAAGCCTATCCAAGTGTATATTCTGCGCTGATGAGATCCCCGACCTTGGCTCGTTTGTCGGACGCGCGGGTGTGCGCGCAGACCCAGAGAAGATTGCAGCGATCTGCGACTGGCCAGTACCGTCGAACGTGAAGGAACTTCGTCAATGGCTTGGCTTGTCCACGTATCTGCATCGTTTTACCAAGGACCATGCTTCGATTATCCGCCCGCAGTTTCGACTGCTCCAAAAGGATGTTGTGTGGACATGGTCGTGTGAGCATCAAGCTGCATTCGACTCCGTTAAAGCAGCAATGCAATCAGCGACCGTGCTTGCGTTAACGAATTTCGATAAGCCTTTCCATGTGGTCTGCGACGCCAGTGATTTTTCCATCGGCTGTGCTTTAATGCAGTTTGACGATGCTGGTCACGAGCGCGTGATCTCCTATCAATCTCGTCAGCTGAAACCAGCGGAGCGGAATTATCCTGACCACGATAAGGATATGTTAGCGATGAAATACGCTTTGGTAAAGTTCAGCGTTTACCTTAAAGGTGAAGAGTGGTTCGTGATTTACACCGACCACGCGTCGCTGCGTACGGCTGTGAAGTAACCTCACCTGTCCCAACTGATGGCTCGGTGGCTGTCCTACTTTGCGCAGTTCAACTTCGTCGTCCTGTATAAGCCCGGTAAACAGAATATCTTGGCTGACGCTCTGTCGCGCCGCCCTGACTATGAGAATGTGGCGGACGAATCCACGCTGGCGACCACGGTGGTCTCTGCTACGTCGTCCATTTACCCGTCCATACGCGCGGCATACGCGGCCGACACGTTCTTTCAGCCTCTGATCGACCATCTTCGGGATGCTGCTCAGTTTCCCCTGTCTTCACTTCCTCCGCGCCAACGCGCACAGTGTTCTCGCTTCTCGGTTTTCGACGGTTTGCTTCTTTATCAAGTGGATGCGTCCGACTCTCCGCGTGTTGTCGTTCCCGCTGATGACGCTATTCGGAATCGTTTGATTCGTGAATATAACGATTCCCCCAGTGGTTGTCACTTCGCTCGTGAAAAGACCTACGCTGTGTTGTCACGGGACTTCTATTGGCGCCACATGTACAAGTGGTTCCGCACGTGGTTCGCACATGCGAGTTTGTCAGCGCGTCAAACCGTCTCCAGCTCATCAAGCTCGGTTGTCTCCGTTGCCAGTCCCACTTGACGGCTGGTCTTCTGTCAGCTTGGATTTTGTTTTGGGCCTTCCGAAGGATAGCCACGGCCGCACTGGTATTGTGGTCTTCGTGTGTCGTATCAGCAAAATGGTGCATCTTTCGGCAGTCGCGGGTAGCGTCACTGCTGCCCAAACGGCTGATGTGGTCCTGAAAGCCGTGTTTCGCCACCATGGGTTGCCGGAGTCCATCGCTTCTGATCGTGATGTCCGCTTCGTTTCTCGTTTTTGGCGCGCGCTATTCGCTCGCTTCGGCACTCTCTTGGATATGTCGACTGCAGCCCATCCGGAGACTGACGGGCAGACTGAACGTGTCAACCATGTCTTGGAGGATATGTTGCGTAGCTACGCTGCGTCCACGTCCGATTGGAGCCGTCTGTTCTCGATGGATTAATTCGCCATCAACAACGCGGTTCACTCGTCGACGGGGTTGACGGCTTTCTTCGTCAACCACTTGCGCCATCCTCGTGTCCCAGCGCTGCTTACTGGTGGCTCGACTTTAACGGGGGGAGAAGCTGCGCTAACATTGCCGCCTTCTCCACGTCGGACACGAAAAACCAAGTCGCAACAACGAGTGGAATCCAGTCCGGAACCCGAAGACGAAGAAGGTGATGTAGTCGCGGTTGTCCCTGCCGACAAACAGCCGTTAACGGTAGTGAACGATGCGTCGATGGAAGCGGGAGATACGTCGGTGGAGGCAGAAGTCGCGTCTCCAGTGCCAGTTCAAGATGCCGTGGACGATGAAGAATTCTTTGACTGCATGGAACCCTATTCACCTATTGCGTCTGATGTTGGTGATGATCAAGACGCAGCCTACACACTTCGAATTCAAAGTGGTTCGGTTGTGACGGGATCAATCAGTGTGATCCCTCGTGATATCGTTCTGGCTTGGAGTAAGGTTTAGGATCGTGTTACAGTTCTTAACACCATCCACAACTCCATGCCAGCGGCGCGGTGTGTGCCAATACTGAAGTTGAGCCCAACATCGTGGTTGCTCCAAGTTTGAAGTCCATGTTCAAGCAAGAACTAAAAACTCTGGATTCGTTTGTGTTGGATCTTCAAGCGACGATCCGCTTTGTACGTGACGCGATCGCAGTGGCGGTTGACCGTCAGAAAGAAAATACAGATCGACGAGGGCGACGAAACGCGTTGTCCTTTCGAGTGAATGATCGGGTTCTGCTGTCAACTCAGAACCTTCCATTGGAAAATGTTGACAACAAAGGATCAATCAAGTTAATGCCAATATTTATTGTTCCGTTTAAAGTGTTGGTTAAGAAAGGGAATGCGTACAAACTCGACATTCCCACGACCATGAAGCTCCATCCGACATTCTACGTGGGATGGTTGAAGCCGTACCATCCCTCGCTCGCAATAGTTTCCGATTCGGACGGAAGAATCCAAGCTATTCCGGTTGATCGCTTGTCCGCTGGCGCTTTGGATCAGGAGGCTGCTGATCCTCGTGGCACGTTCTCCTAATGTTCCCCACGCGATGGTGGAGAACGCGACCGACTACGCAAGATCTGGCGAAAGTGATCCCACGAGTCCTGCATCGACCTCATTGCATTTTCCTGGCGACGCGATCGTGCCAACAAATTCGAGTTTACGTCGGTCAAGTCGTTTACTTGATACTGTAGTTTCCGCGCGTGGTCCTCATCGCCACGAAGACCAACTTCCAGACCGCGGAGTCGGTTCTGCGCGCGTCTCCCCGTCCACCCAGTCCAAGTGTCCGCGTTGATTGTTCTCCAACCGCTCGTTCTCGTATACGACACCTTCCAGCAAAGTCGGTTCACTTTGCCTTGGATGATCCAGCTCGGGCGGTTGCTGGCGTGCAGCACGGGGTTCGGAACGATCGCGATAATACTGGCGTGGATGTAAATAGTCACGTCCCCGGCGGTCTTGATTCCATTCCGACTGAGCATACTGATTCGGGTTCCAGACGCGCTGATCCCAGCCATAGTAGTCGTGACGACCGTCACGATGGGAAGGACGCGAACCTTCGCGTCCATACGAACGGTACGGTTGACCCCATCCATCACGATCGTGCTGCTGATTCTGGCGTCGTGCTTCGTACCGCTCGTACTACTGTTAGTAGTGACGATCCCAATACCGCGGGTCGTGCTGTCGCTGATGGTGATGCCAACCACGCTGGTTGTACGCTGCGCCGCGACCCTCCGGCTCCGTTGGTCGACTCACACGGTCAGCCTCGTTATATCATGGATCGTATCGTCGGTCACGATCCTCGCGTGTGGACCGAGAACGTTCCTCGCTCCTACCGTGTACGCTGGCTTGGTTACGGTCCTGATGAAGATACTCAGGAGCCTCGTGGTGTCTTTCTGGAGGACGTTCCTGACGTCGTGGCTCAGTACGAGCTGAGTCTCGACCCTGGCGAGCGACATCACTAGTGGCGGCACCGTGTTGCGCCACTGCTCGTGCGTACGCATCAATCAATGCGTGCGCACTTTCGTGCAAGTTTGCCGCTCTCTTCCACTCAACCAAGCTCTTCCGGCGACGGTCACCACGCGGGTTGCATGCACGGCAACCCTCCATGATGTCGACTACGCAACCAGCAAAATGACTGCAGCCATGGACTCGTGAAACACGATCCTGCAAGATTCCAAGGCCGTATGCGGAACGTTCGATACGTCCCAACCGCAAGTACTCTGGTAGGACGCCACGATTCCAAGTTGCAACGAAATGATTCCACGACACTTGAGTACCGCGTGTGTCGCCGTACGAAGGCCGACGACGAACAATCCGATTTTCGTGGAAATAGCGACGTATTTCCGAATCAACAACGCCATGGAGATTGTTGATGCGGCAGGTATCGTACAACAGTTCGTTGTACACCGCTTCTTGATCGGGCCAGCGTGGATCAGCTTGGGCGTCTGCATCCTTCAACCAAACGCGATCTGGGATGTCCAGATCATCGATTTTTCCTGGGCGTAGAAACGCCAATCGAATGCGACTCCCTGCATGCAACTCAGTCACGAATTGCGGCACTGGACGTCTTGAAATCGGAGACAATGCCAATTCATTCACTTGCTGTGGAGTCAGTGTTGACGCCATCCCAGTTGGCCGCGTAGTGTTCACACGCGTCCTCGACGTTGGATGGGCAGTAAGGCTTGACGGTGGCGCTGCAGACGACACCACGGAAGTCGTCGATGTCGATGTCGTTCCTGCAGCCGTTGATTGCACCGTTAATGTCGCTACAGTTGCCGTTGCAACTCGTGTTGTTACTCTGGTGCCTCTGTCGTCGCCACCACTTGTGCTGTTTACGCTGCTGTCGTCACTGGTGCAGTCACTGGAATTGCTGGTGCTTCTAATGCAGCTCCTGTCGCCGCGGCCACCGCCGATGGTGTTGTCGCCTCTGTTGTCGCTGGTGCTGGCACCGTTGTCGTTGCCGAAGTTGTCGTGTTTGCGTCGACCGTGTTTTCCTTTTGCGTGGACATCGTCGTTGATGGCGCCGTTGACGTCGCCGTTGCCTCCGATGTCACTGTCGTTATTGCCGTCGCTTGCGCTGTCGTGGTAGTTGTCCTGTCTCTTGCAAGGGTGCCGTCGTCACCTCCACCGATCGTGGTGCGTGCCCTGGCGTTCCTTTCCCTCTTGGTTTGGCCATCGTTGGGATTCTGGTGGCTCCCAGTTCCCTTCTTTGATGGTCGTGTTTCTTGGAAAGTTCCTCATTTCCTTGGTTTTATCAAATACGCGTGGCTCGTACTTTAACGGGGAAATGATGTAACGGGGTTACATGGGTTAAGCTTACGGTAACGGGCTTACATGGGTTACGGTTACGACGGTATCGTATACGAAGAGGGTACGGTAAATGTACCGTACCTAGCGAACTAGCATTAGTTTTTGTAGGTTATCAGTTTTCGTAGATTTTGGGATTAATGGTCGTGAGGACCATTTGCTCCCTTTGATATTCAATTCAGTCCTAAAATTACCTTATTCTGTTGAGTCCGAGAGCGCTTCATCGCCGCTCTGTGTAAGTTGTTGTAAGGTCCTGTTACACCTTCTTAAGAAGGACGTCGATTGGTGTTGGGAAATCAAACACCAAAACGCTTTTGAAGCGGTATAGGGGAGATTGTTGAAAGCCCCCATCTTGCTCTCCCAGATTCTGGGAAACCATTTAGTGTCGTCTGCGACGCCTCCGATTTCGCAATCGGATGTGCTTTGTTACAAGAAGACGATGCAGGAAGGGAACGCGTAATTGCGTTTGGGTCGTGGCATCTTAAAGGTGCGGAACGGCATTATCCCGTTCATGACAAGGAGCTACTTGCAATGAAGTATGCCATTGTCAAATTTAGGGTTCACCTACTCGGCTCAAAGCCGTTCGTGGTTTATACTGACCACGCGTCCTTACGGACAGCGACGAAGTCGCCTCATCTATCCCAACGGATGGCCCGTTGGCTCTCCTTCTTTGCGGAGTATAACTTTGAGGTTAAGTACAAACCTGGGAAGCAGAACATGCTTGCAGACGCGTTATCGCGTCGTCCCGATTACGAGATCGCTCACGCGACATTCGTCACCTCGTCTGTGGTGGATCTCATACGCCAGACGTATGAGAAAGACCCACAGTGTACGGCGCTTATCAGCGCGTTGGGTGGAAAGGGACTTGGCTCGTCTGAGCCAACCCTGTCAAGTCAAGCTGGAGCTCGTTTACACCGTTACAGGTACTGTGACTGTCTGCTATTTTATATCACGAGCGCGGAGGACACTCCGCGGGTGGTAGTTCCTCATAATGAGGAACTGAAGTATAGAGTCCTCTTTGAGGCACATGACGCCCCTACCGGGGGTCATTTAGGTCGGGATAAGACCTACAGCGCTTTAAGCGCTTTGTATTGGTGGCCCAATATGTATAAGTGGGTCGGTGCGTATATACGCACCTGTGAGACGTGTCAGAGGGTTAAACCCTCTGCAAGTTCAGCTGCGCCTTTGGCGAGCTTATCGGTTCCAACGGAGTGTTGGAAATCCATTAGCATGGATTTTACCTTCGGTTTTCCGAAGGATAAGGCCGGGAACACCGGCATATTGGTCTTTGTAGACCGTTTGAGCAAGATGGCTCACCTGGAGGCGGTGCCGGAGTCCATAGATGGACAAGGAACAGCAAAAGTGTTCGTAGACCGTGTCTTTCGACAACATGGTCTACCCGATTCCGTGGTGTCGGATCGGGATCCCCGTTTTACGGGACAGTTCTGGGGAGCGTTGTTTAAGGTGCTAGACACCAAGCTCCTCATGTCCACTGCCGATCATCCGCAGACGGACGGTCAGACGGAACGCGTTAATCGCGTTGTGGAGGATATTCGCCGGAGTTTATGTCCGGATTCTCCAAAGAGTCGAAGTGAGATGCTCCCGATGGTTGAATTTGCTATCAACAATTCGGTACATGCATCTACGGGGTTTACCCCGTTTTACGTGAACGGATTGGTGAATCCGAGGGTTCCGTTGACGCCACGTGTGTGTTGCCCAGGGCTTGAGATGGGAGTATTCCCTGATGTCAGCCCTGTATATGTGCGAAAGCACATCGATAAGTTTTTATCGACGCGCCTTAGTGTATTACGACACGTTTGCGATGCCATGGCGGAAAGCCAAGACAAGAAAAAGGAGCAGGCTTACCGCAAGGGTCGGCGTAACGAAAGGGCGTACAAAGTAGGAGACAGTGTTTTATTAAAACGCTAAAAACCTTCTTACACATGCAGTTTCGAATGTGTTAAGAAACAAACTGCGCCTTAGGTTTGTGGGGCCTTTCAAGGTGCTAGCCCGAAAGGGCTTGGCGTATACCTTGGATATCCAGAAGGCGATGCGTACGCATCCAACCTTTTACGTAGGTATGCTTAAGCCATACCAGAACCCGGAGGCGGGTCCCCTCTTGGAGGGGGTTGAAAAGGCGAATAGCCATAAAAGCTGTATGGAACGGCAGGTCGTAATAACTCCGACAGGGTCGAAAGGCAACAACGCAACTCCGCAAAGGTTGACTCGAGAGAGGCAAGCCGCCTCTAGACGCGTTCATTCGCACTCTCCTCATCGCGGATGCCCTCCTGGACATCACGGATGCGATGTCTGTGTCGATCACAGCGCTCGCAAATCTCACGTCGCAATTGCGCGACCTCCTCCTCCAATTCTCGATACGGAGGGTACTCCATATTATCATGTGGAGCGTCTGATTGCAAGACGCCATCATCGGGATGAAACTCAATATCTGGTGAATTGGAAGGGTTATCCACATTCGCAGAGTTCATGAGAGTCCGAGACTACCCTGCGGCAGGATTGCCGTGACGTCGTTGACGATTTCGATCGGGAGAATCCCGCTGCGAGTCAACGACCAAAGGGGCATGAGAAACTCCTTCACTCCCAGTAGTTGAGAGTTCGCCGGAGACAGATGCGTCGCTCGCACTGTTCTCTGGCACCGCGTTTGGGGGCACGTAACGCAGCCTTTCGTTCCTGTGCGGCAAGTTGGGCTTCTTGAGCCGCATTCAACTCATTGGTCATGATCGCCTTCGGCGATCCGGATGTATCATCCGACATTGGCAGGGGTAGCGCAATAGTTAGTGCATTTTTCCCACGTATGGGGAATGGATTGGGCTTCCGACATTGCTGTTCGGCATTTTCGGGGCAGTCAGCCTTTGGGGATATATCCCCCAGGGCATCCTCCTCCGAGTAATCGGAATAGTCTTCCTCCTCTTCTCGAGGAGAATCCTCAGCACCACTAAAGGTGCTCAAGGTAAGCCAGAAGTTCTGGCAGTTGGAGTTCTCCAACTATAATTGATTATTGCGTAAGAAATAGTCTTGATGGGGGAGGATGTAACAGGGTTACATTTGGTTACATTTAGTTATGTTGTGTACGTAAGTACACTAAGGTTGAGGTCAGTATTGACCGGTCCGAAAGGTTCGGACCAATTGGTTATTTTAACCAATCAGGGCAGGAGCCCTTGGTGGAGGCGTGGCAGCCTGCCACGTGTCGGTACACAGGTGGTGTACATTACATTTAGGCTAGGCACGAATTGAATAAGTTCTACTTAGTATTACATATAGTTTATATTAGTTTAAATTAGTTTAGGCTAATTATATATTAAATATACTTTCAGTTTACAAAATACACTAATCCATCTAGACGCACGACCTCGACCGGCCGCGCGTAATGTGAGTGTTTGTAGCCAAAGGGAATACCTCCCTTAGCTACTCCCCTTCTAAGGGAAGCCTTGTTTCAAGGCGTTGGTTAATTCTAACCAGTAAAACAAGGGAAAGATTGGCCCTGAGTAAGAGAGAACTCTTAATAGGCCCTTTTATAAGGTAGTATCGGCTAAGTAGTGGCATATCGCCGCTTTAGGAAAGTCTTCCTCTGTGCGCTAGCCGCACCGTGCGTATACGCACCGGCTACAACCCTGATCAACGATTAGCGGCCCTGATCATCGACTGTTTGCGCCTGATCAAGCCTGATCGACAACAGTTGCTTCGTCACAAGTCATCTCAATATTGCATCAAGTAATTGCAGTGTTACATCACCTCCACCTGGAGAGCGACCAACGCCCAAGCCGTCGGGTACACAAGGTGAGCAGGAACACAAGCAGTCACAGGACAACCGGAGGACTCCCTTCGTTAGTCGGCAGTCCGGGCGCCGTGGTAACTACTGATCAAGCGTCTAAAACTTTGATCAGACGCTCCACCACAATGGTGCGCGTGCCCGGATTCGAACCAGGGATATCACCGCTATTCTACGCAAGATGGCGCTTATGCGGACGTGAAAACGGAAGCGGAAGCAGAATTGAAGATAAAAGTGGAAAAGGAGGAGGTGGTTGTGACGATGGAAGGAAGTTAGCCGTCGTCATGTCTGAAGAAGAAAGGAAATGCTGATCACCAGGACCTGGGGGGTATCTTGATGAGATAAATGAGGAGAAGCCTCAACCACCTCCCTAGGCTCCTTCGGGAGCCCATGCGGATCATAACGCAAGTTATGATCCGCCAATTACATTTGTGTATAATGATCCAGCTTGGAAGCCGGTGGTGACTTACTACCACTCCGACCAACCGAAGGCGTTGATGAAGGCGCCTGGGTCGGAGAGCGACGAAAGTCGATCAAGTGCGCCGCCAACGGTATTGGATCTGGTGAAGACGTTTTACCGAAAGGTTTACAAAGGAGAACTGGAACATTTCTTATTGACGAATGCGATCATGAGCCAACTCGGGGTCACGATCAGCGGAGAGCTGAACGGACAGGTCGATCAACCAGTGACAAAATCGAAGGAAATCTTCGTCTGGTGTTATGGCTAATACGCCTGATCAAGCAAGTTGGTCTGCCGACAAGCGCCTACGATGCCGAAGAAGTGTTCGATCAGGACCCAGAAGACGTTGCGACCGCGCCCATCGGCTATTTGATCTGGCGGTACCTATTGTGGGTCGATCTACTAAAATAGAACCCCCCAGTTCTCCGCTAAAAATTGAAGCGGGTCCGTCCATGAACGTGGCAGAACACACAGGATCAGGATCATCCTCTTACGAATCTGCTCCTTCCAAAGGCCTTGTGTCTGAAGTGGAGTCGAGCAGTGCCGGAAGTGTGGAGCCCAAGATTACCAGGATGACGGTCTGCCAAAAGGATGAAGCCAAGTTCTCAGTTGTGAAGAAGGAGCCTCAATCAATCAAGGCGGAGGATGATCAACCACCGCAGGACCCACGGCTTCAAGCGTTTTTCGATAAGGCTATGGGGCGGTTTCTGGCTGAGGAAAGAAGCAAGTCGACACCTGGAGTTGTTCGCGCGAAGAACTACCAGCCATAGCCAGGAAGAGCTGCGTCGATCAAGGATGTCGACATGGAGTCCGTGCATTCGCTTCATGATCATCAGTCAAAGCCTGGAAGATCGACGACGGTTAAGGATGTCGACATGGAATCCGTGTATTCGTTCCATGATCAACGATCCTAGAGCGAGTATATTGATCCAGATGAGACGATCACACTGCCTCAACGAGCCACAGTTGCGTCCACATATACTTGAATGCCTGATCAACAGCCGATTCCAAGGATCCGAATGTCCGTGATCAGTGATCTAAAAGAATTTTCAGGAAAAGAATGAGATGAAGATCAAGCGAGGAATTGCATTAGTCGTCTCAAGTCAGCATTTATGCGTGTTCAAGATTCTGATCATGAAAAGTGTTTGATCATGGGCGATCTGCTAAAAGGTCCGGCGCGCAATTGGCATCGCCAGTTGAGTAGATCTACTCGAGCAAGTTGAAAAAGTCTCGTGGATGAGTTTGAAACGCAATACTGTGGAAGTGGTCAATCGACATCTCGCCAATATTATTACACGAAGCAGCGATAGGATGAAACTCCTATTGAGTATCTTCACCGGTTGAATGTGGCGGGAATGCGAGCTAAGCTTCCGATCAAGGACGGATCATCTACGATATTACGTGAACATGTGCAACATTTTTTGGACACATTGGCCAATCGCGGGCTCGCCGATCAACTGGCACTTCTGCGGTTGGATACCGCCACAGATCTGAAGGAGACGTTGCGGGCGTATGCGCGCAATAAGTGGTGCCAGCCAACCGCGGAGGTAGGTACCAGCCGATTCCGACAGAAATTTGGCGATGATCGACCACCTGCTCCGGCGCGGAAGCCTAAAGCAGGACGCGCGATCAAGGTGATGTCTGGGAGTGAAGAATCAAGTGCCGATGACAGTGGAAGTGACGGTGATCAGCTCCGTTATATGCTTGCTTCCATGCGCGATCAACCAGTGATGCACGACCAACCTGGTGAGCTCCGATCTGGCAAACGAAGTGAATCAAGTGCAGTTGATCAAGGGGCGGTGAAGAAGTGCAGTCATTGTGGATCGATCAGGCATGATAATTTACGTTGTTGGAAACGCCTGACCTGTCTGAAGTGTGGCAAGAAGGGACACCCGATTGATCAATGTTTGTACGTATGCCGAGCATGCGGCGAAGTTTACGATGCGGGCAAGTGCCCTATGGAAGAATTTTACAATCGCATTCGCCAGTGGTATAACCATACCAATCATGCCGGAATGTTGCCCAAGGAAGCCGAAGACATGTTAAACTAGAACGCTCGCCAGGTTGGAATCTGGTACGAGACGAGCGTTCTGGTCTGTGTATTTTTGCAGATGTGGATAATAAGAAGGCTTATCAAGCAAAAGAAAGAGATAACGAAAAATGCGATCAGCCTGATTTACCACGTTTGGCTAATTTCCGTATTGTTGAGTTTTTCTCGGTCCCCAGTGATCATGGAAGTTGATGTGCTTCCGGGTGAATCACTGGGATATTGGAAGTACCAATCACCTAAGAAATGGTTTAAACAAGCCAAGGTGAGCGGTAAAAATAATAACGAACGTGATACGTTATTATTTGATTCTGGTGCCGAAGTGTCGATCATAGACTCAAACTTTGCTCCTAGGGTGGGTTGTCAGATCGACACGAGCCAGACACAAGAATGTGTCGGCATCAAAGAAAGTGAATATCTCACAGAAGGGCGCACTAAAATCAAGATTACGTTAGCGGGATCGTTGGTTATTATTTCCATGCATGGGTGGGAAAACTTGTTGGTCAAGTTGATATATTGGGTATTGATTTTATGATACCAGCTGGTGTTCGATTAGACGTCGCCCATGGTGCACTAAGTTTGCCTGATGAGGTGATAATCCCATTAGAAGGGCGTCGACAGTTGTACGGGTCAAGTGGAAATTACATGAAACTTGATCAGTACGAGCCGATCCCAGTAGGTCGATCTGCTGATGTTCGGATTCGTGATCAACGGTCTCGGAAGTTGTGGATTACTCGCGGAGAAAATTGGGTCCCCACTATTACTAGGGGCGTGGGTAATTTACGGTATCTGCGTATTACGATCGTCGTTGATCATCCGATAATCGTACAAGACGATACGATTTTAGGTATCTGGATGAACAAACAAGACGTGCCCCGTCGCCCTGGATTTATTTCGGTTGGATCTAATAGCTATAAGGAGTGGCAAAATCTCGCGTATCAAGCTACTACCGATTCAGTTCATGAGTATCAAGAAAGTGTCGATCAAGGTCCCCTGGTCAAGAAAAAAGAGTATCCTACTCCCCAAAGTATCTTGGTACGACCTACGGACCCGGTCGTGACATCTGTGGCATTAGTAACCGGAAGATCGCAGAAGGTGCATGAAGTGCAAGAGACGTGCTATCAGGAGCTGAGTGTGAATGGTCCGACCCTGGATCACGAAGTTGAACAACCTGTTACAAGGGATGAGCCTGGTCAAGATATGTGTGACCACCCCGTCTCAGCCGATCGTGGTGAACTCGATGTGATTACTATCGATGATCAAGTTTGCTACCACGAAGGTAAAGATTTGTTCGTTGAAGAACTGGAGAAGCAGCTCGCTGCGTTGCCAGAAGTGTCCGCAAGTACCGAAGAAGTGACCAAGGATGATCTGCATGTTGGTGATCCATTGATCAACACAGCAGATGAAATTGACCAGCTTCGCGACATAATTTGGGCGAAGAAACATCTGTTGATAGGAAAAGGGAATGCGCTGCCTCCTGCTTCACGTGGAGTTGTTTGTGGTATCGATGTGGGCAATGCGCGCCCGATCGCTCAAAAGTGTCGGAAGGTGGACCCACAATTTCGCGAGAAGTTATCAGCCTTGATCAAGGGGCTATTGGCCACAAAGATCATCCAGCCGTCTACGTCACCCTGGGCATCACCTATAGTGAACATTGTGAACAAGAATGGGGTTGATATTCGCTTATGTATTGAGTATCGCGCGGTGAATCAACTCAAGCGTTTGATGGTGTACCCTATGCCTCTGATCTCTGATTTGCTCGAAGATTTGGATAACGCGTTGTGGTTTTGATCTCTGGATATGGCAAGTGGTTTTTGGGTCGTGTCTATGACCGATCGAGCATGTCAGATTTCGGCTTTTGTCACTCCGTTCGGATTGTTTGAGTGAAATCGGATGCCCTTTGGCCTTAAAAATGCTCCGCAGATTTACCAGCGGCTGATTGATAATGCATTATACGGGTATCTCAAGGTTAAGGACGGTGCTGATGAGTCAGGTGATGTGTTTACTGTGGGAGAGCCTGACCAAGCGCAAGGCCCGTCTGTGGTGCAACGACGATCATATATAGATGATATTTTGATCCCTGCACCTACATGGACATCCCTGTGTGAGAAAGTGCGGAACCTGTTGGAAAAGTGCGATCAGTGGAACTTGTCGATCAGCGTGGCTAAATCGTACTGGGGGCGAAGTGAAGTTCCTTATTTAGGACATCATGTCTCTAGCCGCGGTTTGGAAACAAGTCCAAAAAATTTGGATGATCTGATCGATTTGCCTTTTCCTGGTACCTTACGTGCTATGCAATCGTTTTTGGGAAGTTTGAACTATTACCGTCGATTTATTGAGGACTTCGCGATCTATGCCGCTGTGCTCTACGAATTAAGAGAGATAGATTATCAAGAGTTGAAGAGCCGATCATTGATCAAGGAGAATTCGGATCATGAAGACGATCGATTGATCAGGGCAAAAGTGGTATTCAGTATGCTGAAAGCGAAGATTACGTCAGCCCCAACCCTGCACCATTTTAATCAAGCCAAAACGCCGGTGATCTTGGTCTACGCCAGCAAATGGGCAGTATCTGCCGCGTTGGTACAAGAACATGATCAAGTGTATTGCCCCGTCGCTATTCGCCAGCCGGACATTGAAGAGCGGTGAACTGAATTACAGCCCCGTCGAAATGGAAGTTCTGGCGCTTGTGCGGATTTTGGATGTTTACTTCATGATGCTAGTCGGAAAGGCGATCACTGTCTTGTCACGTCGATCCACGCTGAAATGGTTACTAACACCCAACGGGCTAGACGGACGGTTGAGCAGATGGGATGCGATCTTATCACAATGTGACCTTGAGATCAAGAAATGTGTACATGGAGAAGAGGAGGTACTAGGGGCGTTAGCCGCAAGTATCACCCCTCGCACCGAAATTGATGAAGCCCTGATCGCGCTCCCACCGAAAAAGCAACCTCGGCAGACAATTGAAGTACCACCTCCCACGGTGGAGAAAGTCGAAGATCTTTACGTGGTCAGTTTCGATGGATCTGCAAGTGTCAAGCGATGTGTTGGAGCGTTTGGTGCTATCGTGTGGAAATTGCCAGAGTGGAAGATCATGACCGCGGTTGCTGACCATGCTCCCAATATCACGGGGAATGAAGCCGAGTACCATGGGTTGCTTCTAAGTTTGGATCTGTTGGCGCGTTATCCCAAATGAAGGGTGATCGTATGTGGAGACTCGAATTTGGTGATCAGACAAATGCGTGGAGAAATAGAGTGCAAAGCTCCGCGGTTCAAGTATTGCAACAGCGTGCGCTAAACCTCCTCCGCGAATGGACTGATCATGATCTACTGCACGTAAAAAGGGAGTGGAATCAGAGTGCCGATCATATCACCACTAAGGCCATTCTGGATGGGACACGATGTGAGATTGAGGATGAAAAACAGCTGGAAGAATTGGTCGATCTCAACAGATTGTCTGAAATGATACTTGGAATGAAGATCCCACTGTCCCGCAAGTGTTGGTGACGACGCGATCACGTAACCTGCGTCAAACTCAATCGTCAATGTGGCCCGCAGTATCCATAGAAGTGATAAAAGAGGAACGTGTTAAAAAGGCGCAACGAAGAAAAGTGGATCTGTGATTTGCGAAGTTACTTGCATGGTGACGTTTCGCAAATGAGCGCAGACGAGGTGAAAGATTGCGCGAAGATTGCCGACAATTATGATGACGATGAACAAGGATTGTTCATCTACTGTGGAAATATGGCTAAAGGAAAAGCCAGCTGCTATCAAGACGATCGAGAAGATCGACACTCTCTGATCAAGTTGGTCTTACTGAGACCCTACATGCGGATGTCCTCCATCATTATCATACGAGTTTGGAAGGAGGACACCAGGGCATAGGGCGTACATATCAGCGGATCAGACGACACTTTCATTGGCGTGGTCTATTTTGAGCGTGCAAAGATTTGTTGGACAAAGCGTAGATTGTGAGACGGGTAATACCAGCCTACAATCAATGGGATGTCACCTGGAAAAATCGAAGCTACAAATCCGTTTCAAGTGATAGCCATGGATCACATCCCGTCGTTACCTCGCTCAAATGATGGGCATACGGAACTGTTTGTCTTGACCGATCTGTTCACTGGTATGGTGATCGCGAAAGCTGGATCGTCTGCACGGCGCAGAAAGTCGCCATTATGAAGTATGTGTATTCCGACGATTTGGAGCTAGTGAGGTGATCAGGCATGATCGAGAACCCGGCTTCATGTCCGAAGTATTTTCGTGCATTCAACAAGATCGTGGGACAACGGCAGAGTTCCACTATGGCATATTGTCCACAGGCGAACTGCAAGGCGGAAAGAACGGTGCAGACGATCACACGAGCAATCAAGATGTATGTATCAGATGCCGGTCAGAATTATTGGAGCTAGTACGCAGAGCGATTGGTATTCGCGCTAAATTCGACCCCTGATCGCATTCGTGGAGAAACACCGTTTTATTTAGCGTATGGGTGGTACCCACGATCATCGTTGGAATCAACATTGCAACTGGGTGGAATTCGGAATAAAGACCGGGATGCTCGTCGGTGGAGATATAAGTTGCAGAAATACTACCGTTTTGACCGTGATCAAGTGAGCACTCGATTGCACCAAGCGATGGCCGATCGAGATGAAAAGCACAACGATCGAGTGACACCGCACAAGATCGAAGCTGGTTCAAGGGTCTGGTTATATCTCGATCGGGTGAAAGAGGGTTTCTCGAAGAAACTGGCGCACATGTGGCATGGACCCTTCAGAGTCGATGTTGTGATCGGTGATCATGCTGCTAGGTTGATTACGGCTTGAATCGACTATCGCATATTCCCAGTGGTACACCTATCTAAGTTGAAATTGTTCAAGGAATTTCCAGATCGAACTACTACTGTTCTGGCAGCTGGGGTAGAAGATCGTTCTGATTTCGATGAAGCGTTGCTACCCGAAGACAGCTGGGAAAGGAAACTAGATCCGGACGAATTTGAAGTTGATCGTATTACTGATGTCCGATCTGGTAGAAAGACCAGGTACGGCAGAACGTTACGCGAATATCAAGTCTACTGGAAGGGTTATGACGAGCCGTCATGGGTAGACGAGGCATATCTGAACTGCGATGCTCTGATCAAGGATTTCGAACGAAAGATGATTAACAGACATCGGTTCGACTGATGCAAGTAGATGAAGAGTCCAATTAACGCACGATCAGCGAACTGATTATGAAATTATGATCGAAGAACCTTTGATTGGAGAAGAACGATTGGAAAAACTCACGATCAATGGATATATGATGATTGAATTGAAACGGTGAATTTACGATAGATATTGTGAGCTATGGTGATGGAGCAACGGCATATGAGCCGATGGAAGACTGATTTATGTTATGCATGAACAGTGACAAGGGAACAGCTGGAAATGGTATAATCAAGAGTCTTTACTGATTAAAGAATCAGTAAAGACTCTTGATTATACCATTAAAGAACAAGTGATCAGCCAGCTAGCCTGACCTATAGAACTTACGGCAAATGCGAGGGATGTTCCGGCCAGGGTGATTATCAGGAGAAAGACGATATTGAATTCGCCAAGGCTAGGAGGTATCAACCTCACGCAGCACGTCCGGTAATGTCCGAGGTGGTGGGTCCGATAAGAACCCTGGGTACCATGACCCATCGTCATCCGGGGAATACTTTGGAGGACGGTTCCAAGCACAATGGAAGATAGCCGGGTCCAAGAAGATGTTGAAATCGCACATCCCGTCGATCATCCCCTGTAAGACGAATGCCACGATCCTCTTCCATGATGCCCCGGAGCGACTTCTATGTTGACGTGGAGCTTGGTAGTATTCGCAGAAGAAGTCTTCACGCTCTCGGAGGCCTTAATCTATGGGGAGGTAGTGAGTCGACTCCCAGATCGCCAGCGCATGATGGTCCAGCAACGCCTGGTACTTCGATTCAAAGTCAGAAAACCAGCCGACTGAGCGGAAAGAGACGGGTGGCGGCATGTTCTTGAAAAATTCCCAGGGACGTTGCGAGTAAAGCAGCTCTACCTCCGGCTAGATGATCAGGTAACTACACCACTGATGAGCCGAAGGGGCGCGTTTGACAACTGGAAACAGCCATCCCTCGGGGCGCGTCAAGTAGTCGAAGATTACTTGCACCGAGACTTTGCTCAGATCAAAACCGCTAAGCTGACACGGAGTCCACGGCAAGATGTCTTCATCCGCCGCACCATCGGGAACCGAGATCAGCAACTTGTACACACCCGTGCGAGAGAAGAGGAGCCCGGTAAGATCTTGATCAAGCAAACCTTCACTCTCGAACTCGCTGATCGTGGGAGTGGATGGAATTAAGGTTATCAAGGTGGTGAAACCGCCTTGACTATCATCGGACTGATCAGGACTAGGTGGATGATCATCCTCCGACTTCCCCTCTGATATGAGAGGAACTTGGCGTTGCCGCTTGGACCGAGAGGTGGACCTCGAACGTTGAGCACGCCTTTTGGGTGATGAAGCAGGCCGAATGATGGAATTTTCTGGCGAGACTCCCTGAAGGTTAGCGGACGAGCTAGCGGCCAGATCATAACTTGCACGGGAGCCACTAGCAGCCGGAGTGATTTGCATCTGAAGTGACATGCCAGCAAATTGGGTTTGGAGTTTGGAGTGGAACGCCTGCAATTGCGCATTCTCGTTTTGAGCCTTCCGCAACTTGTCGCGCAATGCGTCACGCTGTGGAAAGTTCCTTCTTTAACTTGGAATTATCGGTGCGTAAACCCTCCAGTTCTGTCCTGCTAGCTGACGCCCCATCGACGCGATTATCTATTTCTTCCATCTGGGCTATGATGGCGACGTACTCATCCATCATCACACGATTGGCTTCATTTTCCTTCCGGAGGCGATTGCGTTGGTGCTTACGTCTCTCAGCCTTGGAGTTTAGTTTGAACGCTTGCTCGACCAGACGTTGGTTCTTGGAGACAGCCTGATCATACGCTTCTTAAATCTCGTCCAAACGCTGACGAAATTTCTTGATCGTTACTTGATCAGGAAGTGCCGTGAGGCGCTAGATCTCCTGTGCGTGATCCGCAATGGTCTCCGCTTGAACCGATAATCGGTAGCGATCGCGATCACGACCGCCCTCCAGATCGCGGATCTGGGCGCGTTGGTCAGCTACGGTCGCCTCTGCAACCTTCAGCTTTGACGCGAGATCGTCTGCCTTCAAACGGACATAATAACGCAGCGGCATGAGCAGTTTTTGCAGTCGCTGGATCTCTTCCTCTCGATCAGCAACCTTACGGTTGGCGCATGCGAGTTCTTGGCGAAGCATTGAGACAGTATCATCGACCACCGAGAGTGAGTCGGATAACACCACGATCTTCTCGTCTCGCGCGCGGAGTGCCTCTTGTAAAGAGTATGCTTTATTGATCGCAGCGATCAGCTCATTGGCCTTAGCCCGATCAAGAGCAGGAGTGTTAGTTGTGGCTGATGGAGCGCTGTCCATGACCCCTGAGTCGTCGTATGTGATCTCTTGCATGAAGGAAATGTGAGAATGACTGATCACGAGAGCCTGACCGCTGATAGCCACGGTAAATGAGTGGTAACCGCCTGATCGATTGTGACCCGATCGGGTGAAAGGGATGATTGATGAATGCTGATTGCCTGATCAACGGCGTCATCATTGATGGGTGTGAACTACATGATCAATGGTGGCATGATCAATGGTTAGTAGCGGCATGGTCGACCCTCCCCCCAACCGCTGTCCGGCTGGGACGAGGTTCAGGGGCGGCTGTGGTGAAGTGTACCATAAAATTGGTACATAATAGGGGCGTGACTATGGGCACCACTGTGTGTGTAACTGTAGGCACAACTGTGTGTGTACTAAGTGTACAACTGTGTGTGTTCCTGCAGGTACATGGACGGGACATAGAAGGGGCACCATGAGAAGGGACGATTAGGTACGGGTACCTTACGGTTAGCGACGGACGACAGAGAAATCAGGTCGACTGGTCGACGGAGTTTATTGGAAAGGTTAGTTCTGATTGGCTGAATTAGGAAAATGGTAGATCTAAGGATATAAGCGATAATAAAGTTCTCTTTTTTTGCGTCCAAACACTAATGACACCTCAGGGACGGCACCTAGCGCCTTCCTTTAGTTAATACACACCTCCACGTCCCGGGCGGGAGCCCTTTGTGCGTTTTTGGCCCACCGGTAGGCGTAGAGTTTTGAGAACGCGCCCCGCGACTCCGCCCGCTGCGTCAGCGGTTCTTTTTAAAGGTTTTTGATATTGGGAACGTGATAGAGAAGTGCGCTCTCATCTCTTCCCCATTGGTCCACGTTTCCCCCCCCCCTAGAAGTTCGGTTGCTCTAAGCGCCCCCAAGGGAACTCTAGGCGGATTTTAGTGGAAATCGTCGATCAGCCCGCCGCTGATCTTCCCTATTATTAAGTTTAAGTGTAGAATACATTATATTGGGTATTCTATCTGCATACTAAGATTAAGAGGCTCAGCGATCGGGTGCTGAAGATTTCCGCTGCCTGATCAAGTACCCCTTCCCTGATCGCTACCAAGATCATCGATCTACAACCTTCAACCTGCGATCAACTGTCCGCAACTCTTGCCAACTTGTAAGGAATCTTCTAGATCGATCAGAGGTCCTGATCACCGACTGTTTGCGCCCGATCAATTCTGATCTCCCCTGATCATCGATCAACCCTTGATCATTGATTATCGGCCTTGATCAACCCCTGATTATTGGTCAGCGGTCCTGATCGACGACTATTTGTGCCTGGTCATCCTGATCGAGCCTGATCAAGCCTGATCGCACCTACTTGACACCGGTCGGTTCGTTACGGTTATCCCAATCTTTCATCAAGAAATTGCTTTGCGACATCCCCGCCACCTGGAGAGCGACCCACGCCCAAGCCGTCGGGTACACAAGGTGAGCAGAAACACAAGGAGTATCACAAGACAACCGGAGGACCCCCTTCGTTAGTCGGCAGTCCAGGCGCCGTGGTAACGCCTGATCAAGCTTCAAAAACTTTGATCAGCCGCTCCACCACACAAATCTACTTGATTTTCCATGCACATGTCTTCGTGATTCCCTCCAATTGGTGTCTTCACTGCTTTCGCATCCTTTAATCCATATTCATCAACGAGACACCTGATCATAACTTCTGATCGAGGTAATAACCTCCTTCATCTTCATAAGTCACCCGCATTCCCAAGAACTTCGACACTTCACCCAAATTCTTGATATCTATAAACTTCATGTCATCAAAAAATGTCATCACAAGTCAAGTTTTTTTGTGTCCCTGTAACCAACAGGTCATCTACGTAAACTCCAACCACTATTATATCCACTACATGTCTTTTGATATACAAACACAAATCCGTGCAACTCTGCGAAAAGTTTAACTTGAGCAACTTGTCGTGTAATAGCTTGTTGCACAGTCGCCCCGCCTGTTTCAGGTCATACAAAGTCTTCTTTAATTTAAGCACTAGCTCTTTCACTTCTTCAACCTTCAGCTTCTTGAAATCTTGCTTCGTAAACTCTATTCTCCTTGGTATATACAGATAGATGTCGTGTTCCTCCTCGAGTGACTTCACATACGCGTTCGAGATATCCCCGCGCTCGGCGCTCAAGTTGCACCTTCTTGCTAACGCCAAAATGATCTTGACTGTCCCCATGTCCATAACAGCCAAAAAAGTGATCCATAAACCACTCCAAAGCGTTGCTCGTTACCGTACGCGACTAGACGTGCCTTGTATTGCTCCACGCTGCCGTTCGAGTCTGTCTTGGTCTTGAACACCCATTTGGTGTGTATCGGCCTGCATCCACTTGACTTCTTCGTCACGTCCCATACTCCGTTCATTTCCAGCGCTGTAATCTCCATCTTGATAGCTTCTGACCACTCTTCTTTGTGATTGCTCTTCACCGCTTCCGTTAAATTTCGAGGATCCATTTACGTAATCATGTTCACCACGCCGTTATCGTCTCCGACAGCATTGTACTCTTGTTTCTCCTCATTTTCCTCGGCACTTTTCTTGGCGTAATCCCTTGTTACATGTCGTTCTCTTGACCATATCTTCTTCTTGACTATCTTGGTCTTCTTCTTGTTTTTCTGCGCTTCTTCTACTCCTTCGTTGCGCTCTCCACTCGGTTTGTTTGCTCCTTCTAACTCTACATCTCCTTTTTCCATAAAAAGACGGCGTAGTTGCTTGTTCTGTGTGTCATCCAGAGCGCGATGTTCTTGATATGATGGGTCACAATTACCTTCGAGTCTTGTTTCAAATATACTTTGAAACTCTTCACTTCTTCAGTCTTCCCGATTATTATTCCAATCTGTGCTCTGTGCGCCAACGAATCCTTACCTGGGTTCCGGTACACTGTACACGGAGACCCAAAAGTAACAATCTCTCCCAGACGCGGCTTCTTCCCGGTTAACATCTCGATCGGCGACATTTGTCTTGAGTTTTCCCTTGTAGGACTTCGATTTAGTATATACGCCGCATAGTTCCCTGGATCACCCCAAAAATACATACTTAATCCACACGAGAAAAGCATACACCGCGCCTTATTCATAATTTTCCTGTGCATCCTTTCGGCTTTCCCGTTGCTTGCTTGATTCCCAGCTTCACTGATCTGCGACCAATTACAGTGCTTTCGCAAAACTAATCCAAATTTTTATACTCCAAGCCTCCATCTGTTCGTAGAATGTGCACCTTGCACTCCAATCTCATTTCGTAAAACGCAATGAAGTGCTCAAATTTCTTCGCTGCGATGTCTTTCGTCTTTGCCAGAAATACTCGCACACAGTTTGTCTTGTGGTCCACAAAGTTAATCATGTACCTATTTCCCAGTCTGTCCTTCGGCGTGTTCGTACACTTAAGGTCCGAACATATCACACCGCCCACTCTATTTATGGGCGAGTGCTCGCCGCTGTCCTTCTTAGATTCCCTCCCTTTTGTCTGTTTTCATTGCGCGCACGTTAATAATTCATTCTTATCGTATCCGTGAGTTCAACTCCAGAATCTGGATCTCTTTCCATCTTTTCAATCGCATCGTAGATTAAATGTCCCATGCGCGTGTGGAAGTGCATAAGAGTTACTCGCTGGACATCATTATTTTTGCTTACTTCTGCTTCGTTTTCTTGCACCGCCGACATAACGACGTCACCAAAGTTTTTCTTCGGCATATCCACTTGGACATTGACTGTTAACACTTTGTTCACTTTTTCGACATTCGAAGATGCTTTCTCCGGTGGCTTGGTACTTGATCCACCGCCTACTATCCACATAAGCCAAGTCGCAGCCCTTTTCTTCTAAGAAGAGTCCATACGACAGAATGTTACGCGCCAAAATCTCCCCGTAATATACATTCTCTATTTTGATCAATCTTTCAACACCACCGCACCTTGCATACACCTGCAAATCGCCTTCCATCCCGACTTTTAACTTTTTGCCATCATCTTGATAGCATACTCCACTTACTGTTTCAGTGTTGCGCAGAAAATTCGAGTCGTTCGTCAAATGCATACTCGCTCCGCTGTCCAATATCCACTTCTTACTCGAAATATTAGCGTAATCTCCAGTAATCGTGAGTGACAAATCCACACTCTTTCCCCTTTTCTTCGGGCAATTCCACTTCAGATGTCCCGTATCTCCACATACGTAACATTTCCTTGTCTTGTCCTTCCTTTCTGCCGCGACGTTCACCGTACCTCGTGTCGCCGCCCTTGGCTTGTTTCCTTCACGCTCCACGGCTTGCGCAAACTGGCAGAGCTCCTCAGCCTGCCGTAGATAATCCACGCGCGTATAGTCGTATCTTGACATCATCACTTGTTTAAGCTATGGTGCTGCATGATGATAACATGATCAAGCACCAGAGCATCCGCACGCCCGCCTACCGCTTCAGCCACCTCCAACAAATAAAGGTAGTGTTCCGGCCAGAATCTTGAATAACATTTCCTCGCCAAAAACAGCTTCATTGCTTGAGCCGGCGTCAGCTGCTTATGAATTGTCGACAACATTTTATCCATTACATACCACAACGCGGGATTCTTACTCCACCACGTTTCAACTTGGTGGTTGTAGTAACTTTCAGCCGTGCCAGATAGGTAATGTCCCAGGAGATCGACTTTAACGTTCTTCACTCCATGGGAACCCACACGCTGCTTCAGCGATACCTATCTGGCGTAAAACCTTTCTGACCCACGGGTGAAAACCCGACCCCAGTGTCGTGAAGGGGTTGGAAATTATTTTAATTCCACTTAATTAACAACACAAAGAGGTAATAAGCCAGTCCTCCTTGTTTTACTTTCCGGGTACTTAATACTTCCGTCCGAACCAACAAATCAATCAATTACACTTGGGGTACACTTCAAAAGGCTGTTCCGGGATGCCCCCAACACTAGCGCACTCCAAATGGCTGCTGCTTCACTCACTAGGGCGTGCGCTCACTGACTTCCTTGTGTTACACTTGGTTTTTGTATGGAGTAAAAAAAAGAAATGTTTTTTGAGGGCCGCTAGAGATCTGCGTAGTTCAGGGGAATTTTCGTTCTATTAAGTATTACTACCGCCTACATCAACGTCAATCACTTTTTTTCACCCACTACTTTGTGGTTACTTCAGCGCTGACTTCAATACGTGGCAGTTACCGCTGAGGCCCTCTGTAACCTGATTGATCATCCTTGAGAGCTACCACTGATTCCCTCTGTAACCTGATTGATCATCTTTGACAGTTACTCCAAAACCCCTCTGTAATCTGATTGAGCGAGTTGGCCGTCGCGAGGTGGCCGTCGCATGTCACTCCTGATTGGTCAAAAATTCCACTTATTTTTCCACATTCATACCAATCACAAACAAATTAGCTGTGAGCGAGTTGGCTGTCGCGGGTCGCCTCTGATTGGCTGAAAATATTTTTTTCCAAAATGGAATAAAACCACTTGAAAACAATCGAGAATACCCAAGCCGACCAACTGGAGCATCCGAGTGCGCAAAACTTTTCGTTGGCTTCACCGCCATGAACGAATCCGCCGTTGTGCTGATAAGTTGCGCCTATGTCTTGACTCCCGTATGCAATACTGACAGTTCGTCTTCACAATCTGTTTGTCTTGTTATATCATGTGCCCTAGCGCTCCTTTGTTATTGAGGTTGAGATCAAGGCCGCATGAGTTTCGTTGGATCTGCTGCCACGAACGGACCCGCCGTTGTGCTGGTAAGTTGCGCCTATGTCTTGACTCCCTCATGCAATGCTAACAGTTC
The DNA here is from genome assembly GCA_026184515.1 of Peronosclerospora sorghi. NCBI lineage: Eukaryota > Oomycota > Peronosporomycetes > Peronosporales > Peronosporaceae > Peronosclerospora > Peronosclerospora sorghi. The sequence goes on along the minus strand of CM047587.1, from coordinate 20,048,834 downwards.
ATCTTTACAGTCTTTTTGCCTCGGTTATTTGATGTGCCTTAGTACACCTAGTTGTTGGACCTCGAATTAGACAGTTATGAAGCTGAAGACGCTCAACTTAGCGTTAACGTCACTACCATGATGCTAGAGCTAAAGCAACTGTGTCGAAACCTTGTAAAATGTGGGAAGCATCACTTGGCACTAGTAATGAATTGAAGCATCTTGCTAGAAGACAGAAGCTCCGCACTACTAACATCGTGTTACACTAAGTGTTCGTATTTTTCACCTATTAAAGGCATGACGCAATCTTTGTCACTAATATTCAGTGTTTGAAGGAATCACCAGCGTAACAAACGTCATCGTGCTAGTATGTAGAGTTTGGCGAGATAAAATATACCAAGCATTGATAACTACCATAGTACATCTTTAATATACTGTAAATAAAGACTCCACTTCACCACAATCGCCCATTGCGTAACTTCAGCGTAAGCGAGCAAAAGGCACGCACAATCATACTTCTTAATTGCCATACTTCATATTTATGTGCAGAATATTAAGCGGATCGTAACACGTCATTTCAAAATCATGTCCACAAGAAACAGTTCGACGAAAGCGCACAAGAGCTTGACAATCTTTTAAAATCGACTTCAGAGCTGGCGGACACACTCCAGATGGCATTCCTAACGTCTCTGCCACCACGCGTTCATCGTGTAACAACTTAATCGACTGCGTCCGTTTTTGCCACGGTCGCAAAGCGCTAAACTGCTTAGTCAAATGACAGGCCACGTGCACCACATGCATACAAGTCGGAATCTTAGTCATCACAATCTCCTGAAACCCTGCAGTCATGTGCCGCGCTTCACTACATTTTATTTTCTTTGAGTGGACACATCTACGCAAGTATGACTTCTTGACTACATTGAAGATTCCGTCCTTGCCGTTAGCGGTACTGCTTCGTCATCATGTTTGCGGCAATACTGTCCCATCGACGCGATTCCACTGCACCTTTCTCCCTGTGATATCCATTTACACAGTAATTCTTCCCGATGAATCTTGCAATAAGACTCGTTGGGTTCCACAACTTCACGACAGAAACCATCTAAACCTCAACAGAACCGGTGCTGTTCGCATTTGTTGCGAGGAGGATCGTCCGTCGAGACTTTCGCCACCTCTTCTTGAGCTAAGCACACGAAGCATGCATGATCTTCGCAAAACGACTGACTTTTGCTCATGCACCCTTTCTTACATTTAGTAGCCATGTACAAGTGCTGCTTTCAATACAATCGTTTGGAAACCACCTCATCGTTGCAAAAGTATTCTCCATTCTGTGTAAACTAGCAAGAATTCTCTTGGCTCGACTTCGGGTTCAGTACAGCCTCCGCCAATATGTATCAGTTTCTTAAAGCCATTGTTTAGATAATATCGTCCGAAGTACTGAGTAGTTTTCGAAACATGATCCAGTGTTGGCTCGGATCGGACTAAATCTAACAAGACTTTGTGAATTGCGTGATTCTTGTAAGAGAGAACGCAGGTAGGCGGATCACCAACTTCTCGATTCTTCATTTTCCACAGGTCACGAATAATTAGCAGAGCACTAACGATAATTACTCCCAAGTACGACTTCCCTGTGCCAGGTGGTCCTTGAGTACAATGCACAGGGAACACAAACGCCTGTGCAAAACTCTTTAGCTGCCCAGGATCAAGAGTCGCGCTATTTACCAGCTGCAATAATTAAGCTTCAAGACGGCCTCGAAGTGCTTCATCGCGACGGATATCAACAATCGAATCAAGAGCCGACGATTGAACCACTTTTCGAATCAAGCGTACTAAAAAAATTGACTGATACTCATCAAGCCGACGCTCTCAAACTCACCGGTATCCTCCTCTGCGTCCACCTTGTCAAAGAAATCGTGGCAGTCGTCCTCGCTTAAACTCAGACCCAGTCCTTTGCATGCCATGATAAATTTGTCACGAGCAAGGACACCATCTTTGTCCAAGTCGAAGTGGTCGAAATACTTCTTTAATTTCCTTTGGCTGCTGAGGAGTAAGACTGCCGATCTCACTTAATGCTAATTCCTTCTCCAATTACTTCACTCTGTCACGAATCGCTATCTCCAGGGAAATGAATTGCGCACGTAGACCGTGGATCGTATCCGTCGTAAATGGATTCGTTTGCACTTGCAGTCGTTCCAATTCTTCGTTTACACGCTCCAATTTTTCCATATCATCGGTAAGAGGGGCAATGATTTCCTCAGCCTTTGCTTTGGCCTCCTCTACCTCTTTTGCCTTGGTCTCCGCCACCATGAGCTGGTCGCTTTCTCCACTCTCCGGGGCAGTTTCACTTTCGACGGCAGTCTTCACGACTTTTTCAGCCGCAGGCGTCTCAGCTCCAGTAATTTCTGGGTCTTCAGGCTTCTCTTCGACCTCATCCTCAAGCATAACAATCGTATTCGACCGGAACAGTCTGTAGCGCAGTTTCACCATCGAATTGAATTGCTCTTTCAGTGATCCCTCCACAGTGTTGATCAACTGTGTGCTCCGAGCACAACGCTCTTTGATGCGGGCAGAGAGCGTCGCGAATTCACGGCACACTTCATCGCGCTTTTCTACGGTATCAAGCTCCTTCTCGTAATATCCGCGCTTCTCAGCTAACGAGTCCAACAGCTTTTGCACGCGAGCATTCATCTTGTCAATAAGAGACACCTCATTCAAGCGACCAGCTCCCTCCAATGTTTTCTTCTTCTCAACGAGCTTCTCGTTTTCGCTCACTACAGCATTCTGCACGTTAGGAACCAAGACAGTGTCAAACTTGTGCTTGGTGGTGACCACACCAGCCGTCGAGACATCCTCGAGCTTTATAGCTGCCTCCACTTCTTCGTCCATCTCTTCAATAACGTACTTGAGATTACGGATCAGTGCCTTGGCGTCCTTAGCCACAGTTTCCACATTCTGCTGCACGAGAAGATTTTCCTCCAATCGAGTCTTCACGCCCTCTACCTTTTTTCAGCCATAGCAATAAAGTTCTTCATAGCCTCCAGTCGCTCAAGGATAGCCTTTGTGTCCGAGTGCTCCTCCGATAACTCATCCGCTTCACTAACAACAGTCGCAAAAGCTGCTTGTATCGTGGAAGCTCAATGTCTTGCAGAAAAGCAACGCTCTCAAGCTTCTCCTCCGCTTCGGCAGTAGAATGCACTGTCAAGTCCTTGTCAAAGAGTGCTAGTGCCTCTTTTTCCTTGGCCCAAATCTCAACCTTTTCCAAATCCTTCACCACGTTGGTAAGGAAAATCTCTGTCTTTTGATATCTCTCCAAGGTTTGATGCAACTTGAGTTCGAAAGCTGTTTCCAGCTCGTCGAGTTCAGCCTTTAACGTCTGCAGTTTTTCAATTGGTGGGTCTAAATTCGGGACATCGCGTCCATTTTTCTTGCAACTAGCGATCCAACGCCCGGCACAAATTCTACAGCTACAAACTGAGCTTCGCGGGGCGGTTTCTCATTCTTCTTGTAGTCGAGGTGACGAGCCAGCGCTTCCTTAATGTCCGGGATTTGGCGAGGCTGGCTGAGCGACTGGAATCGCTTTGTCTGCTGCTGGAGCCACTCAATCAGCCCTGACGCGTTTTTCTCAAATTCGGCAGCTAGTCCATGGTGGCGCTGTGCAATGTTGAGCGCCTTGGAAATCGTCGTCACGGCTTTTTTTCTTTTGCACACCCGACGCAAACTCCTTAAAGAGTAGAGACACGTACGTGGTAATACTTTTCTCTTCTGGCTTCACCTGTACCGCAACATTTTCCATTTCAAGGAGTTGCGGGATCCGAAACTTTTCGCGAGCTATGTCGAATGCGAACTTCACATTGGTCATCGGGTCATTCGGGTTGAGTCGGTTGTAGTCGATGAGCGTAGGCGCATAACAGTGGATCAAGGCACGAAACGCCATACCGTCAGCCCAGCTGCTGGAAAAATTGCTGACTTTAATCGTCGGGTAGTTGGCAAGCGAACGGTTGACCCAGAGCAGCAGACCATACTTGCCTGAGACGCCTTCTACGTCAATTTCAGCCACCTGGAAAGCTTTAATCAGCGTCCACATGAGACCAAGCACCATCTTATTGTTGTCATCGAGAATATCCGAGGACCCGATATTCGTCACGTTCACATTCTTCTTTTGCATAAACGCAAAGGCAAAATTCAAATTTTCCATCCGGTTGAATGCGCATAAGCGCCTTTTTTTTTGAATTTTCGGCACACTTTCTCACGACAGATAATCTGGAGTAGCGAGATGAAACGAATGCCATCTTTTAAGTCCTCGTACAGATCCTCAATCGTCATGCGTTTGCGTAATAGATACGTGTTGGCCCATCTTGTAAACGTTCTTTTCTGTACATCCACCCACTCCTCGTTGTATCGACTCATGCTGATGGAACGAAATCCGAGCTCTTCTCTCTTCCCGTCGACTTTGTTTCTTCCTGTTTGATTATCTTCACTTTCTGTCTCAAGCTGCTGCGCACCCATTTCGTCTTCCTCTGCGCTCAGTTTATTGCCACATGGCTTATTTATTTATTTATTTATTTATTTATTTATTTATTTTCGTAACATCTCGTGACTCTCCATACAAGTTTTGCACCTGCTGGACCCTTTTGGGTATCTCTTCGTACGGTCGCCCTCGATGTACATGCTTTCTTCGTTTTATTTTACAATATCCGTACAGGTTTCACACCTTTAGTACCCTGACAGGTTTCTCTTTGTACGATCTTTGTTGTTGCCGTACAGGTTTCACACCTTTAGCACCCTGACAGGTTTCTTTTCGTGCGATCTCATTGATACACGAATTTCACATCTTAATACTAATTTATGGAGCACTCATAGGCTCCTCTCCATATTACCATCGTCATATTAACCATATTGCGTCAATAAAGTTAAATGTCGACGTGACTTATCCACATGTTCCAACCAACCTCCAGTTCTTAGTTAAAGATGTATCTATGTTTTGTATTCTGCTTTTCTTTTGTTATTCCACCTAATGCAACCTACTCGGGTCCGCATTATACTCATCACAACAAACATGGGTTCGTGATAGGGATGTACTACGTCTTCAGGGTCTTGTCACACTTGTTTTCTTTTTCTTGCTATTTTCTTGAATATATTTTTTTTATTTTTTTATTTTTCTTTTTATTTTGTGAGGCTTATACATCTCCACCTAGGCTGCATCCTCTTCTGCTCGGTTCCGACTTCCTTTAGATAGCTACCGATCTGCCCCGGTGACCATGGCAAAGTGTCATCTGAAGTCAACGACGGAAGAGATCGATCTCCGATCGACACCCCTTTCAATCGGGCGTGATGGAGCAGCCCAGATGCCGGGCTGGAAGGAAGGCGCCGATTCGGCTAAATTACGCGTTCGTGCAACACCATCACCCTGGGAGCTGATCACCTGATCATCCCCCGATGCAGGCTTCGCTGGAACAGGACCTCGGCGTTGATGGGATCGGGACTTGGACAAAGCAGTGAACAAGAACTCAGAATCTCCCAATTCGTTCCCCGAGTCCTCTCCGGAGGTGATCTCCATATGCTTGGTGTGAGCAGCGCGGGGGCGTAAGGGCGCATGCGATTTGACGATGATGGATGTCTCGGCTGCGTCCGATATTGGGCTTGGATGATGCGCCTGCGTCTTGCTTTCTTTTGAGGCGCTGATCGCTTCTACTCGAGTTCGGAGTCGCGCGCTACGACCCGCGCCCTTGAGCCCTTCGACGGGTCCTTACGCTTCTTGGAAACTTTTGGAAGTTTGAAATATCGACTTTTGGCGAATGAATGGCGTCGCTTCCGATCTTGGTGCAGTTCGATCAGAGCGGCCGATGCAGATCGGTCAACGCTAGAGACTGCAGCCGAACGCCGGTACAGCAAGTCAGTCAACTGTTGGTGGCACCGATCTACGGCCGCCCAACGACGTTTTGACTCCTGGGTCCAGGCGTCCGATCGGCTCTGGAAGGACTCGACCCTCTCGATCTGATCCTTGACCACGACCTGCAACTCGCCTATCTGCTTCTCCAGGTTACCTTGTTGGGTGCGGAGTAAAGTCCGATCGGACTGATACTCCAACCTCTGCCGGTTGACCAACGCAAGCTGTTCCCGGAGGTGTGACCTGTAGGCCTCCAAACGAGACAGATCATGTCGTGCGCCGATCAGCCCGTCCAAGATCGGTAGGAGCTGATCGCAGTGGTCATGGTACTGCCGATAAGCCACGAGTAGGGCGCCAAACGCTTTGGCAATGTCGGTTGGCAGCCGATCTACACGCGAAGGAAGGTTAGAGAAGATACAAGATGAAGATAGCAACCGATCAGCTTACCTCGCGTTGTTTGTTGGGAGATCTGGAATCGTAGATGCGCGTTCTCAGCGATCACCTTCCGCAAGTTCGCGGACACGGGTATCAAAGTATCCACTTCCTTCCGCAATTTCAAGAATGATGTATCCTTTGTGGCCAACTGCGACTGAAGTTCCCTGACAGTTTTCCGAAGCTGGTCGACCCCGATCTGATGCCCATCCGGTGTGTCGGAATCCTAAGTGTTGCGAGGGCTGTCAGATCGGGCCGATCGGAGAGGCGAATCAACATGTGGCGATTGGGAGCATAAGGCACCTGCAGCAACGAACGTCAAGAGAGGCTACAAGTTGGTCAGGTACATAAGGACAAATACCTGGAGAAGGCGGATTCGAAGATCTGTCAATCGGTGAAGTCCACTACTGCGAAGATCTGGGATGCCAACTGGTGGTGAGATCGGGTCGCTACCGTTGCGCGGCTGCGACCAGACTCAGGGGGGGGCTGTGGAGAGTGAATGCAAAAATTTTGGTCCCTTTCTGTCAGCGGAACGCCGATCAGCTTATCCGCGATCGGATTGGTGGAAACAAGGAGGCTTTTAAGCCTATCGTGTGCAAGAAGTGTCAAGAACGCAGATTTGGGTGAGTTATTGCGCGTATTCTACATATTTCATGTTTGTACATATTGGAGACCGTAGGGAGAGTTTGGATTTTGGTTGTTTAACTCACAACAAGGACGTTTGCATCTTTGCACAGTACATCAGTCGCCTCCGCACGCCTCGGAGTGTTTGGGAGCAGAGGGTAGAGTAATCCCCTCTAGCTCATTACACCCGGCCGGGACGCGTTACAGACGCACTTGGCCCGCCGGAAGTCCCTCGACGGGAGTACGCATTGGTCGGCTTCGCAAGCCCAAGTTACACACGTTTGGAACGTGTAACCAAGTTTTTTGTATTATTATGTGGAGATATTGTTCGTGGAGTTTGTCACGTTCTCTTTGGATCTCCACATTGGAATATATGTCTTTTCTTCTCACATTGGTTGGGCTCTACGATCGATTAAGCGATCTGCCCTTTGGAGTATACTTACTTTAAGTATAACCGGTTTGCCCGTACCCAGGGTGAAGAGTTCCGCCCAGGGTACACCACCCAGCACGGTCTCGCATTTAAGACCCGAATCGATTTACAGCGAAGATCCACCAAGTGTGTAACCAGCCCATTCCACCACAGCTGCGAACAGATGAACGCAGGTCGCAGGTTGTAGAATGTCGATTTTGTGTTGACCGGCGAAGGGGTACTTAATCAGGCGGCGGAAATCTTCACCGCCCGATCGCCGAGCCTCTTAAGCCTAGTTCGTCTAGGAAATACCCAATATATTGATGTATTCCTAACCTAAACTTAAGAGGAAAATCACCTAGAGTTCCCAGGGGCGCTTGAAGCAGCCGAACTTCTAAGGGAGAGAAACAGACCAATGGGGAAGAGGTGAGAGCGCACTGCTCGATCACGTTCCCGAGACCAAAAAACCTTTAAAACGAGTACCGCTGACACAGCTGGCGGAGTTGCGGGGCGAGCTCTCAACACTCTACGCCTACCGGTGGGCCAAAAATGCACTAGGTGCTATCGCCGGGACGTAGAGGTATGTTTTACTAAAGGGAGGCGCTAGGTGCCGTCCCTGAGGTGTCCTAGCAGGTTGAACGCCAAAGGAGAACTTTATTATCACTTATATCCTAAGAACTACCAATTACCTAATATCAACCAATCAGAATTACCCATTATCATGTACTCCGTCGATCAGTCAACCTGATTTATCTATCGTCCGTCGCTAACCGTTAGTTACCCGTACCTAGCCGACCCTTCTCAAGATGCCCCGTCCATGTCCCGTCTATGTACCTGCAATTGTACACACAGGATTACACACACAGCTGTGCCACGATCACACCCACAATTATGCCCACAATTGTACCACTTTTGTGGTACAATTTACCACATTGAATGGAAAGATTTTTTTTCGAATTCGGACGTTTCGGTATGTATTTTTGGCTAATCTCTCGATTGTCCAAGGAAGTGATTTCACGAGTGGATTTTTAGAATATGGTTTTAAACAACGTGGTGGAAAATGTACTGAATTATGCTCTTGCTGGAAGTCTACACCACTTCCACGTGCGCTTGGGTCACCTGGTATATGAAACAGTTGAAAAACTGACCAGAGAGGCATAGCCCTCACCGACACGAAAAGACCCAATTGCTTGACCTGTGCCGAAGGCAAAGTGACACAGAAGGCACAACCCAAGAAGGACTCGGACAGAAATGCCCCTATCTATCGGATCGGAGGAGTCATCTGCAGCGATCTTAAGGGTCCGATCACTCCTCGTGATCGACGTGGAAATCGTTTTTTGTTGTTTTTGTGGATCCTTTTTCAAATTACGTGTGTGTATTCGCCCCGTACGAAAGATAGGGCGGCAAAAAAGTTTGAGCACTCTATCGCTTGGTTTGAGAACGAATTTCACTGCCGTGTGGCACGTGCTAAGTACGGAAGGCGGTGGTGTAACAGGGTTACATTCTGGTTACATTTAGTATGTGGTGTACGTGAGTATACCACGGTTGGGGTCAGTATTGACCGGTCTGAAAGTTTTGGACCTATTGGTTATTTTAACCAATCAGGACAGGAGCCCTTGGTGGAGGCGTGGCAGCCAGCTACGTGTTAGTACACAGGTAGTGTACACTACATTTTAGCTAGGTACGAATTTAGTAAGTTCTACTTAGTATTACATGTAGTTTACATTTCACTCAAAACACTGCAGGACGCACGACCTCGACCGGTCGCGCGCGCAGTGAGTGTAGTAGTGTAAGGGGAGTTCTTACCTTAGCTACCCCCTTATTAAGGGAGCCTTGTGTTAAGTCGTTAGCTTGTGTTAAGGCATTAGCGAAAGCTAATAGTAAACCAAAGTGGAATCTTGGCCCCGAGTAAGAGAGTTCTCTCTTACTAAGCCCTTTTATAAGGGCGTATCGGCTAAGTAGCGGCTGACGCCGCTTAAAGGAAAGTCTTCCTCTGTGCGCTATCCGCACCGTTCGTGTACGCAACCTCTACATCTGGTAGCACTTGTAGTCAATCCAACACATGTGTTGGTGTGTTGGTAGGCTACGGCATCCTCTTCAAAGGATGGATCAGGACGATTGGGAAAGGTTAACCCTCGTCCAGCAGGAAGCCTTTAACAGGCTGTTATCCTTACTGGGTGACGAAGGCATGCAGCTCCTAATGGAGTATGGCCTTGAGGCCGTAAAGGCAAGGGTCAATGCCCTTATTGCCCATTAAGGCGAGTTGTAGTGGAAGTCGTTCCACGTGTACGGGGGTGCGTCCACCGTTGTCCTTTATGATAAAGGAATTCACCGGGGAGAAGGGTGACAACCTTTATGTGTGGCTGCGAGAGGTCAAAACGGCCTTCGCAACAGCGAACGTGATCGCTGATCACTTGCAAGTGGGACTTGCACTGACCCATCTTACGGGTAAAGCCCGTTCATGGTCGTTTACGTGCTCGGACTCGGTCACGAACGTGTTCTTAACCTGGGAGTCCTTAAGCAAAAGCTTATGGACATGTACGCCACGCCTGATCTGGTTTTCCAGAATCAGCTGGACTTTCTGAGGTGCCGTCAGGGAACTAGGGGCTTGGAAACATACGTCCAAGAACTTAAGATCCTGTTGGCAGGGATGCACGCGAAAGCGTATTCGGACGATGTCCATCCCCGTCTTCATGGGAGGCCTGAAAGAAGGGCCAGCACGTTTGGAACTGTTCCGATGCTGACCCCGATCCCTGGGGGGGCGTTTAATATGGCGTTCAACGCCGAGAGGAACTTTCGTTCCTCTAAGGTGGGTCCCGAACCCATGGACCTGAGTCAGGTCGAAGCAAAGGAGGAACCTCCCGCTAGGAGTCACTCTGACTCCTATCCACATGGCTTTGAAGCGGAGCTCTTTGCTATTCTGCAGCGGCATGGGCCGATGAGATGCTTCCTGTGTGGAAGCACGGATCATCTGCGTAACCGATGTCCGAAAAAAAACCAGCGAGATATTCGCTTTAAGATGCCGACTGTAGGTAAGAAGCCCTCTCCCAAGCCGTCGGGAAACGACGGCTCCCAGTAGGTGCGGGGCGCCTTACTGGGGGATCCCTCAGTGCTGTTTATCCCCAAGGTAAGGGACGGCAGCACAAATCCCCGAGGGAAACGGTGCTTTCCAGCACCGAGTGGGTGTACCAGCCAGGTTTGTTGGTTGTCCTTGCGGACGTGAAAGGCTTTGCTAAGCATGGAGAGTCTTGATAGACTCTGGAGCGTCTGACAATTATGTCAGACGAGCTTCTGTTGTGAAGAGTTGGCTGTATGCCGAGGCCCTAGAAGCACGTTCTCGTGACGTTGTCACGGTCCGTCTAGCGACGGGCGTACAGGTTTCTGTACCCAAGGTCTCTATTGACCTTAAGGTGAAGTTTGCAGACTTCGACAGCTTAGAAAGTTGCCTAGTCCTGGGTTTGGACTCGAGGTATGACCTCATTCTGGGCATGAAGTGGATGGAACGCCACGAGCCATGGATAGACTGGAAGTCTAAGTCCATTGGCTCAACGCACCCGCGGTCGGGTGAAGCATTGGCGAGTCATGAACCCAACTTTGCTCGAACGAAAAAGCGATTCTGGCGAGAGATGCCAGAGATTGGGATGTCCGAGACAATCAGTCCCAATGAGGTCAAGGAAGTGTTCCTTAGCGAGGGGGACTCGGCGGTTAATCCCCACGCCGTTATAGGCGAGACTGGTGAGCTGCCAGAGGTAGAGGTGGATTTCTCTGAGGTTAAGCGCGAAGCGCTTCCTAGAGAAGAGACCCGTAGTTTGTCTCTTCTACAGGTCGGAACTTATTCCGACCACGCCGTTTTCGGCGAACAAGTTGCGACTCCAGTGGTAGGGGTAGAGACCCCAGTGGTTAAGCGCGAGGCGCTTCCAAGCAAAGAGACCCGTAGTTCGTCTCTTTCGCACGTCGGAAATGATTCCGACCACTCTTTATTACGTGAGACCGGCGAGTCACCGGTGGTAGAGGTAGAGACTTCTGTGGATAGGCGCGTGGCGCTTCCAGTAGATGGGGCAATTGACTCCCCCATCTGGGTCCCGGGATTAGTCCCGAGGCCAGTAGTCAGCAGTCCTATCGGATGCTGAATAGTGTGACAGGTGTTGTCACAGAAGGCGTAAGCCTTGAACGCTTGCCTGGGATAGGCGAATTGTTGTCGTTGGAGGAGATGTCCTTCAACGAATTTGAAACTGCTTTGAAAGCAGATGAAATCGACGAGGTCGTCGTATTACGTTCGGAAGAGGAGTTGAACTTCTCATCCACGATGGACGAGTCAGTTTTGGTGCAAACCAAACAGGCATTGGATGCCCGAGGCGGTCTCAAGATCCTCGCGGATCCTGAGGACCCTTACCATTCCTTATTAAAGAAATTTGGAGATGTCATTAGTGACAACCCACCGATGGGGTTACCACCGGAACGGGGAGTCCGACATGAAATTGATTTGGTTCCTGAAACCAAATACTGCGTCACTAGGCAGTGACCTCTCCCCAAGGAGCAATGCGACGTCATTGACGCATTCTTCAAGGGGAAAGAAGAGGCAGGGATGGTACGGGAGAGCAAGTCTCCCCCATTCATCTCATCTCCCACTTTTTGTGTTCGTAAGCCGAACGGAAAGTGGCGCATTGTGCATGCGTACAACAACTGAATGCAGCTACTGTACCCATGCAGACTCCGATTCCTCGGAAGGATGTCCTCCAGAACAATATGGCGGGCTGTACTGTGTACAGTGCATTAGATCTGGTGGACGGGTATTATCAGGTGCTCATGATAGCGTCCGATATTCCGCTTATAGCGGTCAGCACGCCTAGCGGCATGATGTGGTAGTGGCTTGTTATGCCACAAGGGCTTTCAAATGCACCAGCGACTTTCAATCGCTTGGTGCCTCAACTCTTCCGCCCTCATAGGAAGTACGCTCATACGTACTTCGACGATATATTCGCTCATAGTCGTGCGGAAGGCGACTCGTCTGATGTTCAGACTCACCTGATACATCTTCGAGCTGTGATCGAATGCATGCGAGAGCATAAGTTATATGAAAACGCATCCAAATGTATATTTGGTGCTGAGGAAATTCCTTTCCTCGGATGCTTCATCGGTAAGGATGGAGTGCGGGCGGATCCCGCGAAGGTTAAAGCCATTGTGGAGTGGCCTTCGCCTGTAAATCTTAGAGATTTACGGAAGTGGCTTGGATTAGCCAGCTATCTCCACAAGTACAGCGAGAACTACGCTGAAATGGCAAAGCCATTAACCGACCTTCTTAAGAGGTACGTTGATTGGTGCTGGGACCCAAACACCAAAACGCTTTTGAAGCGATAAAGGGGAGCTTGTTGAAAGCTCCCGTTCTTGCTCTCCCAGATTCTGGGAAACCATTAGTGTCGTCTGCGACGCCTCCGATTCCCCGATCGCAATCGGATGTGCTTTGTTACAAGCAGACGATGCAGGAAGGGAACGCGTAATTGCGTTTGAGTCGAGGCAGATTAAAGCTGCGGAACGGAATTATCCCGTTCATGACAAGGAGCTACTTGCAATGAAGTATGCTCTAGTCAAATTTAGGGTTCACCTACTCGGCTCAAAGCCGTTCGTGGTTTATACTGACCACGCGTCCTTACGGACAGCGACAAAGTCGCATCATCTCTCGCAACGGATGGCCCGTTGGCTCTCCTTCTTTGCGGAGTACAACTTTGAGGTTAAGTATAAACCTGGCAAGCAGAACGTGCTTGCAGACGCGTTGTCGCGTCCTCCCGATTACTAGCTCGCTCACGCGACATTCATCACCTCGTCTGTGGTGGATCTCATACGCCAGACGTATGAGAAAGACCCACAGTGTACGGCGCTAATCAGCGCGTTGGGTGGAAAGGGACTTGGCTCGTCTGAGACAACCCTTTCAAGTCGAGCTAAAGCTCGTTTACACCGTTACAGGTACTGTGACGGTCTGCTATTTTATAGCACTAGCGCGGAGGACACTCCGCGGGTGGTAGTTCCTCATAATGAGGAACCAAAGTATAGAGTCCTCTTTGAGGCACATGACGCCCCTACCGGGGGTCATTTAGGTCGGGATAAGACCTACAGCGCTTTAAGCGCTTTGTATTGGTGGCCCAATATGTATAAGTGGGTCGGTGCGTATATACGCACCTGTGAGCCGTGTCAGAGGGTTAAACCCTCTGCAAGTTCAGCTGCGCCTTTGGCGAGCTTATCGGTTCCAACGGAGTGTTGGAAATCCATTAGCATGGATTTTATCTTCGGTTTTCCGAAGGATAAGGCCGGGAACACCAGCATATTGGTCTTTGTAGACCGTTTGATCAAGATGGCTCACCTGGCGGCGGTGCCAGAGTCCATAGATGGACAAGGAACAGCAAAAGTGTTCCTAGACCGTGTCTTTCGACAACATGGTCTACCCGATTCCGTTGTGTCGGATCGGGATCCCCGTTTTACGGGACAATTCTGGGGAGCGTTGTTTAGGGTGCTAGGCACCAAGCTCCTCATGTCCACTGCGGATCATCCGCAGACGGACGGGCAAACAGAACGCGTTAATCGCGTTGTTGAGGATGTTCTCCGGAGTTTATGTCCGGATTCTCCAAAGAGTTGGAGTGAGATGCTTTCTATGGTCGAATTTGCTATAAACAATTCGGTCCATGCATCTACGGGGTTTACCCCGTTTTACGTGAACGGATTAGTGAATCTGAGGGTTTCGTTGACGCCACGTGTGTGTGGCCCAGGGCTTGAGGGGGGAGGATTCCGCGATGTCAGCCCTGTATCTGTGCGAAAGCACATCGATAAGTTCTTATCGACGCACCTTAGTGTCTTACGACACGTCTGCGATGCCATGGCGGAAAGCCAAGATAAGCAGAAGGAGCAAGCTGACCGCAAGGGGCGGCGTAACGAAAAGGTGTACAAAGTAGGAGAAAGTGTTTTATTAAACGCTAAAAATCTTCCTACACATGCAGTTTCAAATGTGTTGCGGAATAAACTGCGCCCCAGGTTTGTGGGGCCTTTTAAGGTACTAGCCCGAAAGGGCTTGTCGTATACCTTGGACATCCCGAAGGCGATGCGTACGCATCCAACCTTCTATGTGGGTATGCTTAAGACCCGGAGGCGGTTCCCCTCTTGGAAGAGGGTGGGAAGTCGGATAGCCAAAAAGCACGACAGGTCGGAACATTTCCGACAGGGTCGAAATACGACCCTGAAGCTCCGCTACGAGAGACTCGAGGGAGGCAAGCCGACCCTCGATGCGTTCATTCGCACTCCACTCGTCGCGGAGTCCCTCCTGGGCATCTTGGATGCGACGTCTGTGTCGATCACAGCGCTCGTGGAACTCACGTCGCAATAGCTCGACCTCCTCCTCCAGTCCTCGCACGACGCCACCACCGGGGTGAGACCCAGTACCTGGTGAAGTGGAAAGGTTATACACATACTTAGAGTTTGTGGGAGTCCGATACTCCCCTGCGGCAGGATTGCCGTGACGTCGTTGACGCTTTCTAGCGGGATAATTACGCTGAGAGTCAACTACCAAAGGGGCGAAAAAAAAACCTTCACTCCCAGTAGATGGGAGTTTTCCGGAGGCAGATGCAGAGTTTGCATTGCTCTCCGGCACCACATCGAGATCAAGGTGCGTGTAGTAAGAGGCAGGTAATTGCCCTTGCGCTTTGGTCTGGGAATATGCCAAGCGTAACGCCCTCCCTACCCGAACGTCGGGTTCGGAAAAGCTATTGTACAGCTGATTAAAGTTGGGGAGGCGTTTCTCCCCTTCCGCCCAAGCGCGGAATACCCGTTCTGCGTCCTCGACACTTTCGTCCCGTAGGAGAACAACGGAATCTCGCGGAGGATCTCTACGAGGTCACCGCGTGCCTGTTCCCGAGGCGCGTTCGGTAGGACTTGACAGTGAACTGCTTAGGAGTCAGCAGTTTGGCCCGGAGTTGTTTCCGGCGCGCAATTCCACGCGGCAGTCCAGCCGCTGGACCAGGGGTATAGGAGGATAAACCTCTCTGACCTCGTTATTAGACTTCTTTTGAGGGTCACGAGGTCCCTTCCGTGCCGGTACGGCATGTCGGTCTGCATGAACTGTGTCCGATTCATTGGTGATGGTCGCCTTCGGCGACTCGGATGCATCATCCGTAGTTGGTAGAGGTGGCGCACGAGTTAGCGCGTTTTCCCCACGTGTGGGGAATGGATTGGATGACCGACAACGCTGTTCGGCGCTGTCGGAGTGGTCAGCCTTTGGGGAGACATCCCCAAAGGCATCCACCTCCGAGTTCTCGGAATAGTTTCCATCCTCAGCACCACTATTGGTGCTCATGGTTAGCCAGTGCTTCTGGCAGTTGGAGTTCTCCAACTAAAATTGATTTATTGCGTAAGCAATAGTCTTGATGGGGGAGGATGTAACATGGTTACATTCTGGTTACATTTAGTATGTGGTGTACGTGAGTACACTACGGTTGGGGTCAGTATTGACCAGTCCGAAAGGTTTGGACCTATTGGTAATTTAACCAATCAGGACAGGAGCCCTTGGTGGAGGCGTGGCAGCCATCCACGTGTTAGTACACAGGTAGTGTACACTACATTTTAGCTAGGTACGAATTTAGTAAGTTCTACTTAGTATTACATATAGTTTATGTCGTAAAGCGTGCTATATTTGGGCCTAATTAAGGGCCTAATTAGGGGTCGGATTGCGGGCACAAATTGGGAACGTAATTGTATACGATTGTGTGTGCCGCGGTGTATACAGTTGCGTGTACAACCGTGGTGCACATAGACAGGACATAGACGGGGCATGGGAAGATGGTACGATTACATACAGGTACTCAACGAACACCGACGAACAACGGACAAATTAGGTAGACTGGTCGACGGAGGACGCTGGAATGGACGGTTATGATAGGCTGAAATTAAGGAAATGGTAGATCCTAAGGGTATAAGTGATAATAAAGTTCTCCTTTAGCGTACGATCGGGCATATCTTTTACAGGGACGGCAACTTAGGGCCTCTCTTCTTCTAGTATACACCTCTACGTCCCGGGCGGGAGCGCCTTGTGCATTTTTGGCCGACCGGCAGACGTAGAGTGTTGAGAACTCGTCGCAACTCCGCCCGCTGTGCCAGAGGTTCTTCTTGTAAAGGTTTTTGGTTCCGGGAACGTGATTGAGAAGCTCTCTCACCTCTTCCCCGTTTGATTAACGTTTGGCCCCTAGGGTTCGGCTGCTGTAAGCGACCCACGGGAACTCTAGGTGGATTTAGTGAAATTTACCCTCCCTCGTAGGTCTAGGATAGGAATACATATATTTGGGTGTTCCTTTAGATGTTTAAGACTCCAGAGGCTCCTTGATCGGGCAGTGAAGACTTCCGCTGCCTGATCAAGTACCCCCTTCGCCGATCAACACCTGATCGACACTCTGCAGCTCTTGAACCTCGATCAACAACTCGCAGTTCGCACCAACTTGTACCTGGGCAATGTGGCGAAGAGGACCCACGAATGTTGGTCGTTTCCGGTCAGCAACATACCGATCGGTCTATCGGCGATCGGATTGGTGGAAATCCAGGAGGCTTTTAAGCCGGTCATGTGCAAGGGGTGTCAAGAACACGGATTTGGGTAAGTCACATGAGATTGCGTGTACTACATGTTTTCATGTTTGGTACATATTGGGGACTATAGGGGGTAGGTAGTTTGTTTTTTTCTGTTGGGAAAATGTTTTGTTTTGGCTTCGTCTAAGAAGAGCTTTTTCGGCTTTACGACTTAATTGTTGGACCTCTAACTCAACCGGGGTCGTTTCGCTTTGCACATCAGTCGCCTCTGCACGCCGCAGAGTTTTTTGGGAGCGGAGGGTCGAATAATCCCCTCCAGCTCATTATACCCGGCCGGGACGCGTCACAGATGCGCTTGGCCCGCCGGGAGTCCCTCGACGGGAGTGCACTTTGGTCGACTCTCAAGTTTAAGTTGCGCACGTTTGGAACGTGCTATTACGTCTTTTGGATTATTACGTGGAGATATCGTTCGTGGAGTATATCACGTTCTTATTTGGATCTCCCTACTGGACTATTGGATTATTGGAGTTTTGTTCTCGTATTGGTTGGGCTCTACGATCGTTTGAGCGATCTGCCCTTTGGAGCATACTAAATTCTAAAATAGGTCTGCCCGTACCCAGGGTGAAGAGTTCCGGCCGGGGTACACTACCTAGCACGGTCTACCACATTTAGACCACAAGTCAATTCCTATCACCGATCCACCTAGTGTGTTACCAGCCCAATCCATCGGGTACACAGGTTAGATGAAGAATAAATCGGACCGGGCGTCCTGTGTTGATGATCGGTCGTCTGCCAGCAGCGGACGATCCGATCGGATCGAAGACGAAGGTTCGCGGGGTACCGCCCCCCCGTAAGTTGGAAGGCCGGGCACGATCGTGGTCAGGTTCTCGACACTACGGTGTTCGATTTTGAACTTGAATCCACCATAATGGTGCGCGTTCCCGGATCACTTGGTGATCGTGAATATCACCGCAGCGATATTCAGCAACGAATTGATTACAATGAATTGAATGAGTAATCGTTCTGGAGAGGGCATAAGGAACAGATATCGCCTTATGTTCTCGTTGTCGATAAAGATGGCGATGTCCAATCTGGCCGGGCTGAGGACCAGATCGGGATTAATAATTTTTTCCTCCCCATAAGGCTCCCACCGGAGCCGATCGGGACTATAGCAGGTCTTGCTATAGTTCCGGAAAGGATTAGGACTTTTGTCCTGATCCTATGCATTTGAATGAATATTTTGACGAAAATAAAATAAAAAGCGAAAACGACTTGGAGGCTGATCGGAACGATCCAGCCCACCCTCCTAAGGTTTCCAAGCAGAGGCTTAGAATGCCGTCCGAGGAAGACGACTTGGAAGAGAAGTCGCAGGTCGGGGATGGGGTCATCAAAGAAGAAGACCTGACTAGGATGTACTACATCCACGAGTTGAAGCGATTTATTCGCGAATACCAGGTCATGCGGATTATAGACCCCCAGATCCCCGATCGCCTTCTCGGACCCACCACCGAGCCGATCCAAAGCGATCGGCCGTTGCTATTGGTGAAGAGCCTGCTGGAGATATTGGCCGAGGTCGGCATGAAAGTGCGAAACCTCGCCAACGTACAGAAACTCTTCGATCTGGATACTTGGAGGCTGGAGATTTCGATGTCGACCTTCCATGACCATTTGGTGCCGTTGGTGGGGGAGGTCCGCCGCCCAACTCCCACCGCAGCATTGAAGGTCGCTGAGACCACGGCAGTATACGTAGATGTGTGCTCCGACGATAAGTCGTTGTATCAGTCTCCACCTGCCT
>CM047587.1:20001772-20016248 GCA_026184515.1 Peronosclerospora sorghi | reverse complement strand
AGAGCAGACCCAAGATGGAAACAGAACGATTGACCTACCTTGCGTTGATTGTTGGACGATCTGGGCCCGGAGACGTGCGTTTTCAGTGGTTACCTCCTGCAACTTCGTGGACATGGGGATCAACGTATCCACCTCCTTCCGCAGTTGCAGGAGTGAAGAATCCCTGATGTCTAACTGGGACTGGAGCTCACGGAACGTTTTCCGGAGCTGACCGGCCTCGATCTGATGCTTTCCCGGTGTGTCGGACTCTGAATTGCTAAAGAAGCTGTCAGATCGGGACGATCTGGTCGGCGAATCAATATGGGGCGATGAATAACGCAGGACACCTGCAGCAAAGAAGGTCAAGAGAGGTAGCAAGGCGATCGGGTGTGCAAGGAAAGTACCTGGCGAAGGTGGATTCGGAGATCGGTCCATTGGTGAAGTCCGCTTTTGTGAAGATCTGGACATGATGAGAACGGGCCGCTACCGTTGCGCGGGTGCGACACGACTCAGGGGCGGCTGTGGCGATGCGGACCCAAGAATTTTGGTCGTTTCCGGTCAGCAGCATACCAATCGGCCTATCGGCTATCGGATTGGTGGAAATCCAGGAGGCTTTTAAGCCGGTCATGTGCAAGGGGTGTCAAGAACACGGATTTGGGTAAGTCACATGAGATTGCGTGTACTACATATTTTCATGTTTGGTACATATTGGGGACTATAGGGGGTAGGTAGTTTGGTTTTTGGTTTTGCCGGTTGGGAAAAGTTTTGGTTTTGGCTTCGTCTAAGAAGAGCGTTTTTGGATTTACGACTTAATTGTTGGATCTCTAACTCAACCGAAGGTCGTTTCGCTTTGCACATCAGTCTCCTCTGCACGCCGCAGAGTGTTTTGGAGATGAGGGTCGAATAATCCCCTCCAGCTCATTATGCCCGGCCGGGACGCGTCACAGACGCGCTTGGCCCGCCGGAAGTCCCTCGACGGGAGTGCACTTTGGTCGACCTCTCAAGTTTAAGTTGCGCACGTTTGGAACGTGCTATTACGTCTTTTGGGTTATTACGTGGAGATATCGTTCGTGGATTATATAACGTTCTCATTTGGATCTCCCTACTGGACTATTGGATTATTGGAGTTTTGTTGTCGTATTGGTTGGGCTCTACGATCGTTTGAGCGATCTGCCCTTTGGAGCATACTAAATTCGAAAATAGGTCTGCCCGTACCCAGGGTGAAGAGTTCCGCCCGGGGTACACTACCTAGCACGGTCTACCACATTTAGACTACAAGTCAATTCCCAGCACCGATCCACCGAGTGTGTTACAGCCCAATCCATCGGGTACACAAGGTGAGATAAAGAATAAATCGTACCGGGAGTCCTGTGTTGATGATCTGTCGTCTGCCAGCAGCGGACGATCCGATCGGATCGAAGACGAAGGTTCGTGGGGTACCCCCCCCCCCCATATGTTCGAAGGCCGGGCACGATGGTGGTCAGGTTCTCGACACTACGGTGTTCGATTTTGAACTTGACTCCACCACACTGCCCGATCACGGAGCCTCTGGAGTCTTAAACAGCTAAAGGAACACCCAAATATCTGTATTCCTAGCCTAGACCTACGAGGGGGGGGGGGGTAAATTTCACTTAATACACCTAGAGTTCCCGTGGGGCGCTTACAGCAGCCGATTTCTAGGGGCCAAACGTGAACCAAACGTGGAGAGGTGAGAGAACTGCTCAATAACACTCCCAAGACCACAAACCATTACAGAAAAACCGCTGACACAGCGGGCGGAGTTGCGGGGTGAGTTCTCAGCACTGTACGCCTGCCGGTGGGCCAAAAGCGCACAAAGTGCTCCCGCCCGGGGCGTAGAGGTGTTTATTAACAGTGGAGGCGCAAAGGTGCCGTCCCTGAAGCGATCTGTTCGATCGTACGCAAAAGGAGAACTTTATTATCACTTATACCCTTAGGATCTACCATTTCCCTAATTTCAGCCAATCAGAACCGTCCATTCCAGCGTCCAGCGTCCACCAGTCCACCTGATTCCTCCGTCGTTCGTCGGTGTTCGTCGGTGTTCGCTGAGTACCTGTACGTAATCGTCCCATCTTCCGATGCCCCGTCTATGTACTGTCTATGTGCACCACGGTTGTACACGCGACTTTATACACAGTGGCACACACAATCGTATACAATTATATACCCAATTTGTGCCCACAATCCGACCCCTAATTAGGCCCTTATTTAGGCCCAATTATAGCACGCTTTACGACAGCCGCCCCTGATCCTCGTCCCGGCCGTACAGCGTTTGGGGCGAGGGTCGATCATGCCGTTGGATATTATGGATCATGCTACCGTTGGTCGATTTGTCCACACCCATCAATCATGACATCATCGACCTGGTAATCATCACCCATCACTCTGCCCCTTCTCCCGCCGATCAGGTCCCAATCTTTTAGGCCGTTACCGTTAGTGGTATGCCCCTCGCGATCCAACGTTCATCATCCACCAACCGTGGCATCTACGATCAAGCTTTCTCGATCAGGCATTTCTGCATTTCCATCATGCAAGCGATAACGGACGGCACCCCGGCGAGCACCGCCAACGCTCCTGACCTGGGTCGGGCTGCAGCTGATCAGGCAATCGCTTCCATCAATCAAGCTTACAGCTTACAAGAGGCTCTCCAAGCGCGCGATGATCAGATCGCTATGCTATCCGACTCGCTCGCGATGAGCGAATACACTATCGCGATACTTCGGCAGCAGCTCGCTCGTGCCAAACGCGCCGTGGTGGAGCGAAATAATGAGATCAAGCGGGCCGCCTTCAAACAGCTCAAGCCATTGCGTGACTTCGTTGACACCAAAGTCAACGATCTCTAGTCTGAGTTGAAGACCGTCGAAAACGCTGTGGCCGATCAACGCGCCCAGATCCGGGATCTGGATAGCCGTCGTGCCCGTGATCGTTATCTGCGATCGGTGCATGAGGACACTATCGCTGATCGAGAGCGAGAGCTGGATCAGCTTCAGCAGCGCATGGCCAAGTTACAAGAAGAATACAATCGGGCTGCTTCTAGGAATCAGCGCTTGGTCGAACAGGCGTTCAAGCTCACCGCCGAGATTGATAGGCGCAAACGCCAGTATAATCTCCTCCGGAAGAAGAATAAGTCCAATTGAATGAAGATGGACGAATACACCGCCATCATGGCCCAGACGCAGGAAATATCTGACGGGTTGAGGGAGTGTCTGACCTCCAAGCTGAGCTGGGTGATCTACACGCCGCATATTCTCAGCTATAGAAGGAGCTTTCCACCGTGCAATGCCGCTTCGATCAAGTTTCCGCAGAACGCGACACTCTACGCAATCAACTGCAACAGGTTCAAGACGAAGTCATGCAGTTGCGCTCGTTTCACTCGGACCTTCAGTCCCAGTTGGCTGGAATGTCGTTGCGGATGCAGATCACACCAGCTGTCCGCACCCCTCCGACAGGTTCTGATCAAGCCACATCGCCGGCTAGCCTTCCCGCTGCTTCTCCAGACGTCTCGATCAGCCGCGCCGCCCCTTCTCCTAAAATGCGTATTCAACGTTTCCGATCTTCCTCTCGATCCAAGCGGTCACGCCTCCTTTCCCCCATTTCGGAGGCGAAGACGGAGGAAGGACGATGATCCTCCAAGTCCTGATCAGGACGATGAAGGTGGATTCCCTGACCCGATCGCTTCCATTCCATCTACTCCAACAATTAGCGAGTTCGGGAGCGAGGATTTGCCTGATGAAGGCTCTGCCGGGTCCCTTTTTCCTCGTACGGGTGATTTCAGGTCGTTGATCACGGTGCCTGATGATGCCACTGACGCCGACATCCTGCCGTAGACTCCAAGTCAACTCGGTGGGTTCGATCTGCGTAGCGTCACGGCTCAAGTGGTCTTTGACTACCTTAACCGCCCCGAAGGATGGTTGTTCCCGGCCGCTACGCGTGCCCTTCCGGCTGATCAGTGGTTTGGTCATTTGATCAACTAGCCGGAGGTGGAGCGGTTATATTCTCAACGCCCCTGGGACATTTTCACGACCATGCTGCCGCCCATTTCTTTCCGCTCAGTCGGCTGGTTTGCCGACTTTGAAGCGAAGTACCAGTCGTTTCTCAACCATCACGCGCTGGCGATCTGGGAGTCGACGCATTATCTCCCCATCGAGAAAAGCCTTCGCGAGACTGATGACTTGTTTCGGGACTATTACAACGATCGGAGTCAGCGCAGAAGTCGTGCCGGGGAGACATGGAAGCGCGTTGTGGACTTTATCCTGCGGGGGATGATCGACGGGAAGTGTGATATCGACATTTTCCTGGACCCGTCGATCACCCATTGTGCTCGAAACCGTCCTTTGAAGTTTGCCCCGGCCAACGATGGGGCGTGGTACCCCGGGTTCCTATCGGACCCGCCACCGCGGTCCCTATCAGACGCGACGAAAGAAGTCGATGACTTTGAACCTCGGTAAGTTCAATATCGTCTTTCCCCTGAAGACCACCCTGGCCGTAAAATTCCTCGCATCCGTCGCAAGTTCTATGGGTCTGAGTAGTCAGTTGATCACTTCTTCTTTAATCAATAGACACTCTTGATCATGCCATTTCCAACTGTTTCTTCATTACTTTTCAATGCATAATATGAATCCGTATTATGCCGGCTCATCTGCCGTTGCTCCATCCCCATACCTCGCAATATCCATCGTAAATACACCACTTCAAGTCATTCACCATTTCTTCATCAATTGTGAGTTCATCAATCCTTTTCTTCGATCGGATGTTCTTCGATCATAATCCCACGATCGTTCCATCGATCACGCATTAGTTGGACTCTTAGTCCACTTGCATTACGTCAAACCGAATTCTTGTGACCATATTCCTTTCGAAGTCCTTGATCATAGCATCACAGTTCAGATCTGCCACGTCTACCCACGACGGCTCAGCATAATCTTTCCAGTAGACTTGATATTCGCGTAACGTTCTTCCATACCTAGTCTTTCGACCAGATCGGACATCGGTGATACGATCAACTTAAAATTCATCTGGATTCAGCGTCCTTTCCCAGCTGTCTTCAGGTAGAAAAGCTTCATCGAAGTCGAAACGATCTTCTACCCCATCCGCTAACACAGTAGTAGGGCGGTCTGGAAATTTCTTGACCAATTTCAGCTTGGACAGGCGCACCACTGGGAACATACGATAGTCGGTGCCGGCTGTAACCAATCTCGCCGCATGATTACCGATCACATCATCGACTCTGAAGGGTCCATGCGACATATGCGCCAGTTTGTTCGCGAAACCTTCGTTCACCCGATCGAGATATAACCAGACCCTTGAACCAGCTTCGATCTTGTGCGGTGTCACTCGATCGTTGTGCTTTTCATCTCGATCGGCCATCGCTTGGTGCAATCGAGTGCTCACTTGATCACGGGCGTAACGGTAGTCTTTCTGAAACTTATATCTCCACCGACGAGCATCCCATTCTTTACGCCGAATTCCACCCAGTTAATGTTTATTCCAACGAGGATAGCGGATCCCACCCATACGTCAAATAAAATGGTGTTTCTCCGCGAATGCAATCAGGGGTCGAGTTTAGCGCGAATACCAGTCGCTCTGCGTACAAGCTCCAATCTTTCTGGCCAACATCTGATACACACATCTTAATTGCCCGTGTAATCGTCTGCACCGTCCTTTCCGCCTTGCCGTTCGCCTGTTGACGGTATGCCATAGTGGCACTCTGTCGTTGTCCCACGATTTTGTTGAACGCCCGAAATACTTACAACATAAAACCGGGCTCTCTGTCATGCCTAATCACCTCACTAGCTCCAAATCGTAAAATACACATTCTTCATAATTTTCGGCGACTTTCTGCGCTGTGCGGGACGATCCAGCTTTTGCGATCACCATACCCATGAACAGATCAGTCCAAATCAGCAGTTCCGTATTCCCATCAGTCGATTGGGGCAGCGACGGGATATGATCCATGGATATCGCCTGGAAGGGGTACGTAGCCTCGATATTCCCCGGCGAAATGCCCTTGATCGTAGGCTGGTCCTTCCCCGTCTCGCAATCTACGCATTGTCCAACGAATCTTTGCACACTTTGAAATAGACCACGCCAATGAAAGTATCGTCTGATCCGCTGATATTTACGCCGTATACCTTGGTGTCCTCCTTCCAAGCTCACATGATAATGGTGGAGTATATCTGCATGTAGGGTCTCGGGTAAGTCCAGCTTAATCGAAGAACGTCGATCGTCTTGATCATCTTTGTCATCGCTGTCTTTTCCTTTAGCCATATTCCCACAGTAAATCAGCAATCCTTGTTCGTCGACATCGTAGTTGTCGGCAATTTTCGCGCAATCCTTAACCTCGTCTGCGCTCAATTGTGAGACGTCACCATACAGATAACTTTGCAAATCATAAATCCATTTCTCTTCGTCCTGTGCCTTTTTCACACGTTCCGCCCTCATCCCGTCTATGGATATATCGGGCCACGTTGACGGTCGCGGCTGACGGAGGTTACGTGATCGTGTCATCACTAGCATTTGTGGAGCAGTGGGATCTTCATTCCACGTGATCACTTCCGGCAACCTGTTGAGGTCGGCCAAATTCTCCAGCTATTTCTCGTCATCAACTTCAAATCTCGTTCCACCCTGCATGGCCATAGTGGTGATGTGATCGGCACGCTTATTGCACTCTCTTTTAACATGCACCAGATCATGATCAGTTCATTCGAGAAGGAGGTTAAACGCACGCTGTTGCAACACTTGCAATCGCGGAGCTTTACACTCTATTTCACCGCGCATTTGCCGGATCACCAAATTCGAATCTACACACTCGATCATCCTTCATTTGGGATATCGCGACATTAGTTCCAAGCTTAAAAGCAATCCATGGTATTCCGCTTCATTCACAGTGATATCAGGTGCATGATCGGCTACCGCGGTTAATATCTTCCACTCCGGAAATTTCCATACGATAGCGCCGAACGCACCTACACGTCGTTTGACACTGGCCGACGGTTGAGAAAGGCGAAGAACTTACGTGATTAGTTTCGATGGTCCTACGATGGTCCTACGGTTGAGAAAGGCGTAGAGTTCTTCGCCTTTCTCAACCGTAGGAGGTGGTACTTAAATCATCTGCCGCGGTTGCTTTTTCGGTGCGATCGCAATCAGTGCTTCGTCGATTTCGGTGCGAGGAGTGATACTTGCAGCTAACGCCCCTAGCACCTCCTCTTCTCCCTGTACACATTTCTTGATCTCGAGGTCCCATTGTAATAAGATCTCTGCCCATCTGCCCAGTCGTCCGTCCAGACCGTTGGATGTTAGTAGCCATTTCAACCTGGATAAACGTGACAAGACAGTGATCTTCTTTCCGACCCGCATCGTGAAGTATACATCCAGAACCCGTAGAAGCGCAAGAACTTCCTTTTCGAAGGGGCTGTAATTCAGCTCACCGTTCTTCAATGTTCGGCTGGCGAATGCTACGGGACAATACACTTGATCATGTTCTTGTACCAGCGTGGCGGTACCGCCCATTTGTGGCGTAAACCACAATCACTGGCGTTTTGTTCTGATCAAAGTGGCGTAGGGTTGGGGCTGATGCAATCTTCGCTTTTAGCATGCTTAATGCTACTTTTGCCCTGATTAATCGATCGCCTTCATGATCCGTATTTTTCCTTGCTCAACGATCGGCTCTTTAACTCTTGATAATCCATATCCCTCAATTCGTATAGCGCAGCGGCATAGATCGCGAAATCTTCAATAAATCGACGGTAGTAGTTCAAGATCCCCAAAAACGATTGCATAGCACGTAAGGTGCCAGGGAAAGGCAAATCGATCAGCTCATCCAATTTTTTTGGATTTGTTTCCAAACCTCGGCTAGAGACATGATGCCCTAAATAGGGATCTTCACTTCTCCCCCAGTACGATTTAGCCACGCTGATCGAAGGTTCCATTGATTGCACTTTTCCAATAAACGCTGCACCTTGTCACACAGTGTAGTCCAGGTAGGTGCAGGGATCAAAATATCATCGATATATGACTGCCGCTGCGGCACAGACGGGCCCGGTGTTTGGTCGGGCTCTCCCACAGTAAATACATCATCCGATTCGTCAGCACCGTCCTTAACCTTGAGATACCCATATAATGCATTATCAATCAACCGCTGGTAGATTTGCGGAGCATTCTTTAGGCCAAAGGACATCCTATTCCATTCAAACAATCCAAAAGGAGTGACAAACGCCGAAATCTGACGTGCTCGATCGGTTATAGACACGACCCAAAAACCACTCGCCATATCCAAAGAGCAAAACCACAACGCTTTATCTAAATCTTCGAGTAGATCGGTGATCAGGGGCATTGGGTATACCATTAAACGCGTGAGTTGATTCACCGCGCGATAATTGATACATAAACGAATATCAACCCCATTCTTTTTCACGATGATCACTATAGGTGATACCCAGGGTGAGGTAGACGGCTGAATGATCTTAGTAGCCAATAGCCCCTTGATCAAAGCCGATAACTTCTCGCGAAATTGTGGAGCCACCATACGACACTTTTGGGCGATCGGGCGAGCATTACCTACATCGATATCGCAAACAACTCCACGTGAAGCAGGAGGTAGTGCGTTCCCCTTCCCGATCAACAGATGTTTCTTCGCCCAAATTATACCGCGAATCTGATTAATTTCTTCTGCCGTGTTGACCAAGGGGTCTCCGACTATCAAATCATCTTTGGTCACCTCTTCGGTGCTTGCAGATACTTCGGGCAACGTAGCAAGCTGCTTCTCCAGTTCTTCCACATACAAATCTCCGCCTTCATGGTAGCAAACTTGATCATCGATAGGGATTACACCAAATTCGCTAGGATCGGCTGAGACAGGGTGATCAAGCGTATCTTGAATAGGCGTATCTCTTGCAACAGGTTGTTCAACTCCGTGATCCAAGGTCGGACCTTTCGTCCCCGGATCCTGATCGCACCGCTCTTGCACGTCTTGCACCTTTTGCGGCCCTCCAGTTACCAATGCCACAGATGTGGCGATCGGGTCCGTAGGGCGTACTAAAATACTTCGAGGAGTAGGATACTCCCTCTTCTCGACTAGGGGACCTTGATCGACACTTTCTTGATCGTCATTCAAGGAATCGTTAGACGCTTGATACGCGAGATTTTGCCACTCCTTATACTGATTAGACCCTATCGATACAAATCCAGGGAGACGGGGCACGTCATCTTTGTTCATCCAGATACCTAAAATCGTATCATCTTGCACGATGATCGGATGATCAAAGACGTTCGTAAAACGCAGATATCGCAAATTGCCCACGCCCCTAGTGATAGTGGGGACCCAATCTTTTCCACGAGTAATCCAAAACTTTCGAGATCGCTGGTCATAAATTCGAACCTCGGCAGATCGACCTACTGGGATCTGTTCGTACTGATTGAGTTTCATATAATTACCACTCGATCCATACAGCTGTCCGCGCCCCTCCAATTGGATGATCACCTTATCAGGAAAACTTAGCGCACCGTGGGCGATGTCTAATCGAACACCAGCTGGTATCAAAAAAATCCATACCCAGTATTGCATCTTGACCGACAAGTCTGCCCACCCATGCATGGAAATAATAAAACAACGAGCCTGCTAACGTAATCTTGATTTTAGCGAGCCCCTCCGTGAGTTACGCACTTTCTCCAATGCCGACACATTCTTGCGTTTGACTCGTGTCGATATGACAACTCACCTTACGAGCAAAGGTTGAGTCGATGATCGACACTTCGGCACCAGAATCGAATAGTAACGTAGCTCGTTCGTTATTAATTTTTCTGCTCGCCTTGGCTTGAACCATTTCTTTGGCGAGTGGTACTTCCAATATCCACGTGATTCACCTGGAAGTAAATCAACTTCCATGATCACCGGGGATCGAGAAAACTCATCAATACGGAAATTAGCCAAACGTGGTAAATCAGGCTGATCACATTTTTCATTATCTCTTCCTGCTGCTTGATCAGCCCTCTTCTTATCCACATATGCAAAAATACACAGCCCAGAACGCTCGTCTAGTACCAGATTCCAACCTGGCGAGCGTCCTAATTTAACAGGTATTCGGCTCGTTTGGGCAACATTCCAGCATGCTTGGTGGGATTATACCACTGGCGAATGCGATTGTAAAATTCTTCCATAGGGCACTTGCCCGCATCGTGAACTTCGCCGCATGCTCGGCAGACGTACAAGCATTGATCGGTCGGATGTCCCTTCTTGCCACACTTGAGACAGGTCAGGCGCTTCCAGCAACAAAAATTATCGTGCCTGATCGACCCACAATGACTGCATTTCTTCACCGCCCCTTGATCAACTGCACTCGAATCACTTCGATTACCCGATCGGGACTCACCAGATTGATGGAGCGCCCCCGGTTGATCGCATATAGCATCAATCATGCAACGGCGCTGATCTCCATCGCTTCCACTGTCTTCGGCACTTGGTTCTTCACTCCCAGACGTCACCTTGATCGCGCGTACTGCCTTGGTCTTTCGCGCCGGGGAAGGTGCCCGATCATCGCCTAATTTCTGGCGGAATCGGCTGGTACCTACCTCCGCTGTTGGAAGGTACCACCTATTGCGTGCATACGACCGTAACGTATCTTCCAGATCCGTAGCGGTATCCAACCGCAAAAGTTCTAGTTGATCATCGAGCTCGCGATTGGCCAATGTATCCAGAAAATGCTGCACATGCTCACGTAAGGTCGTAGGCGATCCATCCTTGATCAGCAACTTGGCTCGCAGTCCCGCCACATTCAACCGGTGCAGATATTCGATAAGGCTTACATCCGACCGCTGCTTCGTGTAATAATACTGGCGGGATGCCAACTGACCACTTCCACAGTATTGAACTTCAAACTCATCTAAGAGACTTTTCCAACTTGATCGAGTGCTTCTACTCACTTGGCGATGCCAATTGCGTGCTTGCCCTTTTAATAGATCACCCAGGATCAGACAATTTTCATGATCAGAAGCTTTATCACGCATAAATGCTGACTTGAGGAGACTAATCCAATTCCGGGCTTGATCTTCATCTCCTTCCTTTCCCGAAAATTCTTTTAGATTACTGATCGCAGACATCCTAATCATGGCAATCGGCTGTTGATCGGGCATCCCAGTATACGCGGACGCAACTGTGGCTCGTCGCGGCACTGTGATTGTCTCATCTGGATCAATATACTCGCTTTGGGATCGTTGATAATGGAACGAATACACGGATTCCATGTCAACGTCCTTGACCATCGTCGATCTTTCTGGCTTTGACTGCTGATCACGCAGCGAATGCACGGACTCCATTTCAATATCCTTGATCGACGTATCTCTTCCTGTCTTTAGCTGGCGTTTTTTGCACCAACGACTCCAGGTGTCAACTTGCGTCTTTCCTCAGCCAGAAACTTCTCCATAGCCTTATCAAACAATGTCTGCAGCTGTGAACTTTGCGATACTTGATCATCTTCTCCCTTGATCGATTGAGGTTACACCTTGACAACCGAAAACTTGGATTCATCCTTCTGGAAAACTGTCATCCTGGTGATCTTGGGCTCTATACTTCCGGCACTACTCGACTCCACTTCAAGTTCATCGCCTTCGGAAGGGGCAGATTCGTAGCACGATGATCCCTTGTGTTCTGCCACGTTGATCAACGGGCCCGTTTCAGTTTTGGGCGGAGAAATGGGGGCCTCCTCCATATTAGATCGGCCCACGATAGGTACAACCACCTCGTATAGTCGATGCGTAGCGGACCTAATGTCTCCTAGGTCTTCATCAAACATTTCTTCGGCATCGTAGGCACCTGTCGACAAACCAGCTTGCTTGATCAGGCGTATTAGCCCTAACACCAGTCCAAGCTTGTCATTCCAATTCGTCACTGGTCTATCGACCGGTCCTTTCAGCTCTCCGCTGATCGTGACCCCTAGGAGATTCATGATCGCGTTCGTCAATAAGAAATCTTCCAATTCTCCCTTGTTAACCTTTCGGTAAAACGTTTTCACCAGATCCAATTCCGTTGGCGGCGTACTTGATTGACTTTCGTCGCTCTCCGACCCAGGCGCCTTCATCAACGCCTTCGTCCGGTCGGTCTTGTAATACTTCACCATCGGATCCATATCCGGATCATTATAAACACATATATTTGACGAATCATAACTTGCGTTATGATCCGCATGGGCTCCCGAAGGAGCCTCGGGAGGTGGTTGAGGCTTCTCCTCCTTTATCTCATCAATATTCTCCCCCAGGCCCTGATGATCAGCATTTACTTTCTTCTTCAGGCATGACGACGGCGAACTACCTTCCATCGTCACAACCTCCTCCTCTTTTTCCACCTTTATCTTCACTTTTGCTTCCGCTTCCGTTTTCACTTCCGCATCATCGCCATCTTGCGTAGAATCGCGGTGATATCCCGCGTCGCCCAAAGATCCGGGCACGCGCACCATTGTGGTGGAGCGGCTGATCAAAAGTTTTTGACGCTTGATCAGGCGGTACCACGGCGCCCGTACTGCCGACTAACGAAGGGGGTCCTCCGGTTGTCCTTCACTGATTGTGTTTCTTCTCACCTTGTGTACCCGACGGCTTGGGCGTGGGTCGCTCTCCAGGTGGCGGGGATGTAAACACGGCAATTCCTTGATGCAAGATTGGGGGGAACTTGTAACAAGTTGACCTATGTGCTGATCATGCGTGATCAAGTACAATCAAGCTCGGATCAGGTGTGATCAGGCTTGATCAGCAGTGATCAGGCTTGGGCAGGCACTAAAAGTCGTTGATCAGCTGTGATCAGGCTTGATCAGGCTCCATCAGGTACTGAAAGCCGTTGATCAGCTGTGATCAGCTGTGATCAGGATTTATCAGGTGCTAAACGTAGTTGATCAGCTGTGATCAGACTTGATCAGGCTTGATCAGGCACTAAAAGTAGTTGATCAGCTGTGATCAGACTTTATCAGGCTTGATCAAGTGGTAAAAGTTGCTGTGGTGGAGTCAAGTTTAAAATCGAACACCATAGTGTCGAGAACCTGACCACCATCGTGCCCGACCTAAGAACTTACGGGGGGGGTACCCCACGAACCTTCGTCTTCGATACGATCGGATTGTCCGCTGCTGGCAGACGACCGATCATCAACACAGGACGCCCGGTCCGATTTATTCTTCATCTAACCTGTGTACCCGATGGATTGGGCTGGTAACACACTCGGTGGATCGGTGATAGGAATTGACTTGTAGTCTAAATGTGGTAGACCGTTCTAGGTAGTGTACCCCGGGCGGAACCCTTCACCCTGGGTACGGGCAGACCTATTTTCGAATTTAGTATGCTCCAAAGGGCAGATCGCTCAAACGATCGTAGAGCCCAACCAATACGACAACAAAACTCCAATAATCCAATAGTCCAGTAGGGAGATCCAAATGAGAACGTTATATAATCCACGAACGATATCTCCACGTAATAACCCAAAAGACGTAATAGCACGTTCCAAACGTGCGCAACTTAAACTTGAGAGGTCGACCAAAGTGCACTCCCATCGAGGGACTTCCGGCGGGCCAAGCGCGTCTGTGACGCGTCCCGGCCGGGTATAATGAGCTGGAGGGGATTATTCGACCCTCCTCTCCAAAACACTCTGCGGCGTGCAGAGGAGACTGATGTGCAAAGCGAAACGACCTTCGGTTGAGTTAGAGGTCCAACAATTAAGTCGTAAATCCAAAAACGCTCTTCTTAGACGAAGCCAAAACCAAAAACTTTTCCCAACCGGCAAAACCAAAAACCAAACTACCTACCCCCTATAGTCCCCAATATGTACCAAACATGAAAATATGTAGTACACGCAATCTCATGTGACTTACCCAAATCCGTGTTCTTGACACCCCTTGCACATGACCGGCTTAAAAGCCTCCTGGATTTCCACCAATCCGATAGCCGATAGGCCGATTGGTATGCTGCTGACCGGAAACGACCAAAATTCTTGGGTCCGCATCGCCACAGCCGCCCCTGAGTCGTGTCGCAGCCGCGCAACGGTAGCGGCCTGATCTCATCATGTCCAGATCTTCACAAAAGCGGACTTCACCAATGGACCGATCTCCGAATCCACCTTCGCCAGGTACTTTCCTTGCACACCCGATCGCCTTGCTACCTCTCTTGACCTTCTTTGCTGCAGGTGTCCTGCGTTATTCATCGCCCCATATTGATTCGCCGACCAGATCGTCCCGATCTGACAGCTTCTTCAGCAATTCAGAGTCCGACACACCGGGAAAGCATCAGATCGAGGCCGGTCAGCTCCGGAAAACGTTCCGTGAGCTCCAGTCCCATTTAGACATCAGGGATTCTTCACTCCTGCAACTGCGGAAGGAGGTGGATACGTTGATCCCCATGTCCACGAAGTTGCAGGAGGTAACCACTGAAAACGCACGTCTCCGGGCCCAGATCGTCCAACAAGCAACGCAAGGTAGGTCAATCGTTCTGTTTCCATCTTGGGTCTGCTCT
>CM047587.1:19973928-19987500 GCA_026184515.1 Peronosclerospora sorghi | reverse complement strand
GCTGGCTGCCACGCCACCTCCAAGGGCTCCTGCCCTGATTGGTTAAAGTAACCAAACTGTTCAAAACCTTTCGAACCGGTCAATACTGACCCCAACCGTAGTGTACTCACGTACACCACCTACTTAATGTGACTCGAATGTAACCCTGTTACAGGCCCTAAGTTGCCGTCCCTGTAAACGATCTGCCCGACCGTACGCAAAAGGAGAAGTTTATTATCACTTATACCCTTAGGATCTACCATTTCCTTAATTTCAGCCTATCAGAACCGTCCATTCCAGCGTCCTCCGTCGACCAGTCGACCTGATTTGTCCGTTGTTCGTCGGTGTTTGTCGGTGTTCGTTGAGTACCTGTATGTAATCGTCCCATCTTCCCATGCCCCGTCTATGTCATGTCTATGCGCACCACGGTTGTACACGTAACTGTGTACACCGTGGTACACACAATCGTACACGATTACGTACCCAATTTGTGTCCGCAGTCAGACCCACAAATTAGGCCCCTAATTAGGCCCAATTTATAGCACGCTTTACCACAGCCGCCCCTAAGCCTCGTCCCAGCCGTACAGCGGTTGGGGCGAGGGTCGATCATGCAGTTTGGAATCGTAGATCATGCCACCGTTGGTCGACCACACCCATCAATCATGACATTATCAATCAAGCGATCATAACCCATCAATCTGCCCCTTCTCCCGCCGATCAGGTCCCAATCGGTCAGGCCCTTACCGTTAGTGTTATTCCCCTCTCGATCCAACGTTCATCCTCCACCAACCGTGGCATCTGCGATCAAGCTGTCTCGATCAGGAATTTCTGCATTTCCATCATGCAAGCGATAACGGACGACACCCCCGCGAACACCGCCAACGCTCCTGCCCTGGGTCGCGCCGCAGCTGATCAGGCGATCGCTGCAATAAATCAGGCTTACAGCCTACAAGAGGCCCTCCACGCACGCGACGAACAGATCACCGTGTTATCCAACTCGCTCACAATGAGCGAAGACACTATCGCGATGCTTCGACAGCAGCTCGCTCGTGCCAAACGCGATGTGGCGGACCCAGATGACGAGATCAAGCGGGCCGCTCTTAAACAGCTTGTGCCGCTGCGTGATTTCGTTGACACTGCCGTCAACGATCTCAAGACTAAGTTGAAGACCGTCAAAAACACTTTAGCCGATCAAGAGAAAACCATGGCCGATCAACGCACCAGGATCCGGGATCTGGAGAGCAGTCGTGACCGTGATCGCTATCTGCGATCGGTGCATTAAGATACTATTGCTGATCAAGCGCAAGAGATGGATCAACTTCGGCAGCGCATGGACGAGTTACAAGAAGAATACAATCAGGCTGCTTCCAAGAATCAGCGCTTGGTCGAGCAGGCGTTCAAACTCACCGCCGAGATTGATAGGCGCAAATATCAATACGATCACCTCCGGAAGAAGAATAAAACCAAACGCATGCAGATGGATGAATATAGCGCCATCATGGCACAGACGCATGAGATATGTGAGCGGGTCGAGGGAGTGTCTGACCTCCAAGCTGAGCTGGGTGATCTACACGCCGCATATTCTCAGCTAGAGAAGGAGATTTCCACCGTGCAATGCCGCTTCGATCAAGTTTCCGCAGAACGCGACACGCTACGCAATCAACTGCAACAGGTTCAAGACGAAGTCATGCAGTTGCACTCGTTTCACTCGGACCTTCAGTCCCAGTTGGCTGGAATGTCGTTGCGGATGCAGATCACACCGGCTGTCCGCACCCCTCCGGCAGGTTCTGATCAAGCCACATCGCCGGCTATCCTTTCCGCTGCTTCTCCAGACGTCTCGATCAGCCGCGCCGCCCCTTCTCCTAAAATGCGTATTCAACGTTCCCGATCCTCCTCCCGATCCAAGCGGTCACGCCTCCTTTCCCCCATTTCGGAGGCGAAGACGGAGGAAGGACGATGATCCTCCAAGTCCTGATCAGGACGATGAAGGTGGATTCCCCGACCCGATCGCTTCCATTCCATCTACTCCAACAATCAGCGAGTTCGGGAGCGAGGATTTGCCTGATGAAGGCTCTGCCGGGTCCCTTTTTCCTCGTACGGGTGATTTCAGGTCGTTGATCACGGTGCCTGATGATGCCACTGACGCCGACATCCTGCCGTAGACTCCAAGTCAACTCGGTGGGTTCGATCTGCGTAGCGTCACGGCTCAAGTGGTCTTTGACTACCTGACCCGCCCCGAAGGATGGTTGTTCCCGGCCGCTACGCGTGCCCTTCCGGCTGATCAGTGGTTTGGTCATTTGATCAACCAGCCGGAGGTGTATCGGTTATGTTCTCAACGCCCCTGGGACATTTTCACGACCATGCTGCCGCCCATTTCTTTCCGCTCAGTCGGCTGGTTTGCCGACTTTGAAGCGAAGTACCAGTCGTTTCTCAACCATCACGCGCTGGCGATCTGGGAGTCGACGCATTATCTCCCCATCGAGAAAAGCCTTCGCGAGACTGATGACTTGTTTCGGGACTCTTACAACGATCGGAGTCAGCGCAGAAGTCGTGCCGGGGAGACATGGAAGCGCGTTGTGGACTTTATCCTGAGGGGGATGATCGACGGGAAGTGTGATATCGACATTTTACTGGACCCGTCGATCACCCATTGTGCTCGAAACCGTCCTTTGAAGTTTGCCCCGGCCAACGATGGGGCGTGGTACCCCGGGTTCCTATCGGACCCGCCACCTCGGTCCCTATCAGACGCGACGAAAGAAGTCGATGACTTTGAACCTCGGTAAGTTCAATATCGTCTTTCCCCTGAAGACCACCCTGGCCGTAAAATTCCCCGCATCCGTCGCAAGTTCTATGGGTCTGAGTAGTCAGTTGATCACTTCTTCTTTAATCAATAGACACTCTTGATCATGCCATTTCCAACTGTTTCTTCACTACTTTTCAATGCATAATATGAATCCGTATTCTGCCGGCTCATCTGCCGTTGCTCCATCCCCATACCTCGCAATATCCATCGTAAATACACCACTTCAAGTCATTCACCATTTCTTCATAAATTGTGAGTTCATCAATCCTTTTCTTCGATCGGATGTTCTTCGATCATAATCCCACGATCGGTCCATCGATCACGCATTAGTTGGACTCTTAGTCCACTTGCATTACGTCAAACCGAATTCTTGTGACCATATTCCTTTCGAAGTCCTTGATCATAGCATCACAGTTCAGATCTGCCTCGTCTACCCACGACGGCTCAGCATAATCTTTCCAGTAGACTTGATATTCGCGTAACGTTCTTCCATACCTAGTCTTTCGACCAGATCGGACATCGGTGATACGATCAACTTAAAATTCATCTGGATTCAGCGTCCTTTCCCATCTGTCTTCAGGTAGCAAAGCTTCATCGAAGTCGAAACGATCTTCTACCCCAGCCGCTAACACAGTAGTAGGGCGGTCTGGAAATTTCTTGACCAATTTCAGCTTGGACAGGTGCACCATTGGGAACATACGATAGTCGGTGCCGGCTGTAACCAATCTCGCCGCATGATTACCGATCACATCATCGACTCTGAAGGGTCCATGCACATATGCGCCAGTTTGTTCGCGAAACCTTCGTTCACCCGATCAAGGTATAACCAGACCCTTGAACCAGCTTCGATCTTGTGCGGTGTCACTCGATCGTTGTGCTTTTCATCTCGATCGGCCATCGCTTGGTGCAATCGAGTGCTCACTTGATCACGGGCGTAACGGTAGTCTTTCTGCAACTTATATCTCCACCGACGAGCATCCCAGTCTTTACGACGAATTCCACCCAGTTGTAATGGTGATTCCAACGAGGATCGCGGATCCCACCCATACGCCAAATAAAATGGTGTTTCTCCGCGAATGAAATCAGGGGTCGAGTTTAGCGCGAACACCAGTCGCTCTGCGTACAAGCTACAATCTTTCTGGCCGACATCTGATACATACATCTTGATTGCCCGTGTAATCGTCTGCACCGTCCTTTCCGCCTTGCCGTTCGCCTGTTGACGGTATGCCATAGTGGCACTCTGTCGTTGTCCCACGATTTTGTTGAACGCCCGAAATACTTACGACATAAAACCGGGCTCTCTGTCATGCCTAATAACCTCACTATCTCCAAATCGTAAAATACACATTCTTCATAATTTTCGGCGACTTTCTGCGCTGTGAGGGACGATCCAGCTTTTGCGATCACCATATCCGTGAACAGATCAGTCCAAATCAGCAGTTCCGTATTCCCATCAGTCGATCGGGGCAGCGACGGGATATGATCCATGGCTATCACCTGGAATGGGTACGTAGCCTCGATATTCCCCGGCGACATTCCCTTGATTGTAGGCTGGCCCTTCCCCGTCTCGCAATCTACGCATTGTCCAACGAATCTTTGCACACTTCGAAATAGACCACGCCAATGAAAGTATCGTCTGATCCGCTGATATGTACGCCCTATACCTTGGTGTCCTCCTTCCAAGCTCACATGACAATGGTGGAGGATACCTGCATGTAGGGTCTCGGGTAAGACCAGCTTAATCGAAGAACGTCGATCGTCTTGATCATCTTTGTCATCGCTGGCTTTTCCTTTAGCCATATTCCCACAGTAAATCAGCAATCCTTTTTCGTCGACATCGTGGTTGTCGGCAATTTTTGCGCAATCCTTAACCTCGTCTGCGCTCAATGGTGAGACGTCACCGTACAAATAACTTCGTAAATCATAAATCCATTTCTCTTCGTCCTGTGCCTTTTTCACACGTTCCGCCCTCATTCCGTCTATGGATATATCGGGCCACGTTGAAGGTCGCGGCTGACGGAGGTTACGTGATCGTGTCATCACTAGCATTTGTGGAGCAGTGGGATCTTCATTCCACGTGATCACTTCCGGCAACCTATTGAGGTCGGCCAAATTCTCCAGCTGTTTCTCGTCATCAACTTCAAATCTGGTTCCACCCTGCATGGACATAGTGGTGATGTGATAGGCACTCTTATTTCACTCTCTTTTAACATGCACCAGATCATGATCAGTCCATTCGCGAAGGAAGTTAAACGTACGCTGTTGCAACACTTGCAATCGCGGAGCTTTACACTCTATTTCACCGCGCATTTGCCGGATCACCAAATTCGAATCTACACACTCGATCATCCTTCATTTGGGATATCGCGACATTAGTTCCAAGCTTAAAAGCAATCCATGGTATTCCGCTTCATTCACAGTGATATCAGGTGCATGATCGGCTACCGCGGTTAATATCTTCCACTCCGGAAATTTCCATACGATAGCGCCGAACGCACCTACACGTCGTTTGACACTGGCCGACGGTTGAGAAAGGCGAAGAACTTACGTGATTAGTTTCGATGGTCCTACGATGGTCCTACGGTTGAGAAAGGCGTAGAGTTCTTCGCCTTTCTCAACCGTAGGAGGTGGTACTTAAATCATCTGCCGCGGTTGCTTTTTCGGTGCGATTGCAATCAGTGCTTCGTCGATTTCGGTGCGAGGAGTGATACTTGCAGCTAACGCCCCTAGCACCTCCTCTTCTCCCTGTACACATTTCTTGATCTCGAGGTCCCATTGTGATAAGATCGCAGCCCATCGGCCCAGTCGTCCATCCAGCCCGTTGGATGTTAGTGACCATTTCAACCTGGATAAACGTGACAAGACAGTGATCTTCTTTCCGACCCGCATCGTGAAGTATACATCCAGAACCCGTAGAAGCGCAAGAACTTCCTTTTCGACGGGGCTGTAATTCAGCTCACCGCTCTTCAATGTCCGGCTGGCGAATGCGACGGGGCAATACACTTGATCATGTTCTTGTACCAACGCGGCAGATACTGCCCATTTGCTGGCGTACCCCAAGATCACCGGCGTTTTGGCTTAATCAAAATGGTGTAGGGTTGGGGCTGACGTAATCTTCGCTTTCAGCATACTGAATCCCACTTTTGCCCTGATCAAACGATCGTCTTCATGATCCGAATTCTCCTTGATCAATGATCGGCTCTTCAACTCTTGATAATCTATCTCTCTTAATTCGTAGAGTACAGCGGCATAGATCGCGAAATCTTCAATAAATCGACGGTAGTAGTTCAAGCTTCCCAAAAACGATTGCATAGCACGTAAGGTACCAGGGAAAGGAAAATCCATCAGATCATCCAATTGTTTCCAAACCGCGGCTAGATACATGATGCCCTAAATAGGGAACTTCACTTCCACCCCAGTACGATTTAGCCACGCTGATCGACAAGTTCCATTGATCGCACCTTCCAACAGGTGCCGCACCTTCTCACACAGTGTAGTCGAGGTAGGTGCAGGGATCAAAATATCATCGATATATGATCGTCGTTGCAGCACAGACGAGCCCGGTGTTTGGTCGGGCTATCCCACAGTAAATACATCAGCCGATTCGTCAGCACCGTCCTTAACCTTGAGATAACCATATAATGCATTATCAATTAACCGCTGGTAGATTTGCGGAGCATTCTTAGGCCAAAGGTCATCCTATTCCATTCAAATAATCCAAAAGGAGTGACAAACGCCGAAATGTGACGTTCTCGATCGGTCATATACACGACCCAAAAACCGCTTGCCATATCCAAAGAGAAAAAACACAACGCTTTATCCAAATCTTCGAGTAGATCTGAGATCAGGGGCATTGGGTATACCATCAAACGCGTGAGTTGATTCACCGCGCGATAATCGATACATAAGCGAATATCAACCCCATTATTCTTCACGATGATCACTATAGGTGATGCCCAAGGTGACGTAGACGGCTGTATGATCTTGGTAGCCAATAGCCCCTTGATCAAGGCCGATAACGTCTCGCAAAATTTCGGAGCCACCTTACGACACTTTTGGGCGATCGGGCGCGCATTGCCTACATCGATATCGCAAACAACTCCACGTGAAGCAGGAGGTAGCGCGTTCCATTTCCCGATCAACAGATGTTTCTTCGCCCAAATTATACCGCGAAGCTGATCAATTTCTTCTGCCGTGTTGACCAAGGGGTCTCCGACTTGCAAATAATCTTTAGTCACCTCTTCGGTACTTGCAGACACTTCAGGCAACGTAGCAAGCTGCTTCTCCAGTT
Source organism: Peronosclerospora sorghi (assembly GCA_026184515.1). Taxonomy (NCBI): domain Eukaryota; phylum Oomycota; class Peronosporomycetes; order Peronosporales; family Peronosporaceae; genus Peronosclerospora; species Peronosclerospora sorghi. The sequence goes on along the minus strand of CM047587.1, from coordinate 19,980,427 downwards.
CTTCTACATACAGATCTCCGCCTTCATGGTAGCAAACTTGATCATCGATAGGGATTACACCAAATTCGCTAGGATCGGCTGAGACAGGGTGATCACGCGTGTCTTGACCAGGCGTATCTCTTGTAACAGGTTGTTCAACTCCGTAATCTAAGGTCAGACCTTTCATCCCCGGCTCCTGATCGCACCGCTCTTGCACCTCTTGCACATTTTGCGACCCCCCGGTTACCAATGCCACAGATGTGACGATCGAGTCTGTAGGACGCACTAAAATACGTCGAGGAGTAGGATACTCCTTCTTCTCGACTAGGGGACCTTGATCGACACTTTCTTGACCGTCATACACCGAATCGATAGACGCTTGATACGCGAGATTTTTCCACTCCTTATACCGATTAGACCCTATCAAAACAAATCCAGGGAGACGGGGCACGTCATCTTTGTTCATCCAGATACCTAAAATCGTATCGTCTTGCGCAATGATCGGATGATCAACGACGTTCGTAACCCGCAGATATCGCAAATTACCCACGCCCCTAGTGATAGTGGGGACCCAATCTTTTCCACGAGTAATCCACGACTTTTGAGATAGATGCTCATAAATCCGAAACTCAGCAGATCGACCTACTGGGATCTGTTCGTACTGATTGAGTTTCATATAATTACCACTTGATCCGTACAGCTGTCGGCGCCCCTCCAATGGGATATTCACCTCATCAGGCTAACTTAGCGCACCGTGGGCGATGTGTAATCGAACACCACCTGGTATCATAAAAAACATACTCATTATATCATCTTGACCGACAAGTCTGCCCACCCATGCATGGAAATAATAAACCAACGAACCCGCTAGCGTAATCTTGATTTTAAGGCGCCCTTCTGTGAGGTATGCACTTTCTCCAATGCCGACACATTCTTGTGTATGACTCTTGTCGATATGACAACTCACCTTACGAGCAAAGGTTGAGTCGATGATCGACACTTCGGCACCAGAATCAAATAATAACGTAGCTCGTTCGTTATTAATTTTTCCGCTCGCCTTGGCTTGAACCATTTCTTTGGCGAGTGGTACTTCCAATATCCACGTGATTCACCCGGAAGTAAATCAACTTCCATGATTACCGGGGATCGAGAAAACTCATCAATACGGAAATTAGGCAAACGTGCTGAATCAGTCTGATCACATTTTTCATTATCTCTTCCTGCTGCTTGATCAGCCCTCTTCTTATCCACATATGCAAAAATACACAGCCCAGAACGCTCGTCTAGTACCAGATTCCAACCTGGCGAGCGTCCTAATTTAACAGGTCTTCGGCTCCTTTGGGGCACATTCCAGCATGCTTGGTGGGATTATACCACTGGAGAATGCGATTGTAAAATTCTTCCATAGGGCACTTTCCCGCATCGTGAACTTCGCCGCATGCTCGGCAGACATACAAGCATTGATCGGTCGGATGTCCCTTCTTGCCACACTTGATACAGGTGAGGCGCTTCCAGCAACAAAAATTATCGTGCCTGATCGACCCACAATGACTGCATTTCTTCACCGCCCCTTGATCAACTGCACTTTAATCACTTCGTTTACCCGATCGGGACTCACCAGGTTGATCGTGCGCCCTGGTTGATCGCGCATAGCAGCAATCATGTAACGGCGCTGATCACCATCACTTCCACTGTCGTCGGCACTTGATTCTGTGGTGGAGTCAAGTTCGAAATAGAATACATTTGTATCTACAACCTGACCACCACCATCGTGCCCAGCCTTCCAACTTACGGGGGGATCCCGCGGACCTCGACTCGAAATCTGGTCCGATCGTCCGCTGCTGGCAGACGACCGGTCATCATCCAGAGACACTTGGTCCTATTCACTTAAGACCATCTCACCTTGTGTACCCATCGGATTGGGCTAGTTACACACTCGGTGGATCGGGATCGCAGATCGATTTGATTCGGTCTTGAATATGAGACCGTGCTGGAGAAGTGTACCTAGGGCGGAACTCTTCACCCCAGGTACGTACAGACCAGAAACACTTCCGAAAGATAGATTCCAATAGGTCGATCGTCCAAACGATCTAGACCTGACCAATACGAAATAATAGAGGGTAGACCAATCAACCGGTCTAGCCCCTGACCAATATTAGAGAAGACCAAAACCGGTCTAAACTCCAACCAATGTTAAAATGAGCCAATATGTCCACGTAAAGACCCAATATGCCCCTGAAACTCCATAAACGATATCTCCACGTAAAGACCAATCCAGTGAATAGCACGTTCCAAACGTACTTGACTTAAAGTGTCGAGATCGCCAAATCGTACTCCCGTCGAGGGACTTCCGGTGGCCAAAGTGCGCGTGCGGCGCGTCCAGACCGGGTATAATAGGCGAGAGGGGACAAATTCAACCCTCTGCCCCCAAACACTCCGCGGTGGGCGGAGGCGACTAATGTACGTAAAAAGAACGGCGACCCCTTGCTGTGGTATAGACCAAGACCAAAGGACTTCTACTTAGAAAAACCCTGCAACCAAAAGACTTCTATTCGGTAAGACCACAACTAACCAATAATACTACCTCCCTATGGTCCCTAATGTACCCACACAAAATTATGTAAAATACCCAAAGTCAGGTGACTCACCCAAGACCAGCGTTCTTGATACTCCTTGAATTTGATAGGCTAAAAGCCCCCCTTGTTTGGACCAATCCGAAATTCGACCAACTGCCTTGACCAAAAGTGACTAAATTTGTGGTACACTTCACCACAGCCGCCCCTGAGTCCGACCGTGTCGCATAACGATAATGGTCTGACTCACCCATCACTCGACCAACTGGACCTTGGTCACTCGCACTTCTTCACCATGGACCAAACATCTTGACACCTGCGTCAGGTACTTCCTTCACTGCACTTGATCTTCTTATGCTTCCCTTTGACGCTTGTTCTTGTCGTTCTTGCAGAAACTCTATGCGCCGAGTCTCCCCATATTGCTTCACCTGTCCGGTCGTCTCGGTCTGGCAGCCTACATAATTCTCCTGCACTTCAAACATCGGAGGGGTGTCAGACTGAAGCCGACACGCGGATGCAGGATATGTTCGCAGAGAACACGCGGCTCAGGACCCAGGTGGCCAACCAGGCAACACGAGGTGCGCATCTTTGGTCTTCATCTTGTACTCTTCTTGACCCTCGTTTGTCTTCAGCTCTCATCTCTCCCAACAAAGTCCAGGCAATAGGTACCTTGGTCGATGCTGATAGGCAGTCTGACGGTCACGCTGACCAGCTTCGACACATTTTGGAGGAGCTGATAAGCGCGCGCCATGAGCTGTCCCGTCTGGAGGCTCATCAGTCCCATCTCCGGGATCAACTTGCACTTGTTCGACGGCAGCAGCTGGACGGACAGCTTGATGCGACTTCACTGTGCATGCAAGGCGACGACCTCGCGCGACGAATTGCCGAGTTGCAAATTGCGATTCAAGACCGGACCTGGGAGGACCGGTCCTGTCAAGACAGGTCCGACGCTTGGACGCAAGAGTCGGGTCGTTGTCGGGTGGCACTAGACCAGTGCCGCCAGCGCTTGATGAACTTGCTACCTCTGTGTTCGACTGCTTCCTCCAGCGTAGATTGGTCCGCATCGGCAACCTTAGTCGCCTCGGGGAAAGACCAAGACCGCTTGAAGCAGGACCAAGACCGACGTCGCTCATTGGCCGCTATTCACCATCCCGAAATTACATTACAATCAAAGAAGCGCGCAGACGCGCCGAGTAGCTCGAGGGAGCGGGGCACTGAGCGCGGACCCGGAATCGGGGGGAAGCGTGCAGTGTCCCATAAGAGAGCCAAGACACAGGCGTTTTTCATGGACTCGGACTCGGACATGGACGACATCTACAACCCCACGGAAAGTCGAGCGCCCTCGCGTACAGCAAGTCGCATCCAGCACACATGGGTCTCGTCTGAGGAGGACTCCAGCGAAGGGTCCGGCGATTCCGTGTTCATGATCCCCATCCAGTCCAAATCACAAACGAATTTGCGTGACAGTTTCGTCCAAGTGGCGTCGACAGTGGGGACAGAGAAGAAGACCGGTCTGCCAAGTGACGCTGCACCAGTATCAACATCTGCGACGCCGGCGCCTTCGGTTCTCCCCGGGACATCCGGACTTCACAAGTACGCCCTATTAAAGAACATGGCGGTTGACACCAGCTCCCTTCCGCCGCGGACGTTTGAGGTCACTTGGCCGTGGTCGTCGGGGCAAATCGGCTGTTTACGCCGGTCTACCCTGACCAAGCAGCTTCTGGCCCGGTCTTTCTCTCGTACGGACTCCTGGCTTTTTCCACCGGCCAAGAAAACCCCTGCCGCGTCTGCATGGAGGGAGGACCTGATTACGTCGGCGCAGATCTCCCGCCTGTACGGCGATGAACCATGGAAAATCTTCGAACACTCCAAGATAGGACTTGTGTTCCACTTGACTCCATTGATCGGCGCTTTGCTAGGCCGGGTGAAGAATTTCAACAGGATCCACGGCCAAGCAATTTGGGAAGCGTTCCACTACTTGGTGCTTCCTCCCGACCGGGTGCGACAAGATCCGGGCCTGGCGACGTTCCAGAGCAAGCGCAAGCGACGTCGAATTCGGGCGGGCGAGGCTTGGCAATTCCTGTGCCAGTACATTTTGAACGGGATGCGAGCTCGCGAGTGTGACGTCGACGTGTTCTTGTACCCGGTGTTCCTCCACATGTCAAGGCGTCGCGTTGAGAAGACCAGACTGCTGGCCGACGACGGCACATGGTACCCCGGTCTTGATTGCGCTGAGCCGGTCGCGGATCTCAAGGATGTTTTGGTCCAGCTTGACTGGAAGGACCCATGGCGTAACCAGTTTTAGGATTAAGTATAGAATCATCCGTCGATGGTCATCGGCCGTCTGTGGGGCGATAGCAAGTGGAGTCGAAGGTAATCGACCAGATAACTCGTAATACATGTCATCATTTCTTCTTCATATGTCTGATCGTCAAATCACTTGAACTAATTTCACCACTTTTTCCATAGTTGCACCGAACACGTTATCGTAAGAAGTTCCACTCCCATTACGAAAAATAGTCATCACATTCATCATTCCGCTACTCCAATTCGTCACAGTTCATCACAATTTCACATCAACTCCGGACCTTCCACATCTTCACACCGGTCTAGACCGACCGATGCTACTGCGTGTCTTGGTCTTGGTCTTCATGGGTCTGCATCACTGCGAAGCGATTACGACTGACTCGTTCTCGTTCGAACTCTCTTAGAAGAGCCCCACAATTCAAATCGAGCTCGTCGACCCAATTTGATTCATCATGGTCCTTCCATCGGACCAGGTACTCTCGGTGAGTCCGACCAAACCTGGTATTCTTGGTCGACCGAACATCCAATACCTTCTCCACTTCAAACTCGTCTTCCTCTAATGGTCATTCCCAACTGTCCTCCGGCAGTAACGCCTCATCGAAATCAAATCTTTTTTCTTCGTCTACCAGACAGGGAGTTTTGGGTCGATCAGGAAAGTCTCGGACCAGCTTCAACTTGGACACATGCACAATAGGGAAGACCTTGTAATCTGTACCAGTTGTTACTAGACGGGCAGCGTGATCACCAATCAGCTCGGCAACACGGAAGGGGCCGTGCCACATGTGAGCCAGCTTCTTCGCATAGCCCTCTTTCACTCGGTCTAGGTATAGCCATACCCTCGCCCCTGGTTCTATACCGTGGGGTCGGACCTGGTCATTGGTCCGGTCTGCCCGGTCTTGGGTGGCCTGACGCAGCTTTTCGTTGACGACTTCTTTTGCATGCTGGTAGTGTTTCTGGACCTGCATGCGCCAGCGTCGAGCATCGCGATCACGGGTCCGGGTGCAACCGATAGGTATCGCAGCTTCCAACGTCGACCGAGGGTCCCATCCATATGCCAGATAAAAAGGCGTTTATCCTCGGACCCGATCGGTCGACGAGTTGAGTGCAAACACCAGCCTTTCTGCATACTCGTCCCAATCTCGCTGGTCTGGGTCAGCAACGTACATCTTGATCGCCCTCGTTATGTTCTGCACCATGCGTTCTGCCGATCCATTTGCTTGCGGACGATATGCCATCGTCGCACTATGTTTCTGGCCCAGCATGTTATTGAACGACCGGAACACCTCGGCATAAAACCGGGTTCTCTATCGTGCCTGATGACCTCGCTGGCGCCGAATCTTCGGAACACACATTCTTCGTAGCTCTGGGCGATCTGCTCCGCAGACCGAGATGCACTTGCCTTCGCGATAACTAGACCAGTGAACAGGTCTACCCAGATCAGCAGCTCAGTGTTGCCGCGCGTCGATCTAGGCAGTGACGGTATGTGGTCCATCTCTATGACCTGGAAAGGGTATGTAGCTTCGATATTTCCGGGCGATCGCCCCTTGATTACCGGTCTACCCTTTCCGGTCTCGCAATCCGTGCAACAGCCCACATATTTCTGCACACTGCGGAAAAGACCTCTCCAGTGGAAGTGGGAC
>CM047587.1:19950295-19965591 GCA_026184515.1 Peronosclerospora sorghi | reverse complement strand
GCCAGACCAGATCGGGTCCTTCGAGGGTCGGCAGTGGCCAGACCAGAAGGAGGAAGAGTCACGTCAACCTTCAATGCCCACGACAAAGCATGACGATATAGAACAGAAGTCCCGGGCAGAAAAGTTGGTTTGGGCGCGTTGACAGCCAGTTTCGACGACCTTTTATCGATGTCACACTCCGAGTGCGCCACTTGGTCTTCTTCTGACGTCGGCTCTTCAACTGCGAAAGCGGACCGATGATTCATACTGCGATAGCGGAGCGACGATGCTGGGTGGATCGGGATTGAGATAAAGCGGGAAGGAGATCATCTGAACCCACCGATCCACCCTCCGAAGCCGCCCCAGGCGAGAACAATACCGACTTGGACCGAACGGCGAAACGGGTCGAGGGCGCGCGATTTTTGGAGTCCTTCCTCTCAGTAACTGCATCCTTCACCGCACTTGGGAGTTGCGCCCGTATCTTGTAGTGATTACACCATTTCCGGTTTCTTCTCGTGCTCTAGGTCGCGCGCAAGGGCCCGCGCCCTCGCGCCTCCTGATGAGCCCTTGCTCTTCTCATTGCGTGCGTGAATTTTGGGGGGCGGAATTTCAGCCAATGAATGGCCAGAATTTCCGCCTGAATTTTGTTGGGAAATCGTACCACCTGAATGCGCCCGCGGGCGCGTGAGGGCGCATGGGATTTGGCGATGTTAAACGCATCACTTCCATCCGATTTTTGCTAATGAGGAGCTCCTGCGTCTTGGCTTTCTTGTGGGGCGGCGCTTGCTTCTCCTCCTGTTCGGAGTCGCGCCCTACGCCCCGCGCCCTTGAGACACTCGACGCGCCCGCGCGCCTCTTGGAATTGCGCCGATCTCGGTATTGATGCGGACCGGACCAGGATTACGAGGTCCGCGGCGGAAGTGGGCGATCTCCAATTGCCATATCTTTTAGCCGGGCGTGGCGGTGCAGTCCAGACGTGCCAGGCAGGAGCGAAGGCTCCGATTTCGCTGACCCATATGCTGGCGTGCTGTCACCTGGAAGACTGGTCTTCTGCTCCGACCCCGATGACGATGCCGCTTGGACGGAACTTTTACGCCGACACGTCTGCGACTTGGACGGGATGGCGATCATGAACTCTGAGTCGCAGGACCCTTCGCTGTAGCCCTCCCCGGACGAGATCCCTGTGCACTCGGTACGGACGGCACGAGGGCGCGAGGGCGCTTAAGTTTTGGCAGGGTTGCAGGCATCACTCACGTCCAATCTTGGGTTCACGAGAAGCGCCTGCGTCTTGACTCGCTTATGGGGCACCGCACGCTTCCCCCCTAGTTCGGGGTCGCGCGCTATGCCCCGCGCCCTCGAACTACCCTGCGCGTCCGCGCGCTTCTTAGATTTTTGTGCAATTTCGGGCTGCTGAATATCAACCAATGAACGATGTCGGTCTAGGTCCTGTTGAGGTTCTGGTCTTGCTCCGAGGCGACTAAGGTTTCCGACGCAGACCAATATATGCTGGAAGAAGCAGCCGAACACGGATGCAGCAAGTTCATCAAGCGCTGGCGGCACTGGTCTAGAGCCACCCGACGACGACCCGATTCCTGCGCCCAAGCGTCCGACCGGTTCTGAAAAGACTGGACCTTCCCGGTCTGGTCTTGGACCGAAACTTGGAGCTCAGTAAGGTGTCGCTCAAGATCGTCGCCTTGCATGCGCAGCAAAGTCTTGTCCAATTGATCGTCGAACTGCTGCCGGCGGATTCGGCTCCAGTCTGAAACCCATCCGATGTTTGAGGTGCAGGAGAATTATGTGGGCTGTCAGACCGGGCCGACCGAACAGGTGAAGAAATGTGGGGCGACTCGGCACATAAAGTTTCCACAGGAACAAGCGCCAAGAAGAAGCATAAGAGGATCGAGTGCAGTGAAGGGAGTACCTGGCGCAGGTGGCGAAGATGGCTGGTCCATGGTGAAGAAGTGTGAGCGACCAAGGTCCATTTGGTCAAGTGATGGATAAGTCAGACCGTTATCGTTGTGCGACACGGTCGGACTCAGGGGCGGCTGTGGTGAAGTGTACCACAAATTTGGATACTTTTGGTCCAAGCAGCTGGTCGAATTTCGGATTGGTGGCTTTTTAGCCTATCAGATTCAAGGAGTGTCAAGAACGCAAGTTTTGGTGAGTCACGACATTGGGTATTTTACATATTTTCATGTGTGTACATATTGGGACCGTAGGGAGGTAGTATTGGTTTGAGTTGTAGATTTGCCTAAAAGAGAAGAAGTCGTTTGGAATCTTTTGGTTTTGCCTTCGGGCTAACACCTCAACAAGAGGTCGTTTAAACCTTTGCTATGTGCGTCAGTCGCCTCCACCCTCCGCGAGTGTTTGGGAGCAGAGGGTCGAGTAATCCCCTCTAGCTCATTATACCCGGTCTGGACGCGCGACACGCGCATTTGGCCAGCCGGAAGTCCCTCGACGGGAGCACGCATTGGTCGACTTCCTCAATTTTAAGTCAAGTACGTTTGGAACGTGCTATTCACTGGATTGGTTATTACGTGGAGATATCGTTTGTGGAGTTTCACGGGCATATTGGGTCTTCACGTGGACATATTGGCTCATTGTAACATTGGTTGGAGTTTAGACCGGTATTGGTCTTCTCTCATATTGGTCAGGGGCTAGACCGGTTGATTGGTCTACCCTCTATTATTTCGTATTGGTCAGGTCTAGATCGTTTGGACGATCGACCTATTGGAATTTATCTTTCGGAATTGTTTCTGGTCTGTACGTACCTGGGGTGAAGAGTTCCGCCCTAGGTACACCTAGCCAGCACGGTCTCATATTCAAGACCAAATCAGATCGATCTGCGATCCCCGATCCACCGAGTGTGTAACTAGCCCATTCCATCGGGTACACAAGGTGAGATAAACTTAAGTGAATCGGACCAAGTGTCTTTGGATGATGACCGGTCGTCTGCCAGCAGCGGACGATCGGACCAGATTTCGAATGGAGGTCCGCGGGATATCCCCCCCCGTAAGTTGGAAGGCTGGGCACGATGGTGGTGGTCAGGTTGTCGATACAAATGTATTCGATTTCGACCTTGACTCCACCACAAACATGTATAAGTAGGTCGGTGCGTATATACGCACCTGTGAGACGTGTCAGAGGGCTAAACCCTCTGCAAGTTCAGCTGCGCCTTTGTCGAGCTTATCGGTTCCAACGGAGTGTTGGAAATACATTAGCATGGATTTTAACTTCGGTTTTCCGAGGGATAAGGCCGGGAACACCGGTATATTGGTCTTTGTAGACCGTTTGAGCAAGATGGCTCACCTGGCGGCGGTGCCAGAGTCTATAGATGGACAAGGAACAGCAAAAGTGTTCCTAGACCGTGTCTTTCGACAGCATGGTCTACCCGATTCCGTTGTGTCGGATCGGGATCCCCGTTTTACGGGACAGTTTTGGGGAGCGTTGTTTAGGGTGCTGGGCACCAAGCTCTTCATGTCCACTGCGGATCATCCGCAGACGGACGGTCAGACGGAACGCGTTAATCGCGTTGTTGAGGATATTCTCCGGAGTTTATGTCCGGATTATCCAAAGAGTTGGAGTGAGATGCTTCCGATGGTTGAATTTGCTATCAACAATTCGGTACATGCATCTACGGGGTTTAACCCGTTTTACGTGAACGGATTAGTGAATCCGAGGGTTCCGTTGACGCCACGTGTGTATGGTCCAGGGCTTGAGGTGGGGAGGATTCCCCGATGTCAGCCCTGTATCGGTGCGAAACCACATCGATAAGTTTTTGTCGACGCACCTTAGTGTCTTACGACACGTCTGCGATGCCATGGCGGAAAGCCAAGACAAGCAGAAGGAGCAAGCTGACCGCAAGGGGCGGCGTAACAAAAGGGTGTACAAAGTGGGAGAAAGTGTTTTATTAAACGCTAAAAATCCTCCTACACATGCAGTTTCAAATGTGTTGCGCAATAAACTGCGCCCCAGGTTTGTGGAACCCTTTAAGGTACTAGCCCGAAAGGGCTTATCGTATAACTTGGACAACCCGAAGGTGATGCGTACGCATCCAACCTTCTATGTGGGAATGCTTAAGCCATACCAGTACCCGGAGGCGGGCCCCCTCCTGGAGGAGGGTGGAAAGGCGGATAGCCGTAAGGCACCGCAGGGCGGAGAAAGCCCGACACGGCTAAAATGCGACCGCGAAGCTCCGCAACGGTCGTTTCGAGAGAGGCAAGCCGCCTTTCGAAGCGATCAGTGGCATCCCGCTCATCGCGGATCCCCTCGTGGGGATCATGGATGCGATGGCTGTTTCGATCACAGCGCTCGCGAATCTCACGTCACAATTGCGCGACCTCCTCCTCCAATGCTTGATGCGGAGGGTACTCCACACTTTCATGTGGAGGGGCTGATGGCGCGACGCCATCATCGGGGTCAAACCCAGTATATGGTGAAGTGGAAGGGTTATCCACACTCACAGAGTTCGTGGGAGTTCGAGACTCCCCTACGGCAGGATTGCCGCGACGTCGTTGACGCTTTTGAGCGGGAGAATCCCGCTGTAGGTCAACGACCAGAGGGGCATTAGAAGCCCCTTCACTCCCAATAAGTGGGAGTTCGTCGGAGTCAGATGTGGCGATCACACTGTCTTCGGAAACCATGGTGGAGACAGAGACGCTGGCGTAGCGCGTGCGATACGGAGCACGTAGTTTCTCCATCGCTTTGGCTTTGGCAAATTTCAGGCGCAACACCCTCTCCACCCAAATGTCTCGACGGGAATAGCTGTCATGCAGCTCATCGAAGCTGGGGAGAATCTTCTACCCTTCCGCCCAAGCGCGGAACTTCTTCTCTGCATCATCGGCACTTTCTCCCGGAGAAAGAACGAAAGGAACCTCGCGGAGGTTCTCAACAGGGGCACCCTGTGTCTGCCTGTTTAAGAGCTCTCGGTATGAGACGCTAGTGAACTGCTTTTGTGTAAGCAGTTGTTGCCGGAGTTTCTCACGGCGTTCGCGTTGATACGGCTGTTCAGCCGCGGGGCCAGGGGTATAGGACGCCAAACTAGTCCTTACCAAACGCCTGGCCCACCTTGGAAGGTCACGAGGACCATCAAAATTATAAGCCGCCCTTGACGGGCGTTTGGGGGCGTGTAACGCAGCCCTTAGTGCATGTGCGTCAAGTTGGGTGTCTTGAGCTGCGTCTAGCTCATTAGTGACGATCGCCTTTGGCGATTCGGATGTATCATCCGATATGGGCAGGGGTGCCAAACTGTTTAGTGCATTTTCCCCACGTGTGGGGAATGGATTAGGCTGCCGACAACGCCGTTCGGCGCTGTCGGAGCGACTCACCATTGGGGAGGTATCCCCAAAGGCATCCATGTGGTGGAGTCAAGTTCAAAATCGAACACAGTTGTGTCGAGAACCTGACCACCATCGTGCCCAGCCTTCCAAATTACGGGGGGGGGGGTACCCCGCGGACATTCGCTTGCGATCCGATCTGATCGTACGCTGCTAGCAGACGACTGATCATCAACAGAAGACGCCTGTTCCGATTGATCTTGCGTTGCCATCTCACCTTGTGTACCCGATGGAATGGGCTAGTTCAACACTCGGTGGATCGTGTCGCTGGTTGAATTGGGTCTGATAGTATGCAGACCGTACTGGGGGGTGTACCCTGGGCGGAACTCTTCACCCTGGGTACTTGTGGACCGGTTACACTTTAAATATGTATAGTCCAATGGGTCGACCGTCCAATCGATCTAGACACAATCAATACGAGATAATAGAGGGCAGACCACTCAACTGGTCTAGCCCCTGACCAATATGAGAGAAGACCAAAGCCGGTCTAAACTCCAACCAATGTTATAATAAACCAATATGTCCACGTAAGAATCCAATATTCTCGTGAATTCCACAAACGATATCTCCACGTAAGACCAATCCACTTGTACTACGTTCCAAACGTACGTGACTTAAACTTGAGAGAAGTCAGCCAATGGACACTCCTGTCGAAGGACTTCTGGAGGGCCAAATGCGTCTGCGACGCGCCCCGGCCGGGTATAATGGGCAGGAGGGGATTACTCGACCCTCTGCCCCCAAACACTTCGCGAAGGCGACTTAGAAAACCAAACTTTTATAGAGTCTCTTAGGACCTCTTAGCCACTTTTCCAATCCAAGAACATTTACTTCTTTTCCACTCCAAGTCCAATTTACTTCTTTTCCACTAACCTTACGGTCCCAATATGTACCAAACACTAAAATATGTAAAATACACGCAATGCCATGTGACTTACCAAAATCCGTGAGCTTGACACTCCTTGCACATGATAGGCTTAAAGCCCCCCTTGTATCCACCAATCCGATCGCTGACCAGCTGATCGGCACGCCGTTGACAGAAGGTGACCAAAATTTTGCCTTCGCTTCGCCACATCCACCTACGAGTTTTCGGAGTAGTCTACCTCTTCTAGAGGAGACGCCATAGCACCACTGGAGGTGTACATATGGAGGGCCAGAGGAACTGGCGTTGGAGTTCTCCAACAAAATTTTGTTTATTGCGTAAGCAATAGTCTTGATGGGGGAGGATGTAACGGAGTTACATTCGGGTTACATTGAGTGTTGGTGTACATGAGTACACCACGGTTGAGGTCAGTATTGGCCGGTTTGAAAGGTTTTGAACCTTTGATTATTTTAACCAATCAGGGCAGGGGACCTTGGTGTGGTGGTGTGTCAGCCATCCACGTGTCAGTACAATGGTGTGTACACTACATTTTAGCTAGGTACGAATTAGGTATATTCTACTTAGTATTACATCTAGTTTATATTAGTTTAAATTAATTAAGGCTAATGACATATTAAATATATTCAGTTTACATTTCACTCTATTTTGCGGACGTGCGACCTCGACCGGTCGCGCGCGCAGTGAGTGTCGTAGGTAAGAAGTAGCCCTCCCTTTACTTACATCCCGTAAAGGGAATACAGCCGTTAAGGCTAAGTCGTAAACCAACCCGGGAATCTTGGCCCCGAGTAGGAGAACTCTCCTACTAAGCCCTTTACAAGGGCGTATCGGCTAAGTAGCGGTAGCCACCGCTTTAAGGAAGAGTCTTCCTCTGTGCGCTAGCCGCACCGTGCGTATACGCACCGGCTACATGTACCGACTGAGCCCTGTCAATAACTGACTCAAATCAGTGTCATCCTTAATTGAGACCAAAATGCTACTTCACCACAAACCACTGTGATTCCGTGCTTTGAAAAATGTCGACTGTACCATCCATCGTAATTTTTCCAACAGCCGGCAAATTCCACTTACTGACGCTAAACATCTCAAGTGGCCAAACTCGAACATATGCTCTATTCCTCCGCTACACTCGAAGATATATCCGAACATTTGATAATTTGATTCATTCACCTTAAATGGATTTAATTACATAACTAAATCAGCAAAACTTGTATATTTGTTTAGGTATAATAAATCTAAAACCATTCATAATATATTACTCTTGCCTTGCAGCTAAATCTCTATTAGTGTAGGACCAATAACAGATAGATTCAAATACTGGCATTCACATCATATATATTGTTTATTGTTAAAAAAATATATTTATTTATTTCATACCTAGATTACGCATTTCCTCATGCAATTATACTATGTAAGCTTGTAACTTCACCCCTCTTTCACTTGGTACCACTTTGTGGTCCGTCTTAGCGACAACTGGTACGTTCTACTAGTGTGTAGTGTGACAATAAGTCTGGTCCTCATTACGAGGAGCTGCCCCATCGTTCAGCGCGCCAGTTCAGCGCGCAGGTGCACATGATCAGGAGCATAAGAAAACAATGCTCGAGGCTATAAAACCGTGAAGCAAATTGAAATCATGGACAAATTTCGGAGGAATTCAGTATATTCGCCGCGCCAGCTCCCGCGACATCGCATGTCGAAACCTTCATGGACGACGAGCCCCATAAACGGAGAATGGAAACCTATCCTGTGATGGCTTCTCCAAGTAGAGACAGACATAGCATTAACTACACCAAAGTTACAGGCACACTTACCCCTTTTTATATACTGCAAGTATTTTAATAAGTTTTAATTGGTTAATATAATTACCAAATTGAGAAAAAAGCTTGTACTTCTCTAAATTTTTAATTTTATTTTTTAATAAATAGGGTATGTCTCGGCGGTCGCGCCTAGGCATGGGAAGAGGGGCAAAAACAGGCTGATCCAACAGCTTTTGAAGCGCTACAAGTGGTTAAGGAGGGGTTAAAGCTCACCTTCGAGCCTCTTCAAACTAAATTGAGATGTCGAGCTAAATTTCTGGTTCTGCGTGAGTTAAGCTTGATTTACAAGCTTACCCGGGAAGGCACAATATTTTTTATCAGATATTTTTAATGAATCTTTAGGAACACTCAAATAGCTGTGTACATGAAGCAAATAAACGACGGTCGCGTCAAGATGTTTCTCTTTGGGTATCAGCCTAAGAGTCTCTATAATGATATCTCACAAAGATCCAGGAAGACTTCAGTATATTGGCATCTACCCAGTATACTGTTCAGTCGAAATAGAACATGCCCTTCAACGTTATCGTGCAGCAATAGGTGCCGCACAGTCGTAATCAGCGGCGAGGGTAGTCACCCTTCGTCGTACCGCAATCACGACATATGTGGGTGTGGAGGTACAGAACCGATGGACACATCTGTTACGGTTGCTGTCGACATAAAAGCAATCTAAACTTTAGAAAAAATAAGAATCTTCGATGCAGATGCACAAAGATGGACACTTTCCTTAGAATGTATCTGCGGTGAAGTGCAATTGAAAAATATCGACCAGTTTGTACCAGTGTACCAGTTGCCAAGGCAGATCGATCGAGTTGGCTGAAAGGACGGAGTGTTTTGCCAATCGTGTGTTTGGAGTGTTTTGTACGCAGATTTGAGGTAAGGCACACGGTTTACATATAATTTAAATATTGGATTTTAATTGGATATTAAATGTAGTGTTCGTATTACGTTAGGTTGCGTAAGTTGCCGCTCCATAGGAGTCATTGGGAGAAGAGGGATAACAGGGCCCCCACTTGCTCACTAAGCCCGGCCAGGACAGAGCTCCACCGGAATCCCCACGACGGGGAGCACCATTCCATTACGTTCACTCACCCCTCAAGTTCGGCCAAGTTAAGGAGACGTGTTTTATTCGGATGGGTTACTCATCGCGATCTGCTGCTATCAATTCCCAGGAATTGGCTGGATTACGCATCGCGATCTGCGATCAAGTGCCAGAAACTATTATTGGCTGGATTACTCACTGCTTTGCGGCCAAGTGCCAGAAACCACATTGAATGGATTACGTACTGCTACGTGCAGTCAAGTGCCAGGTTTAATTGCATTTGGAGTGAAGATTTCCGCTTCGTTTGCCGATCGGCCATATTGAATTATCTTTTCGTTGGATTTTGGATCAGTACCCCAGAAGTGGTACACCCGTATCAACACCTACTAAAGTCTCCACTAAGCAATGGTCCACCGAGTGTGTAGCCAACCATACTAATGGTTACACAAGGTGAGACACGAGACGAATCGGACTCGGCGTCCTGTAATGCCGATCGGTCACCCGATCGGCACCCAGGCGACGGTTCGCGGAGTACCCCCTCCGTTAATTGGTCGGCTGGGCACGATGGTGGTTCAGTTCCGGACACTTCGGTGTTCGCTTTTGAACTGGACTCCACCACAATGGTGCGCGTGCCTGGGTCATTTTTTGACCGTGGGTATCACCGCGATATCGAGAAAATTTTGGATTTTACAAGTTTTGATATGGATACTCTCTGTAGAGGACGCAAGGAACGCATATCGCCTTGCGTACTACTATTTGGAAAGGATGGAGATGTTCTATCTGGTCAGGGGGAGAATCAGATCGAAATTAATGAATTTACGACACCCCATACCGCTCCTGGCGGAGCCGATCGGCACGAGAAGCGCTTATCGCTTCGTGTCGTGGTCATGGAAAAGGATGGCAATGATCGATCTGGCCAGGTGGAGGACCCGATCGAGATTAACAAGTTTATTCCTCCCCACAAGGCTCCGATCGGAGCCGTTAGTACTATAGTAAGTCTTGCTATAGTCTCAATAGGGTTCAGGACCCTGTTCCTTATCCCATGCATTTCGAAAAAAAGTTGCATGTGAAGAACGCTATGGGGGCAGATGACCCCGATCCGCCCGAATTACCAATTAAAAAGACCAACAAGAGGCTCGCAATGATTTCGGACGACGACGACTTCGAGAAAAGTCGCCGAGCGATGATGGACAAGGAGGTGACCAAGATGTACTACATGTACGAGCTGAAGTAATACGTTCGCGAAAACGATGTCATCCAAATTGTCAAGCCCCCAATTCCGGATCGTCTATACGGGTCTACAACCGAACCGATCCACTCTGATAAGCCGTTGCAGCTAGTCAAAAATCTTCTGGAAATGCTAGCCGAGGTTGGGATCAAGGTCAAGAATGTTAATGGTGTTGGCAAGTTGTTCGAAATGGATACGTGGAAGTTAAACAAGCTATGTCAACACTACAAGACCATATGACGCCATTGGGGGAGGCCGTGCGCCGCCCAACTCCCACAATCGCGTTGGAAGCCCCAAACCTCGTGCGATCACTTGTCGAGAAGTTATTCTCCGATAATAGATCGCTATATGGGTCGCCACCTTCCTCCAAGTGCTCGTCCGAGTTGGAGGTCGGCGTGGAGCTGATGACCATGGATCGGGGTACCGGTCACGGTACCAGTCGCACGGAACAAAAAGGGACGTGCGGCAACGAGGGGAGGCATGCCAGTCGGGGCCCCAGGGGCTCCCACAGGTATCGGTACCCCTCAAAACCGATCCAGTCACCTCGCCGTCGATGAAAGCAAGCATGCAAGCCATGTTCGAAGCTATGATGAAGCGTTACGCCGCAGATCGGGGCAGATCACCTCTGCGCCCTCGTGCACAAAGCCGATCTGTACAGGAAAATGAGGCTATTTGTGAGGACGTCGAAATGCAGTCAATAATGTAGCCGGTGCGTACAGGCGCGGTGCGGCTAGCGCACAGAGGAAGACTTTCCTAAATCGGCGTTCGCCGCTACTTAGCCGATACTCCCTTATAAAGGGATTAGTAAGAGAGAACTCTCTTACTCGGGGCCAAGATTCCACATTTGTTTACCAGTTATCACAAGCTAAGGCCTTAACACAAGGCTCCCTTAATAAGGGGGTAGCTAAGGGAAAAACTTCCCTTACGCTACTACACTCACTACACGCGCGACCGGTCGAGGTCGTGCGTCCTGTAGTCTTTTGAGTGAATTGTAAACTGAATGTATATTTAATATGTAATTAGCCTAAATTAATTTAAACTAATGTAAACTATATGTAATACTAAGTAGAACTTACTAAATTCGTACCTAGCTAAAATGTAGTGTACACCACCCGTGTACTAACACGTGGCTGGCTGCCACGCCTCCACCAAGGGCTCCTCCCCTGATTGGTTAAAATAACCAATGGTCCAAACCTTTCGGACCGGTCAATACTGACCCCAACCGTAGTGTACTCACGTACACCACACATACTAAATGTAACCAGAATGTAACCCTGTTACATCCTCCCCCATCAAGACTATTGCTTACGCAATAAATCAATTTTAGTTGGAGAACTCCAACTGCCAGAACCTCTGGCTAACCATGAGCACCATTAGTGGTGCTGAAGATGGAAACTATTCCGATAACTCGGACGTGGATGCCCTTGTGGATATCTCCCCAAAGGCTGACCATTCCGACAGCGCCGAACGGCGGTGTCGGTCATCCAATCCATTCCCCACACGTGGGGAAAACGCGCTAACTCGTGCGCCACCTCTACCAACTACGGATGATGCATCCGAATCGCCGTAGGCGACCATCACCAATGAACCGGACGCGGTTCATGCAGCACGATATGCCGTACCGGCACGGAAGGAACCTCGTGACCCTCAAAAGAAGGCTAAGAACGAGGTCAAGAGAGGTTTAGCCTCCTATACCCCTGGTCCTGTGGCTGGACAAACCGCGTGAAATTTCACGCCGGAAACAACGCCGGGACAACCTGCTAACGCCTAACCAGTTCACTGTCAAGTCCTACCGAGCGCGCCTCGGAAAACAGGCACGCGGTGCCATCGTATAGATCCTCCGCGAGGTTCCCTACGTTCTCCTACGGGACGAAAGTGTCGAGGACGCAGAACGGGCATTCTGCGCTTGGGCAGAAGGGGAGAAGCGCCTCCCCAACTTTGATGCGCTGTACAACAGCTTTTACGAACCCGACGTTCGGGTAGAGAGGGCGTTACGTTTGGCATATGCCGAAGCCAAAGCGCAGGAGCAATTACCTGCCTCTTACTACACGCGCCCTGCTCTCGATGTGGTACCGGAGAGCAATGAAAACTCTGCATCTGCCTCCGGCAAACTCCCAGCTACTGGGAGTGAAGGGGCTTTTCGCGCCCCTTTGGTCGTTGACTCTCAGAGGGGTTCTCCCGCTCGAAAGCGTCAACGACGTCACGGCAATCCTGCCGCAGGGGAGTCTCGGACTCCCACGAACTCTGTGAGTGTGGATAACCCTTCCACTTCACCAGGTACTGGGTCTCACCCCGGTGATGGCGTCGTGCCATCAGACGCTCCACATGATAATGTGGAGTACCCTCCGTATCGAGAACTGGAGGAGGAGGTCGCGCAGTTGCGACGTGAGTTCCACGAGCGCTGTGATCGACACAGCCGTCGCATCCAGGATGCCCAGGAGGGACTCCGCGACGAGGGGGGTGCGAATGAACGCATCGAGGGGTGGCTTGCCTCCCTCGAGTCTCTCGTTGCGGAGCTTCAGGGTCGTATTTCGATCCTGTAGGAGATGTTCCGACCTGTCGTGCCTGTCGGCTATCCGACTTCCCACCCTCCTCCAAGAGGGGACCCGCCTCCGGGTCTTTAGCATACCCACATAGAAGGTTGGATGCGTACGCATCGCCTTCGGGATGTCCAAGGTATACGACAAGCCCTTTCGGTCTAGTACCTTAAAAGGCCCCACAAACCTGGGGCGGAGTTTATTCCGCAACACGTTGGAAACTGCATGTGTAGGAAGATTTTTAGCGTTTAATAAAACACTTTTTCCTACTTTTTACACCTTTTTGTTACGCCTCTCCTTGCGGTCAGCCTGCTCCTTCTGCTTGTCTTGGATTTCCGCCATGTCATCGCAGACGTGTCGTAAAACACTAAGGCGCGTCGATAAGAACTTATCGATGTGCTTTCGCACCGATACAGGGCTGACATCGGGGAATCCTCCCCCCCTCAAGCCCTGGACCATACACACGTGGCGTCAACGGAACCCTCGGATTCACTAATCCGTTCACGTGAAACGGGTTAAACCCCATAGATGCATGTACCGAATTGTTGATAGCAAATTCAACCATCGGAAGCATCTCACTATAACTCTTTGGAGAATCCGGACATAAACTCCGGAGAATATCCTCCATAAAACGATTAACGCGTTCCGTCTGACCGTCCGTCTTCGGATGATCCGCAGTGGACATGAGGAGCTTGGTGCCTAGCACCTTAAACAACGCTCCCCAGAACTGTCCCGTAAAACGGGGATCCCGATCCGACACAACGGAATCGGGTAGACCATGCTGTCGAAAGACACAGTCTAGGAACACTTTTGCTGTTCCTTGTCCATCTATGGACTCTGGCACCGCCGCCAGGTGAGCCATCTTGCTCAAACGGTCTACAAAGACCAATATGCCGGTGTTCCCGGCCTTATCCTTCGGAAAACCGAAGTTAAAATCCATGCTAATGGATTTCCAACACTCTGTTGGAACCGATAAGCTCGCCAAAGGCGCAGCTGAACTTGCAGACGGGTTAACCCTCTGACACGTCTCACAGGTGCGTATATACGTACCGACCCACTTATACATGTTGGACCACCAATACAAAGCGCTTAAAGCGCTGTAGGTTTTATCCCGACCTAAATGACCCCCGGTAGGGACGTCATGTGTGTAACAGAGTTACATTCGGGTCACATTTAGTTGGTGGTGTACGTGAGTACACTACTGTTGGGTTCAGTATTGACTGGTCCAAAAGGTTTTGGACCATTGGTTTTTTAACCAATCAGGGAAGGAGCCCTTGGTGGTGGCGTGGCAGCCAGCCACGGGTTGGTACACAGGTGGTGTACACTACATTTTAGCTAGGTACGAATTTAGTAAGTTCTACTTAGTACTACATATAGTTTACATTAGTTTAAATTAATTTAGGCTAATTACATATTAAATATACATTCAGTTTACATTTCACTCAACCGACTACCAGACGCACGACCTCGACCGGTCGCGCGTGTAGTGAGTGCAATAGCGTAAAGGGAGTCCTCCCTTTAGCTACCCCCTTAGTAAGGGAGCCTTGTGTTAAGGCATTAGCGAAAGATAATAGTAAACCAAAGTGGGAATCTTGGCCCCGAGTAAGAGATCTATCTCTTACTAAGCCCTTTTATAAGGGCGTATCGGCTAAGTAGCGGCGAACGCCGCTTAAAGGAAAGTCTTCCTCTGTGCGCTAGCCGCACCGTGCGTGTACGCACCGGCTACGTCTGGTAGCACTTGTAGTCAATCCAAAATCTGTGTTGGTAGGCTACGGCATCCTCTGCAAAGGATGAATCAGGACGATTGGGAAATGTTTACCCTCGCCCAGCAGGAAGCCTTTAACAGGCTGTTATCCTTACTGGGTGACGAAGGCATGCAGCTCCTAGTAGAGCAAGGCCTTGAGGCCGTGAAGGCAAGGGTAAATGCCCTCATCGCTCATGAAGCCAGTTTAGGTGGAGGTCGTTCCATGGGGGTGCGTCCCCCATTGTCCTTTAAGATAAATGAATTCACCGGGGAAAAAGGTGATAACCTTTATGTGTGGTTACGAGAGGTCGAAACGGCCTTCGCCACAGCGAACGTGATCGCTGATCACTTGCAAGTGGGACTTGCGCTGACCCATCTTACGGGTAAAGCCCGTGCATGGGCGTTTACGTGTTCGGATTCGGTCACGAACGTGTTCCCTACCTGGGAGGGCCTTAAGCAGAAGCTTATGGACATGTATGCTACGCCTGATCTGGTTTTCCAGAATCAGCTGGCGTTTTTGAGGTGCCGTCAGGGCACTAAGGACTTGGAAGCATATATCCAAGAGCTTAAGACCCTGTTGGCAGGGATGTACGCGAAAGCGTATTCGGACGATGTGTCCATCCCCGTCTTCATGGGAGGCCTGAGAGAAGGGCCAGCACGTTCGGAGCTCTTCCGATGCCGACCCCAATCCCTGGGGGAGGCGTTTAAGATGGCGTTAAACGCTGAGAGGAACTTTCGT
>CM047587.1:19914796-19947702 GCA_026184515.1 Peronosclerospora sorghi | reverse complement strand
ACGAAAGTTCCTCTCAGCGTTTAACGCCATCTTAAACGCCTCCCCCAAGTATTGGGGTCGGCATCGGAACAGTTCCGAACGTGCTGTCCCTTCTTTCAGGCCTCCCATGAAGATGGGGATGGACACATCGTCCGAAAACGCTTTCGCGTACATCCCTGCCAACAGGGATGCACGAGAAAGCGTCTTCAGCTCCTGGACATATGTCTCCAAGTCCCTAGTTCCCTGACGGCACCTCAAAAACGCCACCTGATTCTGAAAAACCAGATCAGACGTGGCGTACATATCCATAAGCTTTTTCTTAAGGACTTCCCAGGTTGGGAACACGTCCGTGACCGAATCCGGACACGTAAACGCCCATGTACGGGCTTTGCCCGTAACATGGGTTAATGCAAGTCCCACTTGCAAGTGATCAGCGATCTCATTCGCTGTGGAGAAGGCCGTTTCGACCTCTCGTAACCACACATAAAGGTTATCACCCTTTTCACCGGTGAATTTCTTTATCTTAAAGGACAATGGGGGACGCACCCGCGTGGAACGACTTCCACCAAAACTCGCCTCATGGGCGATGAGGGCATTTACCCTCGCATTTACGGCCTCAAGGCCCTTCTCCACTAGGATCTGCATGCCTTCGTCACCCAGTAAGGATAATAGCCTGTTAAAGGCTTCCTGCTGGGCGAGGATAAACATTTCCCGATCGTCCTTATTCATCCTTTGCAGAGGATGCCGTAGCCTACCAACACAGATTTTGGATTGACTACAAGTGCTACCAGATGTAGCCGGTGCGTACACGCACGGTGCGGCTAGCGCACAGAGGAAGACTTTCCTAAAGCGGCGTTCGCCGCTACTTAGCCGATACTCCCTTAAAAGGTCTTAGTAAGAGAGAACTCTCTTACTCGGGGCCAAGATTCCACTTTGGTTTACTAGTTAGCACAAGCTAACGCCTTAACACAAGACTCCCTTAATAAGGGGGTATCTAAGGGAAAAACTTCCCTTACGCTACTACACTCACTGCGCGCGCGACCGGTCGAGGTCGAGCGTCCTGTAGTCTTTTGAGTGAAATGTAAACTGAATGTATATTTAATATGTAATTAGCCTAAATTAATTTAAACTAATGTAAACTATATGTAATTCTAAGTAGAACTTACTAAATTTGTACCTAGCTAAAATGTAGTGTACATCACCTTTATGCTAACACGTGGCTGGCTGCACGCCTCCACCAAAGGCTCCTGCCCTGATTGGTTAAAATAATCAATGGTCCAAACCTTTCGGACCGGTCAATACTGACCACAACCGTAGTGTACTCACGTACACCACACATACTAAATGTAACCAGAATGTAACCCTGTTACAAATAATATCAACAGAAAATCTGTCCGAAGGTGTTACACCAGTTTTCAAGACAAAACGCATGTCACGCCCAAACCGCCCCCGCCGATCGGCAAGTATCAGCGACTTTGACATGGAGTCGACCACGAAATTAACTATAACTACGGTGGTACGGGCAGAGCCGGGACACGGAAGGCGTACTTAGCCTCGACAACGTTGCTTGACTACATTCGACGGCGATCCCAAGGATCCGCATGGCCGCAAGCACTGAGTTGAAGGACTTTACGGGTAAAAAATGCCGATGAGGAGCAAGCCCGATCATGTTCAGCGGAACGAAGTCCGCCTTTCTCCGGGATCAGACGCCGAACAAAGAACGGTGTCTGGTCTTCCGAGATCTGATGAAGGGACCGGATGCGAACTGTATCCAGCAAATAAGTCGGGATATCCGATCTAAATGAAGTTTGCTGTGCATGGAGTTTGAAAGTCAGTACTGTCACTCCGGCTTCTCTACTTCTCGAAGGTATCACAACATGAGGAAGAGGGGGGATGCAACGCCGATCGAGTACCTTCACCGGCTAAATGTGGCTGTGATGCGTGCGGGGATCCCGACCAAGGAGACCAATCCGCAGATCGGCGCTGCCCAAGAACACGTGATCCGATTTATCAGTACGCCGGACGATCAGGGGTTGGAAGATCAGCTGACCTTATTGCGCCTCAGGGACGTGGAATAAGTTGAACACACTTTGCGTATGCTACGCCACTCCCGCAGTATGAGGACGAAGGTTGCTGTCGGATCGAACCAATCCCGATCGAAGGTGCAGTATGATCATGCGAAAAGACCTGCGACCAGACCGACCAGAGCGATCAGAGCGATCGTGACTGATGTAAGCACCGCCGGTTCAGAAGGGGAGAGCAGTGGCCGGTCCAGTATGGGGACAGACGAGGAACAGTACCGTCACATTTTCGTCGCTCAGTCTGCACCCAAAGATCGATCAGCGTCACGCCGTGCCGAATGGAAGGCAGGAAGCGGCAACAGATCGGACCCGGACTCGTCGTATAAGAAGTGCACTCACTGCAAGTCAACCAGGCATGATGATCGGGGCTGCTGGCGAAGAATTACGTGCAAGAAGGTGATCGACGCGGCCACCCCACCAATCACTGCCTATTTGGATGTAAGGCATGTGGAGAGATCCACGACTATGGGCAATGCAAGATGGAGCACGTCTTCAATCAGATGCGCAAGTGGTATGTTCTCGACAAACACGCGGGAATGTTGCCGCCCGTTGTCGAGAAGATGTTAATTTAGATCGCTCGCCAAGTTGGAATCTAGATCGAGCCGAGAGATCTGCGTTTAGCATCTATGCATCCGTTGTTGAAGACATCGATACAATGGCAAAAAGGACAGGCGACGGGAATCATTCGGTATACAGTCTTCCGGCTCATGAATATTCCTGATCGAAGGTCGTCATACAGTTGGACCTGCTGCCCGGCGAGTCGCGCGGCTACTGGAAATACCACGCTCCCGAAAAATGGTTCAAACAGGCGAAAGCCTATGGGAAGATTAATAACGAGAAGGCCACGATTCTTTTTGATTCTGGTGCAGAAGTCTCCATTATCGACTCCGCCTTTGATCTTAAGGTTGGATGTCAGATCGACTATTCACAGAGCAAGAATGCATTGGAATCGGCGAAAATTCCTATATGACCGAAGGGAGGACGCGTGTGAAGATTAATTTATCTGGTTCATTTTTCCTTAGCGCCTGGGTTGGTAATCTTGCCGGCCAAGACACATTACTTGGTATGGATTTTATGGTGCCGGCAGGCATATGTCTCGATCTGTCGCATGGAGTGCTTACGCTTCCAGACGAAGTCCAGATCCAACTGTCTGGTCGACGCCCCCTATACGGATCACGTACTGATCTGGTGAGGTGGGACCAAGATATCACCATTCCGGTGGGTCGATCGGCAGATGTCTCGGTTGGAAAGGACTATCGGACAAAGAAGTTGTGGGTGACCGGGTGCGATCACTGGGTACCGACGTTTGTGGAAGGCAGAAGCCGAAGCGATTATGTACGAGTTACTAACATCGGCAACACACCACTGATTTTAGACAACGGTACGATCGTCGGTACGTGGCCGGCTAGAGGAAAGGTTCCGTGCAGGATGGGATCTATTTCGATCGAATCAATATGTATTCAGTGTCAAATATTTGTGCGTAAGGCCACCACCGATCGGATCGGTGACGACAAGTCAGCCGAAGAAGAACCCCGCTGAGGACGGAAAGGCCAGATCACGTAGCGATCAGTATGTGCCAGGGGTTACCAACGCAATCACCCTATACAGTGGACTTGAAGGCAGATGTGGCAAAAGTAGTTAACGCAGTTGTATCGCAAGATCGGGTGGCAGTGGAACCGACGGCAGATGGGGACGATCGCGATATCGCTGGAGAAGGGTATGGTGACACGTCCACTCAAGTCGGTACCACAGAAGGACAGCCCGTCGACGAGGATCAGCATTGTCCGTTTGACAGGGGAGGACCGAGCGAGATCGCCTCACCAGATGACCTGGCTTGTATGCACAGGGGCGGGGAGAAATGTGTTGATATATCGGCGAACCCGATCTGGAATGTGGCTACTCTACCTGAAGTGCTAACCTATCCGCTCGAGGCGACTATGGATGATCCGCAAGTTGCCAACATCCACGATCGGACCGATCAGCCCAAAGAATTAAGATGGGAGAAAAATACTGGCTAATCGGGAAGGGCGCTGCTGATGTCGACAGTAATGATGCCGATCCTACCGCCCATTTGGATGTCAGATCGTTCCAAAAGACGTGTTATAGTCAAAAGCAACGAGTACACCCGATCATCTTGGAGGTTCGCAAAGCAACAATGGGGATCGGTGAATCCGATCTTTATTACGGCGATCTGACTAAGAAGTCCGAACGAAACCGACTGAATCAGAATGGTTATGGGGGCGACACGGACTTATGAAGTGGGAAAGCAAGATTTGCAATAGTGCTGATCTGCAATATCGATCGGCTACCGATCGGCAATGTCGATAGGTGTTAATTTGTGATGTTTATTGTGATTACAACTACGGGTGCGTGGAGAACTGTGATGAGTTGATTTTATTTCGGTGATGACAAAGTGATTTATGGATATGGATCAATTCTTTTTTGGTGGCAATGATTACGACTCTTTCGAGGTGGATGCAAGTGTATGTGGCAAGGGTGGACCTTGATTAACGGGATTAAAGACCAAGACAGATGAGACGATCGAGAAATCAAAAAGGAAATTTTATTGATGATTAGTGCTTGAATGATTGCCCGATCGGCGCTTACCAAGTTAGCGTTTGCGGTCACCCCATAGCTGACTGACAGTCATGACTGGGTGATCTGCGATATTCTCACGTAATTGATTGCGCCAAGGTTGCTCCTTGTCCATCGGGGTCAGAGCGTCCAGCAAGTTGTCAATTGCGGTGTCGCAGTAGTAGTCGGGGTACCAAGCTCCGTCTTCGATCATATCACCGGATTTTTTCGCGCAATTCCTATCCATATGGAGGACAACGGGGTATAGGAAGACATCAATGCCACACTCCTTTGCCCGCATGCCATACAACATAAATTGGCAGATCGACAACTAAGCTTCTACCTCCCGACTCCGACGTTGCTTCCGCTGCTTCTGGAACGTCGCTAAGTCCTTGTCCAGCTTCACCTGCCCAGCGGGAAGCACCAAGTAGTGGGTAGATTCCCAGATCGCTTGGAAGTGTACTTTGTAATAATTCTCAAGACGACCCACTAATAAGGCTATCCACGGAGTCAGTGTGAACGTGACGCTCAGATCGCGGCTCAGCAAAAATTCCCATGGATTAACGTCATACAGACGGGCGACCTGAGATCCGGTGACAAGATCGGGTCGCCACTCAGTTATACCTGGTTGTATGACCGCCGGTGGGAAGATCCAGTAGTCTGGATGGGATAAGGTGAGAGCCAGATGTTGCTTGATCGAAACGGATCGACGCAACAGATCGATATGCCCCGGAGACCATGGTTCGTTGACATCCAGACCCGAAGGAGGCTGAGGCACGTCAATCTGCAATGCCCCTACCGATGCGTGACGATATAGGCCGGAAGTGCCGGGCAGAAGATTCGGCTTGGGTGCCTCAACGGCCGGCTTCGATGATTCTTGGATGCTGTCACCCTTCGGTTGCACCACTTGGTCTGCCCCTGGCGTTGAAGTTTCGACTGTAGAAGCAGATCGGCGACGCTGGGTGGATCGGGACCGTGGTAGAGCAGAATCCAGCTCAATTGAATCCGTCGATCCACCCTCGGAGTCCGAGTAAGACTAAGCTAATGCTGGCTTGGACTTGCCGACAGTTGGTGCCGAGGGCGCTTGATTTTTCGTGGCCTGTACTGTCTTGGATGGGTCCGTTGTCGCATGCAGAAGCTTTGCCGGTGTCTTGTCTCTCTTCCGGGGCGCCGCTGGTTTTCCCCGTAGCCCGGACCAGCCGCTATCTCCCGCGCCCTCGCGCCTCTTGATGTACCCTTGCGCTTCTCGTTGTGTGCGCAAAGTTTGGGGGTGGAATTTCAGCCAATGAATGGCGAGAATTCCCGCCCGAATTTTGTTGGGAAATCTCACCACCTGAATGCGCCTGTGGCTACGCGATGGCTCTCGATGCTACTCCGCAAGAAATGCGATCGGCTACCAGCAACTTGGATAAGCACGTAGCCAACTCATCACGGCACCCGTGGACGATTCCCCAGAGTCGATTCGACTGTCGGGTTCAAATGCCGAGCCTATCTTGGGAGGCACTAATTCGTTCGGAATAATCGTCGATCGTGAGCTTTAGCTCAGCTGCCAATCCATCTCGCGTCGTTGGGAGTAAATGACCGACCGATCGCCCGGAGGCTCTGAGCAGTGCCGGACGACCACTTTAAGCTTCTCTTGAAGATACGATCGGTTGATCTCGAGACGATCACTTTGTGAAGAGTGTCGATCAGCCCTTCCAACAATGTTAAAAAAAGATCGAAGTGGCCATACACCTACCGAACGGTATCGACAAGTGTCTGCACAGTCGGGAAGACATCGATCACCAGTGGATCTACATGCAGAAGGAAGTGAGGATAGATCTAACGAGGAGTTATCAATGGATTGGCATACATGATATGTTTTTCTGCGGGGCCAATGCATTGAGACGTTTATTCTCGACCATCAAGTCTGAACGATCAGCTTGTATAGCGTATATCAGCTTGGAAAGTCGTTTTGAGTCTTTGCGCATTTTTATGAACGCGACGTCGGTCACGGTATGCTTTTCGAGCACAACTCTCAACTCCTTAAGGAGCGCATCAAAGGTTTGCTAGGACTGATAGACCTCGACTCGGGGATCATCTTGTTCTGCGACGATCTTAGTGTCGCCCTAGTCGTCCGAATGGTCATATCGGTCAGTGTAGCCGGTGCGTACACGCACGGTGCGGCTAGCGCACTGAGGAAGACTTTCATAAAGCGGCGATCTGCCGCTACTTAGCCGATACGCCTTTATAAAAGAGCTTAGTAAGGGAGAACTCTCTTACTCGGGGCCAAGATTCCACTTTGGTTTACTAGTTAGCACAAGCTAACGCCTTAACACAAGGCTCCCTTAATAAGGGGGTAGCTAAGGGAAAAACTTCCCTTACGCTACTACACTCACTGCGCGCGCGACCGGTCGAGGTCGAGCGTCCTGTAGTCTTTGAGTGAAATGTAAACTGAATGTATATTTAATATGTAATTAGCCTAAATTAATTTAAACTAATGTAAACTATATGTAATTCTAAGTAGAACTTACTAAATTCGTACCTAGCTAAAATGTAGTGTACACCACCTGTGTACTAACACATGGCTGGCTGCCACGCCTCCACCAAGGGCTCCTGCCCTGATTGGTTAAAATAACCAATGGTCCAAACCTTTCGGACCGGTCAATACTGACCCCAACCGTAGTGTACTCACGTACACGACACATACTAAATGTAACCAGAATGTAACCCTGTTACATCCTCCCCCATCAAGACTATTGCTTACGCAATAAATCAATTTTAGTTGGAGAACTCCAACTGCCAGAACCTCTGGCTAACCATGAGCACCATTAGTGGTGCTGAAGATGGAAACTATTCCGATAACTCGGAGGTGGATGCCCTTGGGGATATCTCGCCAAAAGATGACCACTCCGACAGCGCCGAACGGCGGTGTCGGTCATCCAATCCATTCCCCACACATGGGGAAAACGCGCTAACTCGTGCGCCACCTCTACCAACTACGGATGATGCATCCGAATTGCCGAAGGCGACCATCACCAATGAACCGGACGCGGTTAATGCAGCACGATATGCCGTACCGGCACGGAAGGGACCTCGTGACCCTCAAAAGAAGGCTAAGAACTAGGTCAAGAGAGGTTTAGCCTCCTATACCCCTGGTCCTGAGGCTGGACAACCGCGTGAAATTTCACGCCGGAAACAACGCCGGGCCAACCTGCTAACGCCTAACCAGTTCACTGTCAAGTCCTACCGAGCGAGCCTCCGAAAACAGGCACGCGGTGCCATCGTAGAGATCCTCCGCGAGGTTCCCTACAATCTCCTACGGGACGAAAGTGTCGAGGACGCAGAACGGGCATTCCGTGCTTGGGCGAAAGGGGAGAAGCGCCTCCCCAACTTTGATGCGCTGTACAACAGCTTTTCCAAACCCGACGTTCGGGTATAGAGGGCGTTACGTTTGGCATATGCCGAAGCCAAAGCGCAGGAGCAATTACCTGCCTCTTACTACACGCGCCCTGCTCTCGATGTGGTACCGGAGAGCAATGAAAACTCTGCATCTGCCTCCGGCAAACTCCCAGCTACTGGGAGTGAAGGGGCTTTTCGCGCCCCTTTGGTCGTTGACTCTCAGAGGGGTTCTCCCGCTCGAAAGCGTCAACGACGTCACGGCAATCCTGCCGCAGGGGAGTCTCGGACTCCCACGAACTCTGTGAGTGTGGATAACCCTTCCACTTCACCAGGTACTGGGTCTCACCCCGGTGATGGCGTCGTGCCATCAGACGCTCCACATGATAATGTGGAGTACCCTCCGTATCGAGAACTGGAGGAGGAGGTCGCGCAATTGCGATGTGAGTTCCACGAGCGCTTTGATCAACACAGCCGTCGCATCCAGGATGCCCAGGAGGGACTCCGCGACGAGGGGGTGCGAATGAAAGCATCGAGGGGCGGCTTGCCTCCCTCGAGTCTCTCGTTGCGGAGTTCGTATGTCGATCCTGTCGGAGATGTTCCGACCTGTCGTGCCTGTCGGCTATCCGACTTCCCACCCTCCTCCAAGAGGGGACCCGCCTCCGGGTCTTAAGCATACCCACATAGAAGGTTGGATGCGTACGCATCGCCTTCGGGATGTCCAAGGTATACGACAAGCCCTTTCGGTCTAGTACCTTAAAAGGCCCCACAAACCTGGGGCGGAGTTTATTCCGCAACACGTTGGAAACTGCATGTGTAGGAAGATTTTTAGCGTTTAATAAAACACTTTTTCCTACTTTTTACACCTTTTCGTTACGCCTCTCCTTGCGGTCAGCCTTCTCCTTCTGCTTGTCTTGGATTTCCGCCATGTCATCGCAGACGTGTCGTAAAACACTAAGGCGCGTCGATAAGAACTTATCGATGTGCTTTCGCACAGATACAGGGCTGACATCAGGGAATCCTCCCCCCTCAAGCCCTGGGCCACACACACTTGGCGTCAACGGAACCCTCGGATTCACTAATCCGTTCACGTAAAACGGGGTAAACCCCGTAGATGCATGGACCGAATTGTTAATAGCAAATTCGGCCATAGGAAGCATCTCACTCCAACTCTTTGGAGAATCCGGACATAAACTCCGGAGAATATCCTCAACAAAGCGATTAACGCGTTCCGTCTGCCCGTCCGTCTGCGGATGATCCGCAGTGGACATGAAGAGCTTGGTGCCCAGCACCCTAAACAACGCTCCCCAAAACTGTCCCGTAAAACGGGGATCCCGATCCGACACAACGGAATCGGGTAGACCATGCTGTCGAAATACACGGTCTAGGAACACTTTTGCTGTTCCTTGTCCATCAATGGACTCTGGCACCGCCTCCAGGTGATCTATCTTGCTCAAACGGTCTCCAAAGACTAATATGCCGGTGTTCCCGGCCTTATCCTTCGGAAAACCGAAGATAAAATCCATACTAATGGATTTCCAACACTCCGTTGGAACGGATAAGCTCGCCAAAGGCGCAGCTGAACTTGCAGAGGGGTTAACCCTCTGACACGTCTCACAGGTGCGTATATACGGACCGACCCACTTATACATGTTGGGCCACCAATACAAAGCGCTTAAAGCGCTGTAGGTCTTATCCCGACCTAAATGACCCCCGTTAGGGGCGTCATGCGCCTCAAAGAGGACTCTATACCTCAGTTCCTCATTATGAGGAACTACCACCCGCGGAGTGTCCTCCGCGCTCGTGCTATAAAATAGCAGACCGTCACAGTACCTGTAACAGTGTAAACGAGCTTTAGATCGACTTGACAGGGTTGGCTCAGACGATCCAAGACCCTTTTCACCCAACGAGCTGATAAGCGCCGTACACTGTGGGTCTTTCTCATACGCCTGGCGTATGAGATCTACCACAGACTTGGTGACGAATGTCGCATGAGCGAGCTCGTAATCGGGACGACGCGACAACGCGTCCGCAAGCACGTTCTGCTTGCCAGGTTTATACTTAACCTCAAAGTTGTACTTCGCAAAGAAGGAGAGCCAACGGGCCATCCGTTGCGAGAGATGAGGCGACTTTGTCGCTGTACGTAAGGACGCGTGGTCAGTGTAAACCACGAACGGCTTTGAGCCGAGTAGGTGAACCCTAAACTTGACATGAGCATACTTCATTGCAAGTAGCTCCTTGTCATGAACGGGATAATTCCGTTCCACAGCTTTAAGCTGCCTCGACTCAAACGCAATCACGCATTCCCTTCCTGCATCGTATGCTTGTAACAAAGCACATCCGATTGCGAAATCGGAGGCGTCGCAGACGACACTAATGGTTTCCCAGAATCTGGGAGATCAAGAACGGGAGCTTTCAACAAGCTCCCCTTTAACGCTTCAAAAGCGTTTTGGTGTTTGGGTTCCCAACACCAATCAACGTACTTCTTAAGAAGGTCGGCATCCGAGGAAAGGAATTTCCTCAGCACCAAAAATTAATTTGGATGCGTTTGCATATATATTATGCTCTCGCATACATTCGAGCAGAGCTTGAAGGTGTATTAGGTGCGTCTGAACATCAGACGAGTCGCCTTCCGCACGACTATGAACGAATATATCGTCGAAGTACGTCTGAGCGTACTTTCTATGAGGGCGGAAGAGTTGAGGCACCAAGCGATTAAAAGTCGCTGGTGCATTCGAAAGCCCCTGTGGCATAACTAGCCACTCCCACAGCATGCCACTAGGCGTGCTGACCGCTGTCAGCGGAATATCGGACGCTCGCATGAGCACCTGATAATAACCGTCCACCAGATCTAAGGCAATGTACACAGTATAGCCCGCCATATTGTTCTGGAGGACATCCTTCCGAGGAATCGTAGTCTAAATGGGTACTGTAGCTGAATTCAGCTTGTTGTACGCATGCACAATGCGCCACTTTTCGTTCGGCTTACGAACACAAAAAGTGGGAGATGAGTGGGGAAACTTGCTTTCCCGTACCATCCCTGCCTCTTCTTTCCCCTTGAAGAATGCTTCGATGACGTCGCATTGCTCCTTGGGGAGAGGCCACTGACTAGTGACGCAGTATTTGGTTCCAGGAACCAAATCAATTTCATGTCGGACTCCCCGATCCGGTGGTAACCCCATCGGCGGGTTGTAACTGATGACATCTCTGATTCCATTAACAAGGAATGGTAAGGGTCCTCAGGATCCGCAAGTATCTTGAGACCGCATCGGGCATTCAATGCCTGTTTGGTTTTCACCAAAAATGACTCGTCCATCGTGGATGAGGATTTCAACTCCTCTTCCGGACGCAACACGACGACCTCGTCGATTTCATCTGCTTTCAAAGCAGTCTCAAACTCGTTGAAGGACATCTCCTCCAACGACAACAGTTCGCCTACCCCAGGCAACCGTTCCAGGCTTACGCCTTCTGTGAGAACACCTGTCACACTATTCAGTATCCTGTAGGACTGCTGACTACTGCCCTCGGGACTCATCCCGAGACCCAGATGGGGGGAGTCAATTGCCCCATCTATTGGAAGCGCCACGCGCCTATCCACAGAGGTCTCTACCTCTACCACCGGTGACTCGCCGGTATCGCCTATACCGGCGTAGTCGGAATCATTTACGACGTGCGAAAGAGACAAAACTCGGGTCTCTTCGCTGGGAAGCGCCTCGCGCTTAACCACAGGGGTCTCTACCCCTACCACTGGCGACTCACCAGTATCGCCTATATCGGCATGGGGATTAACAGCCGCATCCCCCTCGTCAAGGAACACTTCCATGACCTCATTGGGACTAATCATTTTACACATCCTAATCTCTGGCATCTCACGCCAGAATCGCTTTTGAGATCGATCAAAGGTGGGTTCATGACTCGCGAATGCTTCATCCGATCGCGGGTGCGTTGAGCCAATGGACTTAGACTTCCAGTCTATCCATGGCTCGTGGCGTTCCAGCCACTTCATGCACAGAATGAGGTCATACCTCGAGTCCAAACCCAGGACTAGGAAACGTTCTAAGCTGTCGAAGTCTGCAAACTTCAGCTTAAGGTAAATCGATACCTTGGGTACAGTAACCTGTACGCCCGTCGCAAGACGGACCATGACAACGTCACGAGAACGTGCCTCTAGGGCCTCAGCATACAGCCTACTCTTCACAACAGAAGCTCTTCTGACATAATTCTCAGACTCTCCAGAGTTTATCAAGACGCTCCAAGGATTATCAAAACCTTTCACGTCCGCAAGGACAACCAGCAAACCTGGCGGGTACACCAACTCGGTGCTAGAAAGCACCGTTTCCCTCGGGGCTTTGTGCTGTCGTCCCCTACCCTGGGGCTTAACAGCACTGAGGGATCCCCCAGTAGAGCGACCCGCACCTACTGGGAGCCGTCGTTTACCGACGGCTTTGGCAAGGGCTTTTTCCCAACCCTTGGCCCCTTATAGCGAGTGTCTCCCTGGGGATTTTTCGGACATATGTTCCTCAGATTATCCGTTCTTCCACACAGGAATCATCTCAGCGGCCCATGCCGCTGCAGCATTGCAAGGAGCTCCGCTTCGAAGCCCTGCGGGAAGGAGTCAGAATGACTCCTAGCGGGAGGCTTCTCTTCCGCTTCGACCTGACTCAGGTCCATGGGTTCGGGACCCACCTTAGAGGAACGAAAGTTCCTCTCGGGGTTAAACGCCATCTTTAACCCCTCCCCCAAGTATTGGGGTCGGCATCGGAACAGTTCCGAACGTGCTGTCCCTTCTTTCAGGCCTCCCATGAAGATGGGGATGGACACATCGTCCGAATACGCTTTCGCGTACATCCCTGCCAACAGGATCTTAAGTTCTTGGATATATGCTTCCAAGTCCTTAGTGCCCTGACGACACCTCAAAAACGCCAGCTGATTCTGAAAAACCAGATCAGGCGTGGCGTACATATCCATAAGCTTTTGCTTAAGGACTTCCCAGGTTGGGAACACGTACGTGACCGAATCCGGACACGTAAACGCCCATGTACGGGCTTTGCCCGTAACATGGGTTAATACAAGTCCCACTTGCAAGTGATCAGCGATCCCATTCGCTGTGGAGAAAGCCGTTTCGACCTCTCGTAACCACACATAAAGGTTATCACCCTTTTCGCCGGTGAATTTCTTTATCTTAAAGGACAACGGGGGACGCACCCCCGTGGAACGACTTCCACCAAAACTCGCCTCATGGTCGATGAGGCTATTGACTCTCGCATTTACGGCCTCAAGGCCCTTCTCCACTAGGAGCTGCATGCCTTCTTCACCCAGTAGGGATAATAGCCTGTTAAAGGCTTCCTGCTGGACGAGGTTTAACCTTTCCCAATCGTCATGATTCATCCTTTGCAGAGGATGCCGTAGCCTACCAACACAATTTTTGGATTGACTACAAGTGCTACCAGACGTAGCCGGTGCGTACACGCACGGTGCGGCTAGCGCACAGAGGAAGACTTTCCTAAAGCGGCGATATGCCGCTACTTAGCCGATACGCCCTTATAGAAGGGCTTAGTAAGAGAGAACTCTCTTACTCGGGGCCAAGATTCCCACTTTGGTTTAGTATTATCTTTCTCTAAAGCCTTAACACAAGGCTCCATTACTAAAGGGGTAGCTAAGGGGGGACTCCCTTTACGCTACTGCACTCACTACGCGCGCGACAGGTCGAGGTCGTGCGTCCTGTAGTCTTTTGAGTGAATTGTAAACTGAATGTATATTTAATATGTAATTAGCCTAAATTAATTTAAACTAATGTAAACTATATGTAATACTAAGTAGAACTTACTAAATTCGTACCTAGCTAAAATGTAGTGTACACCACCTGTGTACTAACACATGGCTGGCTGCCACGCCTCCACCAAGGGCTCCTGCCCTGATTGGTTAAAATAACCAATGGTCCAAACCTTTCGGACCGGTCAATACTGACCCCAACCGTAGTGTACTCACGTATACCACATACTAAATGTAACCATAATATAACCCTGTTACAGTCAGAAGTTAAAGATGCGGAGAGTGTAGGCACCGTTCGCCTACGAAGACAAATGTTAGTGAAAGATGTGGTGATCGGAAGTCAAGTGGATTTACCTGGTAAATTGGATTCGGTAGATTGCATGGAATCGAAGACTGTTTGTGAGATCGGGCCGCTACCGTTGTGCGGCTGCGACCAGACTCAGGGGCGGCTGTGGTGAAGTGAAAGTGAAAATTATTGACCAGTTTGTACCAGTGTACCAGTTTTTAAGGCAGATCGATCGGGTCGGCTGAAAGGACGGAGTATTTTGGGCCAATCGTGTGCTTGGAGTGCTTTGTACGCAGATTTGAAGTAAGGCACACGGTTTACATATAGTTTACATATTGGATTTTAATTGGATATTAATACAGTGTTCGTATAACATCAGCTTGTGTAAGTCGCCAGTGACTCCGATCTGAGTCATTGGGAGCGGAGGGCTAACAGGGTCCCCTCTCGCTCATGAAGCCCGGCCAGGATAGAGCTCCACCGGAAGATCCACGACAGGGAGCACTCGTTACGTTCACTCACCACTCAAGTTCGGCCACGCTCAAGGGAGGCGTGTTATTTTGGCTGGGTTACTAATCGCGATCTGCTGCGATCAATTCCCAGGGATTGGCTGGATTAATCATCGCGATCTGCGGTCAAGTTCCAGAAACTTTTATTGGATGGATTACTCAGTGCTCTGCAATCAAGTGCCAGGATTTACTATTGGCTGTATTACTCACTGCCACGGGCGGTCAAGTGCCAGATTTAATTGCATTCGGAGTGAAGATTTCCGCTTCGTTTGCCGATCGGCTATTTTGAATTACCTTTCGTTGGAATTTTGGATCAGTACCCCAGAAGTGGTACATCCATATCGATGTTCACTAAAGTCTCCACCAAGCAACGGCCCACCGAGTGTGTAGCCACCCATACCAACGGGTACACAAGGTGATACACGAGACGAATCGGACTCGGCGTCCTGCACTGCCGATCGGTCACCCGATCGGCGCCCAGGCGAAGGTCCGCGGAGTACCCCCTCCGTTCATTGGTCGGCTGGGCACGATAGTGGTTCAGTTCCGGACACTTCGGTGCTCGATTATTAACTGGACTCCACACAGCAAGATCAGAAGAATACGGATGGTGATCAGCTTAGTTCCGTCAAGTCACAATAGATGTAAGTTATCTATTGTGACTTTGGACGGGCCGGGCGACACTTCGGGCAACACTACGTTCTGGTTCTCGATGCCATAAAGAATACGTCACCCCTTCACGGATGTATATTTGCTCGGCTTCTGACTTCGCATCAGTTGACCTGCTCTGGTCCTCCTTCTAAGGTAAGGTAAGCGCCTCTGGTTCTTGCTCGACGCGGGCAACTTCTTGTTCGGTTTCTCCTGAGGGTTCTTGGTCAATGTATGAGTCTGACCATTCGCTGTCCGGAGTTCCCAACCATCGTTCAAGGGCTTTTTGTCAGCTTCTTCATCTTCGGGCAGCTTTTTCTTAAAAAAAAGGTCGGCTATTGCTAACACCCGTTCGCAATCCGGAGACGTTGACAAACGAGTCATAATTGGGTGGGGATATTGTACACTGGCCTTTCTACCATCGGAGACCACCGACCCTGTGGTGCAGTGGTTTGGGCCCCACCCCGGACCGGGAAAATGAAGGTTCCAGTCCCGCACCAAGGTCGGGGTAGAGTCGGGTCCACCTGTAATGAAAAACGCCCCTACAGCGCAGCGCTTACACCTACCCCTTAAGTGTGGAGATCGTCGAGCTCTTATCTACCATGGCAACATGTCTTCCGTTCATCGCTGACCAAGTCCGTGGTCAACTAGCAGGCCACATTATGCCACTCCACTTATCGTCGTGAACCCAGTTATGTATCCAATCCACCAATCACATCGCCACTAGTGACTTCGTTCAAAATATTGCAAATGTTAATTCAAAGGATAACATGCTTATAAGAATGCACAAAATTACGACCTCACGACTCGAGCAGGAAATTGGTCGATCTCGTCTCGCTGGGCTACTGTGTCGTGCTTATTGTGGTTGTGCATAATCGGCGCGAACGTATTTTGGGGGTTCATTAAACGAAAAACGTTTAGTTGTTCCAAATACCAAGCGATATGTTCGCGGTTAATACGGCCTTTCATGCAAAGCTGCAACTGTAACTTATATGTCAACGTCGCAGTTTTGCCACGAAATCTTTTACAATTGCCTTGCTCTCTTCATACCTAACGACAAACGCAACAACGGCGGCAGCGACGGTAAATCCAATCAGACTCATGCCTGTCCTTCGACCAGGCAACCAAAATCCAGAGGACTTCGAGCAAGCGTTCTTTGGCCTGATAGTTTCCACACACCACATAAAATCACGTTAAGATAAAGCAAAATACTAAAAGGAAACCACGGCACGCACGGTCGCAGTGCAGTAGCTACGAGAACGCGCGCGACTTCATCCTTGACGCTTTGCGGTTCGTGGCACTTGAGCGATGTTGGGTACTGTTTCAGTGTTGCATCAATCGCAAAATCTGCGGGTTTTTCCGTAATGGAGGCACTACTTTCCTTATTGACGAAATCGCCCACGCCTTCAGTGTGATTATTTGGCCTATAACTAATCACTACACGCGGGATTGCAGCAGTAACCTTTTTATCCATCTCCTCCACGAAAGCTTTACTTGGCTCGTCATCGGGATTCAGCACAAAAAGTAAAACGTCTGCTTTTGACTTGATCTCTTCGTCAAGAAGTGCTTCCGTAATCTACACATAGGACACCAACATTAAATCAGCGTTATCGCATGTTGCAGTTTCTCTTACGCACAGATACGAGTACGCATCGCACATACAAAGAGATATTTAGTTGTGCCCCGATGATTAACAGCACCGATGCTTCGAAGAATGAAATGTTCATCATCTACAACTGCACTGTGTTTTCCTCCAGCGAATGTACGAACAAAATTTTCCTTTCCTGAGTTCGAAGAACCAAATACGTAACATGAGACCACATTACGGTCTGTGCTCATTGCTTTGCGCGTCAAACAACGACTCCTGAAAAAAACGAATAAATAAGTTAGACCATGTCCTGCTCATCCATCAACTAGACATACTCGACAAACTCAATTGCCGGAGAAAGCTTGTCGTTGTATCCCAAATAAAATAGTGTTTCAAGAGCTTTCTGCGGGTTCTCTTGCGCAACAAAGCTCCAGCAAGCTAGCCATACTTCAAGCGACAGCGTCGACTTGCTATCAACGATGTTTGTTTCATATAGCAGCGGTGGGGAAACACCTGAGCACGTTAACCATGGCGCACTTTCATCCTCGCAAATGGAAAAAATTGCATCCATCTCACTTTCACAAATGTTGTCATCCTTGTTTGCATCGAACTGACGAAACAAGTTTCTTAGGAAATCAATGGCTAGTGGCGTTAGCTGCGCAGACTGGTCCTTCTCGTGCGAAGAGAGCTGCGAGCGTTCAGGCGGAATTTCTAGATCTAGCATGTTATTGTATCCTAGACATCGCAGCACCTGCCAGCATGATTCCGGCCGGTTGCGATCGATAAAGAGCCACCACAAATAGATAAAGCCTTCTAAAAAAAGTCCACTGCGATCGGGAGCTACGCCAGATGGCACTACTGACGATAGAAACTCCACCAATGTGTCAGTCTCCGTAGATAGAAGACGCACGCCAAAACAGTCATACTGATATTCATTTAGCTCCTCCCAACTAAGTATGCCGCTGCAATTGCGATTATACAGGCGGAACGCTCGCTTAATTGCTTTCAGACATTTTGGTTGCAATTGCTGCAAGCTCGTACAGTATATGTAAACGAAAAAAATCCACCCAAATTTCCCAAACACGACGTACCCGGCTCTTCTCATTATAAAGTGGAGCGACGGGATACAACACTGCTTTCTGGGCCAAGAAGAAGGCTTGCGCTACCTGCGTAAAGTTCTTGGCCGAACACTCGACCTCTGACACCACAAACTAACACCAGTCGATAAATCAGTTGTCAAAATTATTAGTAACTTTTGCCTCCAGTTGAGGAGACTAACCGGATACGTGTTGACCAGATGCTGCACTTGGCTCGCGTACTGGCCGTCTGTGATAGGCATGACAGCGTTTAAGTCAACTTTATTGGCGACCAGTACGACAGGGATTTCCTTATTCATGGCGATAAAATCTAGCCAATGACGCAGCCGCTGGAATGTTTCGGGTCTTGTCAAGTCGTACACCAACAGGATGACATCGCTACGCTTGATTGCGTTCGACACGCGCATCACATCAGACGCGCGAGACGAAGTATCAGTAATAGAGATGATGACGTTTTCATCGCTCTCCTCGGCCGGGATCTGAACGGTGAGCAACACGCTCGGCACCTTCTCGCTGAAGTGGCGTGAAACGAGAGAGCATATGAGCGACGTCTTGCCTACTTTTTCGTCTCCTAAAACTTCAATGCGCACAATCTGCGGCTTTATCGGTAGCTTCGGGCGTGGTAGTTCCGCCTCATCTCGCGCATGCTTGGACGTTACGGTCGACGCCATCCCAAACAGGATACACACAAGTTTTACATCATCAAATGTTTTTCAACCAATGAAGATAGATATTGATTTATCGTGAACCGTCGTACGAAATTTCTAGGATCATTAAATAATACCGAAACAATTGCTGACTGTGGCTTTCGTCAGCTATACGCACCGCGTGCGAGCCACAGACCACGCCAGGAACTGTGCTGACGCTATAGACCCGTGATGGCTGACTCGAACTCTACCTCTGCGCCTGGAGCACGTATGCTTTCGTCAATCACTAAACGGCCTCGTGACTTAAAATGCAATCTGCAGGAAAATAGTTGTTATATGACGCGTCAGATGACCTCTACATCTGTGTTTGAGAATAAACGGAGAATATTCTGGCGCAATGTCGTCAAACAGTTTAACTTCACGGACCATTCGGAGCGAGAGTTGCTTCTGTCGCTAACGGAAGGTGTTTGTTGGTTGAACATGCGAGTGCTACCTAGGGACTTCATTTGTCGCCATCGAGAGATTTACTATCTTATTTCGACTCCGTATTACGAGCGGTCAGGTTCCATTGGACGCGACGTCACACGCACTTTTAGTATTTTTGAGCGAAGCCACCAGCATCAGCTTGCAGCACAACAAAGCGCACTATTTCGAGTGTTAAATGCAATTGCAGAGGCTGAGGATGGATATTGCCAGGGTATGAATTTTATTGCGGCGCTGTTTTTAGTGGAAGAGTTGTCGGAAGCTGACGCCTATGCTCTATTTCTCTATATGCTCAAAAATCGGCATCTGGCGGGAATCTACCATCGCAGTTCTATGTTCTTGGACGAATATCTGCAGCACTTTGATCAAATGTTTATAAAAGAATTACCGACGCTTCATCTCCACCTTTTGGAGCAAGGCTTCGTCGTGCCCATGTACGGTATCGAATGGTTTACAACACTCTTCTCGCTGTCGACAAAGACGGACCTTGCATGCGCGATATTCGATCTCTTCTTCGTCGGGATAAAGGACATATTTCTACGAACTGGATTATCAATTCTTAAGCTGCTAGAGCCCAAGCTTATGTGCATGACTGCTGAAGATTTTTTGCAAGATTTTAAATTACTTGTGAGAGAAGTGGACCCATATCAAGTAATAATGCAGGCTCTCACATTCCGACCAAATCATAATATGCACGATGAAGATACAATTGCGTATGTATCCCGTGAACATTTTCTCCGAAAAATCGGCACTCCGGATTCTTCTTGCATCGGTACTAGTGCCATAAGCAGTGAAAGAAAATCAGCTGATGGCAACGAAAAAACCTTCATGGGTATTTTTGGATTGCATCGGACGCTACCACCTGCGCTGGTAGATGCTATTGGTTCAGGAAACGGTTCACTTGTGCGTCAGATTTGGGAAGATCACGTGACAAGCCGTCACCACAGTGCTACCGCTAGTATTGTGCTTGCCAACGAGATTCTTCACGTTGCTATCTGGTATGGACGCGTATCGATAGCCTGTCTTGCGATAGGTCATTGTAATGCTGACGTTGACAATCGCGACGACGCTGGTTTGACGCCTTTGCACTTCAGTGTCATTAGAAATCAACCGGACATGGTACGTCTATTGCTTGCTAATGGTGCGAGTATGCAAAAGACTGGCATGCAAAAAATTTCACCGCTGGAATTGGCATATCGCTGGAAAAGGTGTGACACGACAGCAGCACGCCTTGTGTTAGAAAAAGAGGTGTGTCTATACTGCAACTCAAAATTTGACGTGCTAGACCTTGAAACAGAGGTGTGTGGTCATTGTGAATTTCGGTTTTGTTGTAAGCTGAAGTATGCGTTATGTATATCTAAGCATCAGTGTCCGAACGGATCGCGGGTTCGAGGGATTGGCATAGATCGTCTACTGTCCGAATCAACTGTGGCGACACTCGGTAATTATAATGAAGGTTTAGAAACCATTGATGACGATGAGATACATCTAGGTCGCTACAAAGACCGATCGAGAGGGTCAAGTACGTCGTCAACCGCGATTTCTTGTGCATCAACGTTTAGTGTTGTCGGAAGCGGTGTCACGCTAAGCCGAAGTATGTCCGACTCGTCTTCTCTGGAGTGTTCGACCTCGCCAGCGTTTTTTATGGACTCGCCGACGGCTATGTCGTGGCTAGGATCACCTCGCTTTGACGACACATCTCTAAATTTTGTCGATTTAGCACTATCTGACCAAGACTCCGACACCACTGAAGCTCACTGTACGGGTCAAGTGTCCAATCGTCTAGCTTGGCAAGCGACATATCCTTTACTTGAGTTTCCAGATCGC
This sequence comes from Peronosclerospora sorghi, assembly GCA_026184515.1. Classification (NCBI taxonomy): domain Eukaryota; phylum Oomycota; class Peronosporomycetes; order Peronosporales; family Peronosporaceae; genus Peronosclerospora; species Peronosclerospora sorghi. The sequence goes on along the minus strand of CM047587.1, from coordinate 19,926,839 downwards.
CCTGAGTGGTACTGCAACGCTCGCGAATGCCACTTCGTATTTGCACTATTCTCGCAAGCCGATAAGTGCCTAAGGTGTGATGGATACTTTTGCTCAGATCATGTCAATGGTCAAACCAAGTACTGCAGTGAGTGTCAGCGAGACCTATGTTATCTCCCTCAACGCTGCGACCAAGTTAATACCAATTGTAATCAAGACCATAAGAGTAAATTCTTATAATCCCGTCTCAAATTCCTCGCTATCACTACTGTCGCTGTCTGGTATTTGCGGACAACTTGAACTTCGCTAGTTTGTGTTACGCAAATTCCTGTACCCACACCTTCGTCTTCATGGCTGTCAATAGAATAACGACGAGCTATTATTTTGTACTGCCGATTTTGCTAATCGTGCTCCAGTCGTGTGATCGCCGTTGGAGCCTTCAACACAGCTAGCATGCTTTAGGTACTCTCGCTCTGGTTCATAGATTTGTTATGTAATCATCAATATCTAAACATAATGTAGCCCTTAACCATTTTCAATCTTCAGTGTTTCTGTACGAGACCGAAATATTGCAGCCTGTTCCATAAGCGCCTGGTAAGCATATCCTTTTGAAATCATATAACTCCACTATGTTATCGGAAACACTTTATTCAATAAAGTGTTTCCGATAACATAGTGGAGTAATATGATTTTTACCGGACAAGTCACTCGCGTGTACGAGGGTTTTGACGAGAAAATACAGCTCCTCTACAGTCCGTTGTATGTCCAGCCACCCTTAGTCAACCCGTCCACTACTAGAGCAAACGGGGGAGCACTTGGCATCAGTAGCTGAATGAACCATATTCAGTGAAGATCCAATATTATACTCCACGAGGCGTTAGTACCACATCCCCTTCAGGATTGCATTACATCCTCGCGCAGCACGTTTAAATCTCGGTGCCTTTATTTTCCTTGATCATCAGGTGTCGTAACATCGAATTCCGGTTTCGCTCCACTACTCACCGCAATGATAGCTTCAACACTTGAATTATCATGCTTAGCGAATGTGATAGCAGTAGAATTGCGGCGCGCTAAATGCGACAAACGCGGGAATACATACAATCATTGCTATCGACAAATTTGTAGCCCAATCGACCCGATTATTGTTTTTTTCAGTCACGTTGTCAAGATATTTCTCCTAATTGACCACACAAAATTGATTGTTCTCCACCGCACGGACTATAGCTAAACTAAGTATAGCTCCTCCAATGTATGAGAGAGCTAAATTTAATTTAGAAAAATTTCGTGACGCTCCACCGCGCACAGCCAAACGACCGACCAAATTTTTACACACACACACCTCTCCCCCCCTCTCTCTCTCTCTCTGCCCCTCCCCCCCTCCCCCCTCTCTCGCCCTCTCTACCACCTACCATGGACTCCTCTGACGAAGAGATCTTCGCCCTCTTTGACGACGACGAGTGTGAAGAGTATATGCTACTTCTTAACACCTTCGAAGACTCGAGCAGTGACGAGAGTCTCGGGGCAGTTCATGGTGGCTCGCGACCTGGACGCCGTTGCAACTTGGAAAGAGATCACGAGATGGGGAACCAACAAATTATGCGAGACTACTATGCTGACAACCCAGTCTATACAGACGCGTTATTTCGGCGTCGGTTTCGAATGCGGCGTACTTTATTTCTTCGTATTGTCCACGCTGTGAAGGAATGTGGCGAAGCGGACCCAAGAATTTTGGTCGTTTTTGCGTCAGCAGCACACCGATCGGCTTAGCGGCGATCGGATTGGTGGAAATCGAGGGGGCGTTTAAGCCTATCATGTGCAAGAGGTGTCAAGAACACGGATTTTGGTAAGTCACATGAGATTGCGTGTACCTACATATTTTCATGTGTGTACATATTGGGGACCATAGGGGATGTTTTTTCTTAGTCGTTAATTTTCTTGGTTTTTAACACCCGACGTGTGTCGTTTTTCCAGCCTTTAACACTCAACGAGAAGTCGTTTCGTCGCTATGCCCCCATCAGTCGCCTCTGCACGCCGCAAAGTGTTTGGAAGCAGAGGGTCGAGCAATCCCCTCCAGCTTATTATACCTGGCCGGGACGCGTTACAGGCGCACTTGGCCCGCCGTAAGTCCCTCGACGGGAGTACACATTGATCGGCTTTTCAAGCTCATGTTGCACACGTTTGGAACGTGTTATCAAGTTATTGGATTATTTTGTGGAGATATCGGTCGTGGAGTGTATCACGTTCTTATTGGATCTCTATATTGGAGTTTTGGACTTTTATTCTCGTATTGGTTGGGTTCTACGATCGATTGAGCGATCTGCCCTTTTAAGTATATTTACTTGGAGTATAACTGGTCTGTCCGTACCCAGGGTGAAGAGTTCCAGCCAGGGTACGTTACCCAGCACGGTCTCCCACATTTAGACCACAAGTCGATTTACAGCACCGATCCACCGAGTGTGTTACCAGCCCATTACATCAAGTACACAAGGTGAGATGACAAATGAATCGGACCAGGCGTCCTATGCTGATGATCGGTCGTCTGCTAGCAGCGGACGATCAGATCGGATCGTAAGCGAAGGTTCGCGGGGTACCCCCCCCCCGTAAGTTGGACGGCCGGGCACGATGGTGGTCAGGTTCTCGACACTACGGTGTTCGATTTTGAACTTGACTCCACCACAATGGTGCGCGTGCCCGGATCACTTGATGATCGTGGATATCACCTAGATGATATCTCGCGAAGCATCGACTATAATGAATTAAATGTGGAATCGTTCTGGAGAGGACATAAGGAACGGCTATCGCCTTATGTTCTCGTTGTCGACAAAGATGGCGATGTCCGATCTGGCCGGGCGGAGGACCAGATCGGGATTAATAAGTTTTTTCCTCCCCATAAGGCTCCCACCGGAGCCGATCGGACTATAGCAAGTATTGCTATAGTTCCGGAAAGGATCAGGACAAAAGTCCTGATCCTATGCATTTAAATGGATCTTTTGATGAAAAGAAAATTAAAGATGAAAACGACTTGGAGGCTGATCGGAACGATCCGATCCATGTTCCCAAGGTCCCCAAGCAGAGGCTCAGAATGCCACCCGGTGAAGATGACTTGGAAGAAAAGTCGCAGGTCGGGGATGGGGTTATCAAGGAAGAAGACCTGACTAGGATGTATTACATCCACGAGTTAAAGCGATTTACTCGTGAAGATCAGGTCATGCGGATCTTAAACCCCAGATCCCCGATCACCTTCTCGTACCCACCACCGAGCCGATCCAAAGCGATCGGCCGTTGCTATTGGTGAAGAACCTGCTGGCGATGTTGGCTGAGGTTCGCATAAAAGTGCAAAACCTCGCCAACGTACATAAGGTGTTTGATCTTGACACGTGAAGTTGGAGATGTCGATGTCGACCCTCCATGATCATTTGGTGCCGTTGGTGGGGGCGATTCGCCGCCCAACTCCCACCGTGGAATTGAAGGTCGCTGAGGCCACGGCAGCATACGATGATGTGTGCTCCGACGATAAGTCGTTGTATCAGTCTCCACCTGCCTCTAATGGCTCATCGGAGTTGGAGGTCTGTGTTGAGAGGATGACCATGGGGGCGGACCATACCCCCATGGGAGCATAAAAAGGACGTGCGGCAGCAAGGGGATGCATGGCATTCAGGGCCTCAGGATCCCCCACAGGCTTCAGTACCTCCAAAGGAGGATACCAACACGTTGCCCATGACCCAAGCTAACGTCCAAGCCATGTTTGAGGCAATGATGGAGCGTTTCATGGGAGAACGATTCCGATCGCCTCTGCTCCCGCATGCCCAGGACCGATCTGCCCGGCAAAATGTCGATACTTGCCGCGGGATGTTGATATGGAGTCAGTGGCATCAACAGATAAGGCTATCCGAGGTGGCAAACCAGTTGGCAGAGGAAGACGCAAGCCGCAGCCAGCTCGACCGCGCCGATCAAGCAAGAATAGCGATTACGACATGGAGTCGATCGGCGATCCGGATGACCACTATGGGTCAGACGGTGCAGGGGCGGGCAGAACGAGCAGGGTTAACCTAGCCTCTACAACCCCTTTTGATTGTGGATATACTGCGATCCCACGCATTCGCATGGCTGCGACAACGGATCTCAAGGACTTTACTGGCAAGGACTCCGACGAGGAGCAAGCCAGGTCGTGCTTTGGTCGGGTCAAGTATGCTTTCTTACGGGATCAGACACCAAAAAAGTAACGGTGTCTGATCTTCAGGGATCTGCTGAAAAGACCGGCTGCGAACGGGATCCAACAGTTGGGTCGGGATGTCCGATCTGACTGGGATCTGCTATGTTCAGAATTTGAGGGGCAGTACTGCAACTCTGGATTCTCTACCGCCCGCAAATACCACCATATGCAGAAGCGGGGCGACGAGACGCCGATCGAGTACTTGGACTGCTTGAACGTAGCTGCAATTCGCGCCGGGATAGTGATCAAGGCAGATCGGAAAGGCAGGAGTGGGAACAAGTCCGACCCGGACCGACCTCGCAAGAAGTGTTCTCACTGCGGGTCAAGCAAGCATGACAGTGGGGACTGCTGGAAGAAATTGATATGGAATAAATGCGAAAGACGCGTCCACCCCACCGATCACTGCCTCTTCGTGTGCAAGTCATGTGGAGAGATCCACGATGCCGGCCAGTGCAAGATCGAAGAGTTTTTCAATCTGATGCGCAAGTGGTATGAACGTAGATCGCTCGGCTCGATCCAGATTCCAACCTGGCGAGCGTTCTAGTTTAACATCTTTTCCACGACGGGTAAGCACGCGGGGATGCTTCCACCGGACGTGGAAAAGATGTGAAACTAGAACGCTCGCCAGGTTGGAATCTGGATCGATCCGAGTGATCTACGTTTGGCATCAAGGGATATGTCGGCAAGGAGAATAAAACACAATACATGTTCTGTTCTCAATTGCGTCGATCGGGATCATCCGGTCTACAATCTCACGACCGATGAATATTACCGATCGAAGGTGGTCATGCAGCTGGATCTTCTGCCTTGGGAATCTCGCGGATACTGGAAGTATCATGCGCCCTACAAATGGTTCAAGCAGGCGAAAGCCTGTGGTAAGATTAACAACCAGAAGGCAACGATGTTGTTCGGCTCTGGGGCCGAAGTTTCAATTATCGACTCCACCTTGCTCGTAAGGTAGGATGTCGTATAGACGATACCCAGAGACAAGAATGCGTTGGAATTGGTAAAAACTCTTATATGACCGAAGGAAAGACGCGCATGAAGATCACCGTATCGGGTTCGCTGGTCTACTTCTTCAGCGCTTGGGTTGGCAAGCTGGCCGATCAGGATGCCCTGTTAGGCATGGATTTCATGGTTCCGGCAGGTATTCGCCTAGATCTGTCTCATGGAGTGCTTACACTCCCGGATGAGGTCCAGATCCAGTTAGCTGGTCGGCGGCCCCTATACGGATCGCACACCGATCTGGTCAGGTGAAACCAAGATGTCACCATTCCAGTCGGCCAATCCGCTGATACCCCGGTCGACAAAGGTTTTCGTTCAAGGAAGTTATGGGTGACCAGGGGCAATCGGTGGGTGCCGACCTCTGTGAAGAGCGCCGGACGATTTGATTTTGTCCGAGTCACTAATATCGGTGACAAGCCGCTTACGACCGACAAAAATACTATTGTTGGCATGTGGCTAGCGGAAGGGAAGGTGCCAAGAAAGGCGGGGTTCGTCTCGATTGGATCGAGACGGTATGCGAGTGGCATAACTTGGCATACCAAGCGACCACCGATCTGGTCAGCGATGATGAACCGGTGGTAGAAGATACCTCACCTATGATGGAACAACCCAGCTACGTAACCCCGAAGAAGATGTTGGTTCGAAGAAAGGCACCGCAGTCGCCGTACACGGTGGACCATCAAGCAGATGAGCCAAGGTTGGTCAACATGGTGGTTTCACAAGAACAGGCGACAGAGGAGCCGGAAACAGAAACAGAAAAAGGGGAACATGGGATTGCTGGGGCGGACCACGATGGCGCGCCTAAGAAGATCGATGTCGTTGAAGAGCATCCCGCCGATCGGGAACAGCAGTGTGCAACCGGTCAGGACGTTTGGGTGATGTTGCCCCAGAAGACGATCAAGTTTGCATACATGAGGGCGGGGACCAGTACATTCAGGAGTTGGAGAGCCAGATGGCAGTCCTCCCTGAAGTGTCTGCTGACCCGCCATAAGTCACCTTGGACGATCTGCAAGTGGGTGATCGGGATCTCAACAGTCCCGATCAGATCGATCAGCTTAAGAAGATCATCTGGAAAAATAAACATCTGCTGATTGGGAAAGGCAATGCCTTACCCCCTGCTGCTCGCGGAGCGATCTGTGACATCGATGTTGGTGATGCCAAGCCGATCGCCCAGCGATGCCGACGTGTGGAGCACAGTACCTCGAAAAATTGTCCGATACTTTTAAAGGAATGTTGGCTACCAAGATTATTAAACCGTAGACCTCGCCGGGGGCCTCACCGATCATGATTGTGATCAAGAAGAACGGCGTCGACATCAGGTTGTGTATCGATTATCGGTTGGTAAGTCGGTTGACCAAGCTTATGGTGTACCCGATGCCGCTGATCAGCGATCTGCTAGAAGATCTTGACAATACCCTATGGTATTGACCACTGGACATGGCAAGTGGATTTTGGGTGGTTTCGATGACCGATCGGGCTCGCGAGATTTGTTACGCCGTTCGGTCTGCTCGAGTGGAACCGTATGCCGTTCGGTTTTAAGAACGCGCCCCAGATCTACCAGAGGATGATCGACAACGCATTGTAGGACACTTCAAGATCAGTACCGATCGGGACCCCACCGAAAACTATGATGTATTTACAGAGGGTGAACCCGATCGGGAAAGGTGGCCGTCCATTCTGGGGAGGCGATCGTATATCGACGACATACTGATCCCTGCTTCGTCATGGAGAGATCTGTGCGAGAAGGTTGAACGGTTGTTGGAGACGTGCGATCGCTGGAACCTGTCGATCAGTTCTGTGAACAGTTTTTGGGGCATGTCCAAGGTCGCCTATTTGGGTCATATGGTGTCAATCAGTGGGCTGGAGGCCAATCCCAAGGATCTGGAGTCACTGAGCAACCTCCCGTTTCCCAGATCACTGAAGGCAATGTAGTCCTTCCTAGGGAGCCTAAATTAATACAGCCACTTCGTTGAAGACTTCGCGATTTACGCGGCCGTGCTGTACGAGCTCCGGGAACTCGACTACCATATGTTGCGCGAAGGAGATCAGGCAACTACGGGAGGGCTGCGACTCTGATTTGCCTGCAGGTTTTCCGCAGGTGGAGGCAGAGGACCACATGACGCGTGCAAAGGTTGCTTTCGTTATGCTGAAGGCCAAGATGGCGACGGCACCGATTCTCAGACACTTCGATCCGGAAAAAATGCCGATCGTCATTGTGTATGCTAGTAAATGGGCCATTTCTGCCACTCTAGTGAAAGAACATGATGGAGTGTACTACCCGGTCACTTTTACGAGCCGGACGTTGAAGCCGAACGAAGTCAACTATCGGATCGTCGAAAAGGAAGTTCTGGCTTTGCTACGGATTTTGGATGTGTGCTACAACCTACTGGTCGGCCGATCTGTAAAATTTGTTTCGAGAAAGTCGACATTGGCCTGGCTATTATCGGCCAATGGGATGGACGTTCGGCTCGGCAGATGGTCAGCGATCTTGTCACAGTGGTCCGTCGAGGTCGTCAAGTGCACCAAGGGAGATTGGCTGCCAGTATCACCCCTCGGTATGAAGTGGACGAAGCTCTGATGGAGATTGCCCCAAGGAAGAAGCCTCGACAGTCAATCTCACTGACGCCACCGATCGTCGATCGGGATGAGGAACTCCTGGTCTTGAGTTTCGATGGATCGGCTAGCGTGAAGAAGAAGGTCGGCTCCTATAGTGCCATACTGTGGAAGTTACCACAATGGTCTATAGTAGCATCCGCCACCGATATCACGCCTGACATAACGGTCAACGAGGCGGAATATCGAGGACTCCTTCTATGTATTGATCTTCTGTCATCACAAAAGAATGGGCGGATCATCATATGTGGTGACTCCAACCTAGTGATAAGGCAGAACACCGGGGAGATCGACTGTAAGGCACCACGGCTATGAAGTTGTTGAATGATCGTGTGATGAAGGCACTAAAAGACTACCCCAACCACGAGCTGTTGCACATGAAACGGGATTGGAACAGAAGCGCCGACCACCTTGCGACCCAAACCATGCGGTACCAGATTAGGGCGACTGTCACCGAGGAGGCCGTTGTACATGAACTTATGGACATAAACAGGCTCTCGGAGTTCATCAGGCCCAAGGACAGCCCTGATCAGGTACATGTGATTGCGGCGACTAGATCGCGAACTCGGAAGTCTCGCCGATCGTTCCCAAAGGAAAGGATGAGTGAGTACGTTGTACAACAGCTAAGGGCGGAACGGATCCTCAAGGCGTAGGACGAAGAAGAGTGGATCGTCAACTTGAAGGCCTATATGCGCGGTGAACTGTCCAAGTTAACAAATGATCAGGAAAAAGAGTGTACCAAGATCCTCTTATACTGCTAGGCGCACGACCCAGACCGGTAGCGCGCGCAGTGAGTGTTGTAGTGAAAGGGAGTTTCTCCCTTAGCTACCCCCTTTCTAAGGGAAGCCTTGTATCAAGGCGTTAGTCTTTACTAACAGTAAACCAAGGGAATCTTGGCCCCGAGTAAGAGAGCGATCTCTTACTAAGCCCTTATATAAGGGCGTATCGGCTAAGTAGAGGCGTATCGCCGCTTAAGAAAAAGTCTTCCTCTGTGCGCTAGCCGCACCGTGCGTGTACGCACCTGCTACATCTGGTAGCACTTGTAGTCAATCCAATGTGTTGGTAGACGACAACATCCTCTGCAAAGGATGAACCAAGAGGATTGGGGTAGGCTAACCCCCGTCCAACAAGAAGCTTTAAAAAGGCTGTTGCCATCTTGGATGATGATGGTATGTGTAGCCAGTTCGTACACGCACGGTGCGGCTAGCGCACAGAGGAAGAATTCCCTTTAAGCGGCGTTCGCCGCTACTTAGCCGATACGCTCTTATACAAGGGCTTAGTAAGAGAGAACTCTCTTACTCGGGGCCAATATTCCACTTTGGTTTACCAGTTAGCACAAGCTAACGCCTTAACACAAGGCTCCCTTAATAAGGGGGTAGCTAAGGGAAGAACTCCCCTTACGCTACTACACTCACTGCGCGCGCGACCGGTCGAGGTCGTGCGTCCTGCAGTCTTTTGAGTGAAATGTAAACTGAATGTATATTTAATATGTAATTAGCCTAAATTAATTTGAACTAATGTAAACTATATGTAATACTAAGTAGAACTTACTAAATTCGTACCTAGCTAAAATGTAGTGTACATCACCTCTGTACTAACACGTGGCTGGCTGCCACGCCTCCACCAAGGGCTTCTGCCCTCATTGGTTAAAATAACCAATGGTCCAAAACCTTTCGGACCGGTCAATACTGACCCCAACCGTAGTGTACTCACGTACACCACATACTAAATGTAACCAGAATGTAACCCTGTTACGGCCTCCCCCATCAAGACTATTGCTTACGCAATAAATCAATTTTAGTTGTAGAACTCCAACTTCCAGAACCTATGGCTAACCATGAGCACCATTAGTGGTGCTGTGGATTCTCTTCAAGAAGAGGAGGTAGACTATTCCTTGAACTCGGAGGTGGATGCCCTTGGGGATATGTCCCCAAAGGCTGACCGCTCCGACAACGTCGAACGGCTGTGTCAACAGCCTAATCCGTTCCCCACACGTGGGGTAAATGCACTAACTAGTGCGCCACCCCTGCCAATGTCGGATGACACATCCGAATCGCCGAAGGCGATCATCACCAATGAGCTGGACGCAGCTCAATAAACCCAACTTGCCACACAGGCACTAAGGGCTGCGTTACGCGCCCCCAAACGCCCGCCACGGGCGGCATATAATTTTGAAGGTCCTCGTGACCTTTCAAAGTGGGCTAAAAGTATGGTAAGGAATGGTTTAGCATTCTATACCCCTGCCCCCGCGGCTGAACAGCCGTATCAATACGAACGCCGGGAGAAACTCCGGCAACAACCGCTTACGCAAAAGCAGTTCACTAGCGTCTCATACCGAGAACGCCTCGACAGGCAGGCACAGGATTCCCCTGTTGAGAACCTCCGCGAGGTTCCTATCATTCTCTCTCCGGGAGAAAATGCCGAAGATGCAGAGAAGAATTTCCGCGCTTGGGCGGAAGGGGATAATCGCCTCCCCATCTTTAATGAGCTGCACAACAGCTATTCCCGTCGTGACGCTTGGGTGGAGAGGGCGTTGCGCATAACATTCGCCAGAGCCAAAGCGATGGAGCTATTACGTGCCCCTTATCGCACGCGCTACGCCAGCGCCCCTGCCCCTGCCCCTACCGCAGTGCCAGAGGACAGTGTGAGCGCCACATCTGCATCCGGCGAACTCCCAAGTACTGGGAGTGAAGGGGCTTCTCGCGCCCCTTTGGTCGTTGACACGCAGCGGGATTCTCCCGCTCGAAAGCGTCAACGACGTCTCGGCAATCCTGCCGTAGGGGAATCTCGGACTCCCACGAACTCTGTGAGTGTGGATAACCCTTCCACTTCACCAGATACTGGGTTTGACCCCGATGATGGCTCCGCGCCATCAGACGCTCCACATGAATGTGGAGTACCCTCCGCATCAAGCATTGGAGGGGAGGTCGCGCAATTGCGACATGAGATTCGTGAGCGCTGTGATCGACACAGCCGTCACAACTATGAAGTTCACGAGAGACTTCGCGATGAGTGGGATGCCACTGAACGCTTCGAGGGGCGGCTTTCCTCTCTCGAGACGACCGTTGCGCAACTTCGTGGTCGCATTTTAGTCCTGTCGGGCTTCCTCTACCCTATCGTGTCTTACGGCTCTTATGGATATTCGCCTTACCAACCCCCTCCAAGAGGGGACCCGCCTCCGGGTCCTGGTATGGCTGAAGCATACCCACATAGAAGGTTGGATGCGTACGCATCACCTTCGGGATGTCCAAGGTATACGACAAGCCCTTTCGGGCTAGTACCTTAAAAGGCCCCACAAACCTGGGGCGCAGTTTATTCCGCAACACGTTGGAAACTGCATGTGTAGGAAGATTTTTAGCGTTTAATAAAACACTTTTTCCTACTTTTTACACCTTTTCGTTACGCCGCCCCTTGCGGTCGGCTTGCTCCTTCTGCTTGTCTTGGCTTTCCGCCATGGCATCGCAGTCGTGTCGTAAGACACTAAGGCGCGTCGATAAGAACTTATCGATGTGCTTTCGCACCGATACAGGGCTGACATCAGGGAATCCTCCCCCCTCAAGCCCTGGGCCATACACACGTGGCGTCAACGGAACCCTCGGATTCACTAATCCGTTCACGTAAAACGGGGTAAACCCCGTAGATGCATGTACCGAATTGTTGATAGCAAATTCAACCATCGGAAGCATCTCACTATAACTCTTTGGAGAATCCGGACATAAACTCCGGAGAATATCCTCCATAAAGCGATTAACGCGTTCCGTCTGACCGTCCGTCTTCGGATGATCCGCAGTGGACATGAGGATCTTGGTGCCTAGCACCTTAAACAACGCTCCCCAGAACTGTCCCGTAAAACGGGGATCCCGATCCGACACAACGGAATCGGGTAGACCATGCTGTCGAAAGACACGGCCTAGGAACACTTTTGCTGTTCCTTGTCCATCTATGGACTCTGGCACCGCCGCCAGGTGAGCCATATTGTTCAAATGGTCTACAAAGACCAATATGCCGGTGTTCCCGGCCTTATCCTTCGGAAAACCGAAGATAAAATCCATATTAATGGATTTCCAACACTCCGTTGGAACGGATAAGCTCGCCAAAGGCGCATCTGAACTTGCAGAGGGTTTAACCCTCTGACACGTCTCACAGGTGCGTATATACGCACCGGCCCACTTATACATGTTGGGCAACCAATACAAAGCGCTTAAAGCGCTGTAGGTCTTATCCCGACCTAAA
>CM047587.1:19883936-19914396 GCA_026184515.1 Peronosclerospora sorghi | reverse complement strand
TTCCACTTTGGTTTACTAGTTAGCACAAGCTAACGCCTTAACACAAGGCTCCCTTAATAAGGGGGCAGCTAAGGGAAGAACTTCCCTTACGCTACTACACTCACTACGCGCGCGACCGGTCGAGGTCGAGCGTCCTGTAGTCTTTTGAGTGAAATGTAAACTGAATGTATATTTAATATGTAATTAGCCTAAATTAATTTAAACTAATGTAAACTATATGTAATACTAAGTAGAACTTACTAAATTCGCACCTAGCTAAAATGTAGTGTACACCACCTGTGTACTAACACGTGGCTGGCTGCCACGCCTCCACCAAGGGCTCCTTCCCTCATGGTTAAATAACCAATGGTTCAAAACCTTTCGGACCGGTCAATACTGACCCCAACCGTAGTGTACTCACGTACACCACATACTAAATGTAACCAGAATGTAACCCTGTTACAGTCGCGACTTGATGAAGACGACATCCCGCACGACAATTTTGTTGGGCTCATAACCCTATTGGAAACCTGTGGAGGTGATGGCAACGTGGTAGAATAGGAACTGAATATGTATTAGAGCCAACTTTCTCTCTCTCGCTTTGCTCTTGTGCCCCCTTGGGAGTTACGAAACCCTATTGGGAGTTACGAAACCCTCTTGGGAGTTACGAAACCCTCCTGATGGCACTTCAACATGCGTGGTGATGAAACGGATACACAATATATCCGGAATCCAACACATCCCGAAAGCTTGCTGCATCCTGCGGTCCAGCGCCACAGACAGCCATGGGCACAACATCCTCTTCTTCATCCTCCATCTCTGCCCACTGGTCACCGAACAAGGAAAGAGCATTGTGGAGGACAGTGCACGCAAAAACCCAGCGAATTATTCCCTTCATGGAATATGGAGTTGGCAATGGAGTACGAATTTCGCGCAGAGATGCAAATCGAGACTTGAGTATACCGATGAAGTGTTCATTTCGTACTCTGTACTTCGCCAAGCAGTAGTTGCATTCCATATTCATCTTCAAATTAGCTGCGGGAGCTTTGAACGCTGGAATCAAGGTGGGAAAGAGTGTATAGTCGGAATCTCCCAACAGATCTTCCCCATCATCAAAGTACAAATGAGGTGATTTCTCCAGATTCATTTCTTTATATACTTTAGAGTCCGCACACGATCCAGGCCACCCAACGTGAAAAGCAGTAACGCGCTTGTCCTGATTGCAGAATACCTGCATGTTGATGGAGTACCTCTGCTTCCGATCATAGTAGATGACTGCCCCATCTACGTTGGGTTTCTGAGATAACGGCAAGGTCATCCCGTCCACAAACCCAACACAACCAGGAAAAACTTCTTCTGCCAGACACGCCTTGATCTCGCGTTTTCGTTCACGGTCCGGCCAACAGACCCACTTAGCCAATCGCTCATTAATTGCTTGTACAACTCGGTTGGTAAACAAACATACTGTTCCGTATCCGAAGGCAAAGGTGCGGCAAGCTTCACCAATAGATGCACCGTTTCCATAGTGTCCGATGCGCGACACAGAAACTGCCACCTGCCACCCCACAGACGTTTGTTTGCCTCTACTTCTGTTGTGGAAAACCGCGCTGTCACTCAGCTCCTCAAAGAGCGCCATGAAAGCAGACCGAGCTGTGCGGACTGCTTGGCAAAACTCTACGTCAGATAAGCTCATGAGTTAGTGCAACCAGAGATCATGCGACTGTGGTTGTGGCACCGCGTCGTATATATAACGCGAACTTAAAATCAGAGATAGTAACTCCCTAGCATCCTCAAACGAAGCCTCGTCGTCGTTCGAGTAGGCGAATAAGCCTGCAAACTCAAGTTGAGTAATAGCAGAACGTCTTGCTGAAACGCGAGGCATGGCAGTTGGGGTTGCACTGTGAGTCTGTGATAATTAATTAAATTATAGTGTGGGGGAAGAGAAGGGTTATATCATATTGCATATAAACACGTCATATTCGGGAATATAAACTTCATATGGGTGATATAAACTTCACCCATATAACATGCTATATGGTTAAGATTGACAACACCTTACTAACGATTCAAGTCTTCATCCATACATAACTGAGGTCACAGGGATCAGATACCAAGCAGACGGGAAGAAACACGAAGTGACGATATAGGTGTGTGCGGATGATTATTTCGAAGAGTTTAAAGTGGTTTTTTTAATCGTCAACAAAGAAACAGGCACTCATGTATTCGCGATCTAAACATATTTTACAGATAGCAAGGCTTAATTCACGTAAATATAGTCCATGTTTAGTGTTACAGCCTTGTTGTAGTGGAGTCTGTTAGCACAGGAAGGTGTGGGCGACGACGCTTGTTCACTTGAGTGCTGTGAGCTTTGCGGTGCGCGTGCGATGTTGGCTCTTTATAGCCGCTGCTATAAGTGTTTTATGCCTTGTGATTTAGTCTTTAAAAAGAGAAGTAAGATATATTATATAATTAAAATAATTTTAAGCCAATAAAATCTACTTAAGTTTACTAAGCGCTATAGACTTGAAATCCTCTAACACCATGTATTCAGGCAATTACAGCCAATCCGTTTCCACCATAAGATTTCACTCGAAAGCCAAATATGGCTACCTCGAAAATCGACATTGTCCATGCGTCGGTAAAGCGATAGATGGCAACACTAATATTGACAGACCTCAGGTGTTGGTGAACTGGGACTTGCTTAACAGAAAATACATTAGAAGTATTGTTCTTTGCTGTCGTTCATCCAAACGTTCGTACTGCGTGACACGTGTTCCAGTTGTTACGTACTGATGTGCCAAGTTACACTCCACTTAGATGCTCCGAGCAAGTAGCGAGATAGCGAAAAATAAAACAACAAACGTAATCTTATGTACCACAGTACTTGCGCAACTTATACGTAAAAGCAGCGACCCAAACCAACAACCACGTGATACGAGAATCCAATACGCGAAAACAAATCTAACTGCCACTGCAGTGTACCAAGTAATCAACGTAATAAACTCCAAACAAGCCGCGCACTGTAGCGCGCCTTTTCTCCACTCGTAAAATCCACACGTGAGTCAATAATCAAATTCAGAAGTGATTTATTAGTGTTAAGTGTATACCTAAAACTAATAATATGCAAACACGCAATGTTTTGTACCTAACCTAAAGTTATGTACAATACATTAACTTTTCACTGTAAAGTCGCTGAAAAACCGAAATGGCGACGCGAGCTGCAGCGCAAAAAGCGTGCGCTTCTAACACTCCTTCTCGACTTTTCCGTGAAAACTAGCTACTCCATCCCAACCGCCGCTAGTCCAAGACCATCCTGCGCACGTTTCAGCCTCTCAGTATTTAACGGCTTTGTAAAAACTTCGGCAAGGTTCTCATCCGTAGGTCGGTAGCTTGCCTTGACGACTCCATCCTTAGACTTCGATAGTAAAAATTTCACACGAACATCCATGTGTTTTGTCTTTGATGTTTTACCATCACCTTCCAACATTTTTATTGCCGCCTGGTTGTCGCAAAACAACGTCATCGGCAGAGCAACCTTCAATCCGACTTCACTTGACATCTCCTTGAAACCGGTCAGCTCACACAGAGCCACTGACGCTGCATAAATCTCGTCCTCCATCGTCGAAAGTGAAACACAGGACTGTCTCTTGCACACTCAGTGCACAATGCACCCTTCCACAAAAATCACACCACCACTTGTGGACTTCCGATCCTCTTTTGAACCAGCGAAATCTGCATCACAAAATCTCACGATATTAACTTCATCTTTTTCCTTGGATTTTGCGTCTGCATTCACCTCCAAACGCAACTTCATGTTCGACGTCCCCTTGAGAAATCGTAAGATCCTCTTCGCCTTCATTCAATCTAGTTTAGAAGGCGCATGAGCTCTGCGCGTGGCCTTGTGCACTGCATACGCAATTTCCCGCCTGCAGCAGCGCGCGATCCAAAGTAAACTTACCGTCAACGACTGAAAGTTCTTGATCGTCGGCGCTCGATCATTTCCACAATTTTTTAACATATCTTGGTCCTTGAGGTTTTGATTTTTGAATTCATCCCCGATCGGTGCCCTCACTGTGTTCGCCTCCTCCATACCATACATCTTCAGGAGGTCCTAGATCAGGACTTCTTGATCAAGAAAATAACTATGACTTTCTTGGTACTCCACCCATTTCCCGAGAAATTTTGACCTTTCGCCCAAATTTTTTTATTTCCAAATCCTTGCGCTCCTCGAAAAAATTCGTCACATGTACCTGTTTCGTTGCCGTGACCAATAGGTCATCCACATATACACCTACCACGACCGTTTAGCCACAAACCTTCTTGAAATACAGACAACCGTCTGTGAAACTTTGTCCATAGCCTTGACTTAGGAGAATGGAGTGCAAGAGGCGGTTCCATTACCTCCCTGCCTGCTTCAAACCGTAAATAGTTTTCTTTAACTTTAAAACCACATCGCTTGAACTTCCAACTTGCAATTCCTTGAGTTTTTCTTGTTCGACTTTCATTCCGCTAGGGGTGAACAAATATATTTCATGTTCGTCCTCCAACGCTGGCACATAAGCGTTGGGGATGTCCCCATGGATCGCTCGTACTCTCCATTTCCGAGAAAGCATCATAATAAATCGAACAGTGTTCATCTCCATGACCGCGGCAAAGGTTAGTTCATAATCGACCCGGAAACGCTGCTAGTTTCCACAAGCCACTAACCTCGCCTTGTAGCGCTCCACTTGTCCATTTGAATCGGTTTTTATCTTGAAACCCATTTTGAATGCAATGGTTTGGTATTGGCTGGATTCTTGACTATCTCCCAGACTTCGTTGCCTTCCAACGCCTTGATTTCTTGATCTATCGAATCAATCCACTTATCAGCGTCCTGGCGACCCATCGCATCGCGATAATTTCTTGGGTCACCCTCCATTACCGTGTTAATCGACGCTTCCTTTTCTTCATCGTCACCGTTGTCCTCTTTTTTGCTTTCCGCCTGAGCCATGCGCTCGGCGTACTGGCGCGTGTCATGACGATCCCTCGTCCAACGCGGCTTTCTTTTTGTCTGCTTTCTCGCGATTTGCTCCACGCTTGGCGTCAACGCGTCTCCTTCTGACCCTCGGTCACTTGGTGGAGCTTCCGTATTGCATTCTTCGGCTTCTCCAATTCTTAGCTGCCGGTTTTGCACGTCCGTAAGTGTTTCTACGTTCTTGACGTGCTGGGTGACGGTCACCTTCCGTTCATCCTTCAGATATACCTTGAAACCCTTGGTCTCCTCACTTCGGCCGATAATTACCCCGACCTTCGCACGGTGCGCGAGAGTATTCTTTCCGGGGTTCCTGTACACGGTACACGTCGATCCAAAGGTCACAATACCGCCTAGATTTGGTTTGTTTCCAGTGAGAACTTCCAGAGGCGACATCCGCTTGGAATTTGCGCTTGTCGGGGTGCGGTTCAGCACATAGGCTGCATACTCCGCCGCATCTCCCCAAAATGACAAATTTAATCCACTTCCGAACAGCATTCACCGGGCAATATTCATCACAATCCGATGCATGCGTTCGGCCTTTCCATTGCTGGCTTGATTTCCGTCCTCGCTTATCTGCCGAGCGATACCGGTACTGCGACAAAAGTAATCGACATTCCTGTATTCCATTCCTCCATCAGTCCTTAGAACGTTAATCTTGCACCCAAATGTTCTTTCGAAGAATGCCAAAAAAATGCTCGAATTTCTTGGCCGCAGCAACCTTGTTCTTGGCCGAAAAAGTCGTAGTGTAGTTACTCTTGAAGTCGATAAAGTTAACCAAGTAACAATTGCCCAAACGATCTATCGGTGTGATTGGACCTTTAAGGTAGGAACAAATCACACCACCGATCCGCTCAACAGGCACGTTTTCACCGCTGTCTTTCTTCGACTGCTTGTTCTTGGATTGCTTCCCTTGCGCGCAGGTAACACAGTTCCTGCGCGTCTCGTCCGTGATACGGATTCCATATTCCGGCTCCTTTTCCAACCTCAGAATTGTATCATAATTGAGGTGGCCAATCCGCACATGGAAGTGCATCAGCGATCCACTTTGGACGTCGTCGTCCGGCGTGTAGTTTTCTTCCGTCGGGTATTGCACCGACATGATCACTTCTTTGTACGCCTTTTTTGGACGATCCACTTCACCTTCCACGGTGAACACATTATTAACTGAGCGAACTTGAGTGATCGGGAGGCGCTTGTCATGCCTGACAAGCGTCCCTTTCCCATCCACGTAATCAATGACGAAACCAACCTTTTCGAAAACACCATACGAAAATGTGTTTCGGGCTGCTCCTTCTACGTAAAAAACATCTTGATTCTCACGCGAGTTTCCGAGTTCCCATGTACGAAACGAATGTATATCGTGCTCTTCTTGGTGATAACGAAAGTTTTTCCATCCACTTCATGGCACTGACGGTATACAGTCTTCACATCCGTCAAACACGTAAATCCGGCGTCAGGTGCACACTTGCACCGCTGTCCAGAATCCATGTGTCTCGACCGGATTGCACATCATTGCCAGCAATCATTAACGCGAAATCGGATTTCGGAATCTTCTTCTTCTTAGGGCATTCCCTCTTGAAATGCCCCTGCTCGCCACATGCGTAGCAACCGCGATTTTTCGCCGCCATAGCCTTTTTAGGCTTTTCCACAATCATATTTATTGATCCGTAGCAATGAACTTTCTGCCTCCGGCTGTTAAACCCAACAGCCTGCGCAAACTGGCAGATTTCTTCAGCTTGCTGCAGGTGGTACATCCTTACGTTATTGTAACGTGACATAAAAACGTGTGACATCCCCGGCACGGCATGGTAGATTATGTTATCTAACACCATTGCGTCGCAGCTCGCTCCTACTGCATCCGCCACTGCCGTGAGGTATAGGAAATGGTCTGGCCAACTCCTTCCTGGTTCCTTGGTGCACCTAGGAGTTTCATCCCCTTCGCGTGCGTTATACGCACACTGAAAGATGCATACATCTTATTCATGATATGCCACAACGCTGGTTCTTCTTTCCACCAGATTTCCGCAAACCGGTCGTAATATGCTTCCGCTGGTCCAGCCAGATAATGACCCAGCAATTCGACCTTGATGTCTTCCGTCCATCTAAACCCGCAGCATTCTTCAGCGATCGATATCTGCCTGAAAAACTTCGTTCCCCAGCCCCGAAATCCAGACCCAAGATCCTTATACGCTTCAGTTCCATCGAACGGCCGGATCTGGAGTTTCTTCTCCTTGGCCGTCGGTGGTCTTGGCATCAGGTATGGCTGCACATGAACATTTCCAGGCGCTGCATACGCCTGCTGAAAGTTCCCAGGGGCTACGTATGCCTGCTGGTACTGATTCGAGGCTTGTTGTTGCATATATACGATCGTCTGTTGCACGTAGGCATTTCCGGGGTTAGCGCCCCCGCCCCTAGTGAACACATCCTTGCCGGCTCCACTATTATTCTTGAAGCACATTTTTCCGGCGCTTCCGACGTTTCCCACGTCTTTCTCCTCATCTCTTCCATCCAGGGAGGCCAAGATAATCTTGGTGTCTCCCTTTGACTTCGGCACCGCATTTTTTGACGGCGCCCACTTGTTTAACGATGATTCCAAATCATCAAAGCGACTCATCATATGTGCGAACAATCGCATCATATCCTCCGGGTTGACTGTCTGATTCGACGAGTCACTGGCCTTATTTGGGCTCATAACCTGTTCTTTTCTGTCGTTCATCCAAACTTTCGTACTGCGTGACACGTGTTCTGTAACAGGGTAACATTCTGGTTACATTTAGTATATGGTGTACGTGAGTACTACGGTTGCGGTCAGTATTGACTGGTCCGAAAGGTTTTGGACCATTGGTTATTTTAACCAATGAGGGCAGAAGCCATTGGTGGAGGCGTGGCAGCCAGCCACGTGTTAGTACACAGGTGGTGTACACTACATTTTAGCTAGGTACGAATTTAGTAAGTTCTACTTAGTATTACATATAGTTTACATTAGTTTAAATTAATTTAGGCTAATTACATATTAAATATACATTCAGTTTACATTTCACTCAAAGACTACAGGACGCTCGACCTCGACCGGTCGCGCGCGTAGTGAGTGCAGTAGCGTAAGGGAAGTTCTTCCCTTAGCTACCCCCTTATTAAGGGAGACTTGTGTTAAGGCGTTAGCTTGTGCTAACTAGTAAACCAAAGTGGAATCTTGGCCCCGAGTAAGAGAGTTCTCTCTTACTAAGCCCTTTTATAAGGGCGTATCGGCTAAGTAGCGGCGAACGCCGCTTAAAGGAAAGTCTTCTTCTGTGCGCTAGCCACATCGTGCGTGTATGCACCGGCTACATCTGGTAGCACTTGTAGTCAATCCAACACCTGTGTTGGTAGGCTACGGCATCCTCTGCAAGGGATGAATCAGGACGATTGGGAAATGTTTACCCTCGTCCAGCAGGAAGCCTTTAACAGGCTGTTATCCTTACTGGGTGACGAAGGCATGCAGCTCCTAGTGGAGCAGGGCCTTGAGGCCGTGAAGGCAAGGGTCAATGCCCTCATCGCCCATGAGGCGGGTTTAGGTGGAGGTCGTTCCACGGGGGTGCGTCCCCCATTGTCCTTTAAGATAAAGGAATTCACCGGTGAAAAGGGTGATAACCTTTATGTGCGGCTACGAGAGGTCGAAACGGCCTTCGCCACAGCGAATGTGATCGCTGATCACTTGCAAATGTGACTTGCACTGACCCATCTTACGGGTGAAGCCCGTGCATGGGCGTTTACGTGTCCGGATTCGGTCACGGACGTGTTCCCAAACTGGGAAGCCCTTAAGCGAAAGCTTATGGACATGTACGCTACGCCTGATCTGGTTTTCCAGAATCAGCTGGCGTTTTTGAGGTGCCGTCAGGGCACTAAGGACTTGGAATCATATATCCAAGAACTTAAGACCCTGTTGGCAGGGATGTACGCGAAAGCGTATTCGGACGATGTGTCCATCCCCGTCTTCATGGGAGGCCTGAGAGAAGGGCCAGCACGTTCGGAGCTCTTCCGATGCCGACCCCAATCCCTGGGGGAGGCGTTTAAGATGGCGTTCAACGCCGAGAGGAACTTTCGTTCCTCTAAGGTGGGTACCGAACCCATGGACCTGAGTCAGGTCGAAGCGGAGGAGAAACCTCCCGTTAAGAGTCACTCTGACTCTACTTCTCAGAGATTCAAGTCGGAGCTCTTTGCATTGCTGCAGCGGCATGGGCCGCTGATATGCTTCCTGTGTGGAAGCACGGATCATCTGAGGAACAGATGTCCGAAAAATCCCCAGCGAGACACTCGCTATAAGGGGCCAAGGGTTGGGAAGAAGCCCTTTCCCAAGACGTCGGGAAACGACGGCTCCCAGTAAGTGCGGGGCTCTCTACTGGGGGATCCCTCAGTGCTGTTAAGACCCAGGGTAGGGGACGACAGCACAAAGCCCCGAGGGAAACGGTGCTTTCTAGCACCGAGTTGGTGTACCAGCCAGGTTTGCTGGTAGTCCTTGCGGACGTGAAAGACTTTGATAAGCCTTGGAGAGTCTTGCTAGACTCTGGAGCGTCTGACAATTATGTCCGACGAGCCTCTGTTGTGAATAGTCGGATGTATGCCGAAGGCCCTAGAGGCGCGTTCTCGTGACGTTGTCACGGTCCGTCTTGCGACGGGCGTACAGGTTTCTGTACCCAAGGTCTCGATTGACCTTAAGCTGAAGTTTGCAGACTTCGACAGCTTAGAACGTTGCCTAGTCCTGGATTTGGACCTGAGGTATGACCTCATTCTGTGCATGAAGTGGCTGGAACGCCACGAGCCATGGATAGACTGGAAGTCTAAGTCCATTGGCTCAACGCACCCGCGATCGGATGAAGCATTCGCGAGTCACGAACCCACCTTTGATCGATCTCAAAAGCGATTCTGGCGTGAGATGCCAGAGATTAGGATGTCTGAAATGATTAGTCCCAATGAGGTCATGGAAGTGTTCCTTGACGAGGGGGATTCGGCGGTTAATCCCCATGCCGATATAGGCGATACTGGTGAGTCGCCAGTGGTAGAGGTGGATTCCTCTGAGGTTAAGCGCGAGGCGCTTCCTAGAGAAGAGACCCGTAGTTTGTCTCTTCTGCAGGTCGGGGTTCCCGACCACGCCGTGTCCGGCGAACAAGTTGCGACTCCAGTTGTAGGGGTAGAGACCCCTGTGGTTAAGCGCGAGGCGCTTCCAAGCGAAGAGACCCGTAGTTCGTATCTTTCGCACGTCGGAAATGATTCCGACCACGCCTTATTAGGTGAGACCTCTGTGGATAGGCGCGATGTGCTTCCAATAGATGGGGCAATTCACTCCCCCCATCTGGGTCCCGGGATGAGTCCCGGGATGTCTCCCGAGGCTAGTAGTCAGCAGTCCTATCGGATACTGAATAGCGTGACAGGTGTTGTCACGGAAGGTGTAAGCCTGGAACGGTTTCCTGGGGTAGGCGAACTGTTGTCGTTGGAGGAGGTGTCCTTCAACAAAATTGAGACGGCTGTGAAAGCATGCCGTCTCAATTTTGTTGAAGTACACCTCCTCCAACGACAACAGTTCGTCGACGAGGTTGTCGTATTGCGTCCGGAAGAGGAGTTGAACTCCTCATCCACAATGGACGAGTCAGTTTTGGTGCAAACCAAACAGGCATTGAATTCCCGAAGCGGCCTCAAGATCCTTACGGATCCTGAGGACCCTTACCATTCCTTACTTAAGTAATTCGGAGATTTCATTAGTGACAACCCGCCGATGGTGTTACCACCGGATCGGGGAGTCCAACATCAGATTGACTTGGTTCCTGGAACCAAATACTGCGTCACTAGGCAGTGGCCTCTCGCCAAGGAGCAATGCGACGTCATCGACGCATTCTTCAAGGGGAAAGAAGAGGCAGGGATGGTACAGGATAGCGAGTCTCCCATTCATCTCCCGCTTTTTGTGTTCGTAAACCGAACGGAAAGTGGCGCATTGTGCATGCGTACAACAAGCTGAATGCACCTACTGTACCCATGCAGACTCCGATTCCTCGGAAGGATGTCCTCCAGAACAATATGGCGGGCTGTACTGTGTACAGTGCCTTAGATCTGGTGGACGGGTAGTATCAGGTGCTCATGCGAGCGTCCGATATTCCGCTGACAGCGGTTATCACGCCTAGTGGTATGTCGTGGGAGTGGCTTGTTATCCCACAGGGGCTTTCAAATGCACCAGCGACTTTTAATCGCTTGGTGAGTCAACTCTTTCGCCTTCATAGAAAGTACGCTCAGACGTACTTCGACGATATATTCGTTCATAGTCGTGCGGAAGGCGACTCGTCTGATGTTCAGACGCACCTGATACACCTTCGAGTGGTTCTCGAATGTATGCGGGAGCATAAGTTATATGCGAACGCATCCAAATGTATATTTGGTGCTGAGGAAATTCCTTTCCTCGGATGCTTTATCGGTAAGGATGGAGTGCGGGCGGATCCCGCGAAGGTGAAAGCCATTGTGGAGTGGCCTTCGCCTGTAAATCTTAGAGATTTACGGAAGTGGCTAGGATTAGCCAATTATCTCCACAAGTACAGCGAGAACCACGCTGAAATGGCGAATTCATTGACCGACCTTCTTAAGAAGGATGTTGATTGGTGTTGGGAAACTGAACACCAAAACGCTTTTGAAGCGGTTAAGGGGAGCTTGTTAAAAGCTCCCGTTCTTGCTCTCCCAGACTCTGGGAAACCATTAGTGTCGTCTGCGACGCCTCCGATTTCGCAATCGGATGTGCTTTGTTACAAGCAGACGATGGAGGAAGGGAACGCGTAATTGCGTTTGAGGCGAGGCAGCTTAAAGCTGCGTAACGGAATTATCCCGTTCATGACAAGGAGCTACTTGCAATGAAGTATGCTCTTGTCAAATTTAGGGTTCACCTACTCGGCTCAAAGCCGTTCGTGGTTTATACTGACCACGCGTCCTCACGGACAGCGACAAAGTCGCCTCATCTCTCGCAACGGATGGCCCGTTGGCTCTCCTTCTTTGCGGAGTACAACTTTGAGGTTAAGTATAAACCTGGCAAGCAGAACGTGCTTGCAGACGCGTTGTCGCGTCGTCTCGATTACGAGCTCGCTCACGCGATATTCTTCACCACATCTGTGGTGGATATCATACGCCTGGCGTATGAGCAAGACCCACAGTGTACGGCGCTTATCAGCGCGTTGGGTGGAATGGGACTTGGCTCGTCTGAGCCAACCCTGTCAAGTAGAGCTAAAGCTCGTTTACACCGTTACAGGTACTGTGACGGTCTGCTATTTTATAGCACGAGCGCGGAGGACACTCCGCGGGTGGTAGTTCCTCATGATGAGGAACTGAAGTATAGAGTCCTCTTTGAGGCACATGACGCCCCTACCGGAGGTCATTTAGGTCGGGATAAGACCTACAGCGCTTTAAGCGCTTTGTATTGGTGGCCCAACATGTATAAGTGGGCCGGTGCGTATATACGCACCTGTGAGACGTGTCAGAGGGTTAAACCCTCTGCAAGTTCAGATGCGCCTTTGGCGAGCTTATCCGTTCCAACGGAGTGTTGGAAATCTATTAGCATGGATTTTAACTTCGGTTTTCCGAAGGATAAGGCCGGGAACACCGGCATATTGGTCTTTGTAGACCGTTTGACCAAGATGGCTTACCTGGAGGCGGTGCCAGAGTCCATTGATGGACAAGGAACAGCAAAAGTGATCCTAGACCGTGTCTTTCGACAGCATGGTCTACCCGATTCCGTTGTGTCGGATCGGGATCCCCGTTTTACGGGACAATTCTGGGGAGCGTTGTTTAAGGTGCTAGGCACCAAGCTCCTCATGTCCACTGCGGATCATCCGCAGACCGACGGTCAAACAGAACGCGTTAATCGCGTTGTTGAGGATATTCTCCGGAGTTTTTTTCCGGATTCTCCAAAGAGTTATAGTGAGATGCTTCCGATGGTTGAATTTGCTATCAACAATTCGATCCATGTATCTACGGGGTTTAACCCGTTTTACGTGAACGGATTAGTGAATCCGAGGGTTCCGTTGACGCCACGTGTGTGTGAGCCAGGGCTTGAGGGGGGAGGATTCCCTGATGTCAGACCTGTATCTGTGCGAAAGCACATCGATAAGTTCTTATCGACGCGCCTTAGTGTCTTACGACACGTCTGCGATGCCATGGCGGAAAGCCAAGACAAGCAGAAGGAGCAAGCTGACCGCAAGGGGCGGCGTAACGAAAAGGTGTACAAAGTAGGATAAAGTGTTTTATTAAACGCTAAGAATCTTCCTACACATGCAGTTTCCAACGTGGTGCGGAATAAACTGCGCCCCAGATTTGTGGGTCCTTTTAAGGTACTAGCCCGAAAGGGCTTGTCGTATACCTTTGACATCCCGAAGGTGATGCGTACGCATCCAACCTTTTATGTCGGTATGCTTAAGCCATACCAGGATCCGGAGGCGGGCCCCCTCCTGGAGGGGGGGGAATGGCGGCATTGCCGTAAGAGCCGTAAGGCACGGCAGGGGCGAAGGAAGCCCGAAAGGGCTAAAATGCGACCACGAAGCTCCGCAACGGTCTTCTCGAGAGAGGCAAGCCGCCCCTCGAAGCGATCAGTGGCATTCCATCGCGGAGCCCCTCGTGGAGATCATGGATGCGATGGCTGTGTCGATCACAGCCATCGCGAATCTCACGTCGCAATTGCGCGACCTCCTACTCCTCCAATGCTTGATGCGGAAGGTACTCCACACTTTCATGTGGAGCGGCTGATGGCGCGACGCCATCATCGGGGTCAAACCCAGTATCTGGTGAAGTGGAAGGGTTATCCACACTCACATAGTTCGTGGTAGTTTGAGACTCCCCTACGGCAGGATTGCTGCGACGTCGTTGACGCTTTTGAGCGGGAGAATCCAGCTGTAGGTCAACGACCAGAGGGGCATGGGAAGGCCCTTTCACTCCCAATAAGTGGGAGTTCGCCGGAGGCAGATGTGACGATCACACTGTCTTCGGACACGATGGTGGAGACAGGGACGCTGGCGTAGCGCGTGCGATACGGAGCACGTAGTTTCTCCATCGCTTTGGCTCTGGCAAATGCCAGGCGCAACGCTTTCTCCACCCAAATGTCTCGACGGGAATAGCTGCCGTGCAGCTCATTGAAGCTGGGGGGAATCTTCTCCCCTTCCTCCCAAGCGCGGAACTTCTTCTCTGCATCATCAGCACTTTCTCCCGGAGAAAGAACGAAAGGAACCTGGCGGAGGTTCTCAACAGGTGCACCCTGTGCCTGCCTGTCTAAGCGCTCTCGATATGAGACGCTAGTGAACTGCTTTTGTGTAAGCAGTTGTTGCCGGAGTTTCTCACGGCGTTCGCGTTGATACGGCTGTTCAGCCGCGGGGCCAGGGGTATAGGACGCTAAACTAGTCCTTACCAAACGCCTGGCCCACTTTGGAAGGTCACGAGGACCTTCAAAATTATATGCCGCCCGTGGCGGGCGTTTGGGGGCGCGTAACGCAGCCCTTAGTGCATGTGCGTCAAGTTGGGTTTATTGAGCTGCGTCTAGCTCATTAGTGACGATCGCCTTTGGCGATTCGGATGTATCATCCGATATGGGCAGGGGTGCCAAACTGTTTAGTGCATTTTCCCCACGTGTGGGGAATGGATTAGGCTGCCGACATCGCCGTTCGGCGTTGTCGTAGCGGTCAGCCTTTGGGGAGATATCCCCAAGGGTATCCACCTCCGAGTTCTCGGAATAGTCTACCTCCTCCTCTCGAGGAGACCCCACAGCACCACTAATGGTGCTCATGGTTAGCCAGAGGTTCTTCCAGTTGGAGTTCTGAACTAAAATTGATTTATTGCGTGAGCAATAGTCTTGATGGGGAAGGATGTAACAGGGTTACATTCTGGTTACATTTAGTATGTGGTGTACGTGAGTACACTACGGTTGCGGTCAGTGTTAACCGGTCCGAAAGGTTTTGG
Source organism: Peronosclerospora sorghi (assembly GCA_026184515.1). Classification (NCBI taxonomy): domain Eukaryota; phylum Oomycota; class Peronosporomycetes; order Peronosporales; family Peronosporaceae; genus Peronosclerospora; species Peronosclerospora sorghi. The sequence goes on along the minus strand of CM047587.1, from coordinate 19,899,455 downwards.
ACCATTGGTTATTTTAACCAATCAGGGCAGGAGCCCTTGGTGGAGGCGTGGCAGCCAGCCACGTGTTAGTACACAGGTGGTGTACACTACATTTTAGCTAGGTACGAATTTAGTAAGTTCTACTTAGTATTACATATAGTTTACATTAGTTTAAATTAATTTAGGCTAATTACATATTAAATATACATTCAGTTTACATTTCACTCAAAAGACTACAGGACGCCCGACCCTGACCGGTCGCGCGCATAGTGAGTGCAGTAGCGTAAGGGAAGTTTTTCCCTTAGCTACCCCCTTATTAAGGGAGCCTTGTGTTAAGGCGTTAGCTTGTGCTAAGTAGTAAACCTAACTGGAATCTTGGCCCCGAGTAAGAGAGTTCTCTCTTACTAAGCCCTTTTATAAGGGCGTATCGGCTAAGTGGCGGCGAACGCCGCTTAAAATAAAGTCTTCCTCTGTGCGCTAGCCGCACCGTGCGTGTACGCACCGGCTACATGTTCCAGTTGTTACGTACTGACGTGCCAAGTTCCACTCCACTTAGATGCTCCGATCAAGTAGCTAGATAGCGAAAAATAAAACAACAAACGTAATCTTATGTACCACAGTCCTTGCGCAACTTATACGTAAAAGCAGCGACCCAAACCAACAACCACGTGATACGAGAATCCAATACGCGAAAACAAATCTAACTGCCACTGCAGTGTACCAAGTAATCAACGTAATAAACTCCAAACAAGCGCGCACTGTAGCGCGCCTTTTCTCCACTCGTAAAATCCACACGTGTGTCAATAATCAAATTCAGAAGTGATTTATTAGTGTTAAGTGTATACCTAAAACTAATAATATGCAAACACACAATGTTTTGTACCTAACCTAAAGTTATGTACAATACATTAACTTTTCACTGTAAAGTCGCTGAAAAACCGAAATGGCGACGCGCAGCGCAAAAAGCACGCGCTTCTAACAAGTGTTTATCTACTAGACATGCACCACGCAGTATCGTTTTCGAAACCTACTCTATTTACGACGTGTGAGAATAGTGGACTAGATATGTAATCGAAAGTCAAATTGGAAATCTGACCAAACTTAACTAAATTCGATATTTCCAACAGTTCCAATGTCAAATAAATTATTGGAACAAGTCATAACTTAATGATGTGTAATCTCGAATTATGATGACGTGCTTTTAATTGGATGAAAGTATCATCTAAATAAAAATGGTTTCTATTCTTGTCTCAAGATAATCGATGTATTACACGAAGACTAGAGTTCAATTGCGTCAAAAATGTAGGCAGGAACATGACCGTCCAAGATGCTGCGCTTGATTTTCGCACAGCGCGCGAACTCAAGCATGAAGATAAGCGTATTCACTACGTCCACAGGTAACTCTGTCGGCAATGCATGCGCTTGACGCTTCTCCGCTTTCTCAGCAAAAATGTCGTTGACCTTAGTTCGTACAAACTGACCCAAATAGGCCACAAACTTCTCCGTGTACGAAGGATGAAACTGTTTGAAGATTGTCAGAATACCAACGAGCAGAGGTTCCCCATCGATCGGATTCTTCCCAACACGGCTAAGTGCGCCGAAGTTGCTGTCGTACTGTAGTTTTGGCATGTAGGCCACCACAAACAGCATGAACATGGCAGCTAGTCCCTCCATAGGCTCTATGACGGTCACGTAAATCTTCTGGAAAGGATCATTGGCCCCTGTGTTTTCCAAGTATTTGTTCAGCTCAACAAGCACGGGGTTGCCATTATTGCCAGGGTAGGGTTTGTTCTTTGGATCACAGTAGTGTGCCCGAATATCGTTAAGAAGAGATATGTTCAACGTATCCAGCGTCGTCGCAAGCAAATTCGCATCCAGACGGCTGGAGAATGAAAGCTCGCTTGAAATTTGTCGTCGAATGAGTGCTGCCTGACCAATAATAAGCACGGCCTTGAGCAGTTTGCTCATGATTTTCTCCACCTTTTTTAATGCAGCTACGAAAAGCTTTGTCGAGTGTTCGGGAAGTTTCCATTCGGGCGTAAGTGCTGCCGAGAGCTGATCCAAGAGTGGCAAAAACGGCGTTACGGCTGATCCCCAGAACTTGACCAAGTTGTTAAGTGTATGCACAATACGAAACGAGAGCATCCGGTCTAGACCTGCAAGGCCTAGCAGACCGACGCTCTTGTGAAGAGTCGAAAAGGCGCCAATGCCACAAAGTTCTTTACCATCTTTCGAAAACCAACCGATCGACTGTGGTGAGTAGATGGTGGTGTGAGGATCGGTCATGATGAAAAGCGCATGCATGAGGCGTCCCATAAAGTTTACACTCATATCACCGGATGCTGACTGAAAGCGCGGGATCGGGATAGCTCGGCTCTGATACTGCGATGCGCGGTCATACACCTTCTTCTTCAAATAGCGATTGCACTCCTGCTCAACGTTATAGTTGATAATACGCGATAGCTCCTCGTGCCACATACGCAGACCATAAATACCAATGTAATCTTGAATGTATTCGAAAGAAAGCCGGTACGCATCCAAGTTGGAGGCCAACTTGACTAAAATTTCATTGCATTCTTCCGATGTATTCTTCTCGAAGTTGAGTACCTCGTGGAAAGCTAGCGATACACGATAGACAAGTTCTTTGCGCAATCCATCTTCGAGCACTTGTCGAGGATCTACTTCAATAATACCAAGCAACGTGCGTTTCATGGCCAAAATCCCCTCTGTGTACTTGGAAACCTCATTTGTGGCACGTGCAAGACGGTAGCGTTCGTTTAATTGGGCATAGTTCTTCAACAATGTGTTTTCAAATTTCACGGGAATTGGTTTCATATGGTCGGTCTGAAGTTTAATGATACCCGCCAAGATACGAAAGACGCTCTGTGGAATCACTTCCATCACGCGCCGCACATAGTCCACAAGTTCGGCCGAGTAATATTCCGCCACCGATATCACATCTTCCGATCCACACTGATGGATACGCGTCAGTGGCACATCCAGAATCGACGCAAACTTGAGGAACATCGCACGCAACAGAATAACAGATGACGGGTCATTTTTAACACGCTGATGCAGGATCTTCATAAAGTCATTGATAATTTCCCAAGCATACGATAGATCCGAGACATTTTCGATAATTCCCATCACCTCATCTCGAATACGCACCGTTCGCACCATTTCAGTGAGAAACTCACGCGATTCTTCGAGGTACGCCTTGACTTGCAAATTCGTGTCGATTTGGTCAAACTGCTCCACGTGATTCAGCGCTTGAATAAGCCGCTTAATGCGTCGACCAGCCTTGACGTGGTCGATGTAGTCCAAGCTGCTGACCTTCTCCGCCAAGTCTTTGAACCACTTCAAAAGATCTTCGTTGCGTTCTACGCGAGTGAGTGGTTTCTCACCGGAAAAGTATTCACTTAGCTCCTCCATTCGTTCCGATGTTTCTCTCATGCACCGCTGCCATCGGTCTTCTTTACTGGCTAGCAAAGCTTCAAACATTTGTTTAAGTTTCCATTCCAACTGAGAGACCTTGAGTAGTAAGGTAATCAGTCTGTCCGGGTCTGTGCCTTTATCGAAAATTTCACGTTGTGCCGTGGAATTTTGCATCATGAGAATTACTGGTTGAATGCGAGAGTGCATCATAGTCCATCGAATCGTCACGTTAGCATTGCGAATGCAATTTAACAGTGGATCAAGATTCTCGAGCACATACATCTCCGTAAGCACACCTTCAGTAAGGAAATAGTTAAGTTCATCAATGGATCGCTGCATCTGCTCTGCTTTTTTCTTCGTAATATGAGCGATATTTGACGGTTCCAGCGTGTTTGCAAGCGCCAATCGTGCTGCAGGATAAGCCGCCCACTCAAGTGATAGGTCAGCTACTGCTCCCATGTACGTCGTTAAAATAAAATTGTCATTGAAATGTCGATCTACAATTTCACGCATAGTCGCTTTTTCATGAATGAGGATATCTGGAGCAAAGAAGAGGATCACAAACAGCATAGATGCTTGTGCCGCAAGCCGAGTAGAGCGATGGGTCCGGTGCGGGAAGCAGGGCTCTTGCAAATACACATCGTCAGACTGCAACTTACCAATGACCATACTTATAACTTCCTCAGGAGGTTGAAAACGCTTAAAGTATCGCTCTGGGTACTGCGCCGGCTTTGACTGCCCAGGCAGGTAGCCCGTTACACGGCACAATTTACAGACTTCATCAATATTTTCCAGGGCAGACTCACCCTTGCTGCGGTAGAAAGCGATCACCATTTTCTCACGCGTTGGGCCGGATATCTTACGATCCAGGAGTAACAAGATCACTCCGTAAAGATACAATGCTTCGCACATGAGCTGAGCACCGTCTGTGTCCAACAAAATGTTTGCCAGCGTGTGCTGAATAAAAAAACCCTTCTCCACGTTGTCGAGAAACTCCAAGTAATCACTGATATACTACAAGCAGAGCATCGTCATTTCAATAAACTCAAGTCACTCCACGACAAATCTCTGCTATGTATCATGCTACCTTGTAAATACCATCGAACAGCTGGTAAAATCGATCTAAGATATCTTCGTGGTTATCCATGAACTCATCATCCACATCTAATAGCTCCTGTGAAAGTAGTCGAGTAATAAAAAAAATTAACTGTATCCTCTCCGTTTACAACCCCCGTTTGGTTTTGCGAATATTTATTCACCCACCGTACTGTTGTTCACCATATTCTCGAACTCTTCAGGGTTTTTTAGGTACGCAAAGTCAAACAAAATGTTTAGATACTTGAGTTGCTCTGGATCTTCCACATGTGAGGGCCCCATGAAGACGCTGCAGTATAGAAACAGTAAGTGAGACGGTCGCCTTAAGCACTAGTTTGGCTACATACCCCGGAATATTATTGGACAAACGAAGCAGCTCAGCAATGATGGCACTTCCTCGGCTTACGAGGCGCAATAGTGTCTGGCCGCAATCGTTCTCTTCGGCGAGGAACTCCATCGCTCATACAAATGCTGAGCGGTACACCATGTGCATTTTAACCGATATATACCGGTAGATATGGTACCGGTTGCCAAAGTAGGTTCCAAAATTTAGAAGTCCATTCCACCACAAAATGTAATCTCACTATTCGTGTTAAATATGGCAATATCGAAATTAGTTGGTAGCCAACTAATACCAACTCAAGCAGTTTTCCACCAATAGATGACACGTACCAACTCAAGAAATTCCAACGAGCGCGACCCAATCAACGGTACACATCACTTCTGGTGACGCAATGTTTGCGAAAAAGTATCTTAACGAGGAACACTCGAGTGTGAATGAAATATGCCACCTCTTCATGAACGAGGCGTGTTGGAAAACGTACAAGGGTTGGACTGAGGCACAACAATAGACACAGCAAGAGCTGTAGACACAGAAAACCTTATGCAATGCGAGTATATTTGAGGACTGAGGATCCTAATGCTACCAACCAACCAATCTTCTGAAGTAACACACCCTGAAGTAACACACCCTTGGATCTTTCCATAAAATAGCAAAATACCCCCTCAATATGCATTATATGTGTAGACTCGTCCGGATGACAATCTTTTATCCGGATTTCAACAAGGCGAAACTGAATCAGGTCCCCACGGCTTGTGTCCTAGCCTGTGCCGGTACCGTTTTGAACAATACAGTGAACTTTACAAACATTGCGTTTGGTTGGAAGATTGACGGTGCCAGCCTCGAGAAGGAGCTCGGGATCAAGCAAGTAAAGCTTATCAACGATTTTGTCGACATGGCTACGGCATTTTAACAGTACACCCGTACGAGTACATTGTGCTGAACGATGATATAGGGACGAGAAGGCTCCAATATCTACGATTGGTGCTGGAACAGGTATCGGTGAATGCTTTCTGACTCCTGGTAACGATGGCCAGTACTCTTGCTTCGCTTGCGAGGGTGGACACACTGATTTTGCCCCCTCTGATGAGATCGAGATCGAACTGTACTGTGGTGGAGTCAAGTTCGAAATCGAAAACATTAGCATCGATAACCTGACTACCACCATCGCGCCCAGCCTTCCAACTTTCGGAGGGGGTACTCCGCGGACCACCACTCGAGATCTGGTCCGATCGTCCGCTGCAAGCAGACGACCGGTCGACATCAGAACCCACTTGGTCCGATTGTTTAGTGTCCATCTCACCTTGTGTACCCTATGGAATGGGCTAGTTACACACTCGGTGGATCGGGATCGCAGATTGGATCGAAGCGGTCTTGAATATAGAAGACCGATCTGGGTAGGTATCTCTGGGGCGGAACTCTTCACCCCAGACACAAACAGACCAAAAACACTTCCAAGAGATAATTTCCAATAGGTCGATCGTCCAAACGATCAAGACCTGACCAATACGAAATAATAGAGGGTAGACCAATCAACCGGTCTAGCCCCTGACCAATATGAGAGAAGACCAAAACCGGTCTAAACTCCAACCAATGTTACAATGAGCCAATATGTCCACGTAAAGACCCAATATGCCCGTGAAACTCCACAAACGATATCTCCACATAAAGACCAATCCAGTGAATAGCACGTTCCAAACGTACTTGAGTTAAAGTGTCGAGATATCCAAATCGTACTCCCGTAAAGGGACTTCCGGTGGCCAAAGTGCGCGTGCGGCGCGTCCAGACCGGGTATAATGGGCGAGAGGGGATAATTCGACCCTCTGTCCCCAAACACTCCGCGGCGGGCGGAGGCGACTAGCGTACGAAAAGGGAAGAACGGCGACCCCTAGCTGTGGTGTGAACCGAGACCAGAAGAGGTTTTAGCCACTTGTCCGAAAGCTAAAAAATTTCCTTACTTAAAGGTATAACCTCTGTCCTAAAAGGTAAAACCACAACCAAAAGCACTCTATCCGGTAAATCCACAACTAAAATACTACTACCCTATAGTCCCTAAATGTACCCACACAAAAATATGTAAAATACCCAAAGTCGGGTGACTCACCAAAACTTGCGTTCTTGACACTTCTTGAGTCTGATAGGCTGAAAAGCCCCCCTTGTTTAAACCAATCCGAAATTAGACCAAATGTGTAATGGGGTGCCATTACATAATAGATATTCAAGTTAGAATATCACAGTTTAATTGCAGACGCGTTGTCTGAAATTTAAATAAGAGATTATAAGTTATTATAATCTAAGAAGGAAAAGTCGATTCGGTATAAATACCGAATCTTGCAGGTTAACTAATAGTACAGTTAGTTAAAGACTTGATATTATTATATTAATTAGTTAGTTACTATACTATTAGCCTCTAAACCACCCATTAAATAAACACTCTTAATTTTGCGTCCTAGATAACAAGTGAATATTAATATATTTACTTTAATTATAGGAATAGTTGTTACCAACTAATCCTGCCCTAATTGTATTGCGCGCTTCTTCGCAAAATACAGTGTAAGCCTGTAACAGGATCAGTCCTGTTACACCTGGTAGCACTTTGTGGTCCGTCTTAACGACCACAGTTCCGCTCTGCTAGTTAACTAGCGGAGCGAAGATTAAGAGCCGCTCGGCATCATGTCGCGAGACATGACTACTGCCGAGCGAGAAAGAACGCTGGAAGAGGTGAATAAACACTTCCCTCACTTCTCGTCGCGTAGTAAAGACGCGACGGCGGAAATGATTCGGTCTATGGGGACCGACATCATTACCTTCCTCAAGAGTAAGTCTCCAGAGGAAGTGGTACAGGTGGTGAATCGCTTTAGGCGAAACCACCTAGAAAAGTCAGAACGGTCCGCTCCAGAGGCAGCGCGGACCGCAACTACGCCTACAACGCATAGCGTTGAAGTGGTAAAGGCGCGAGTACCGCCCTTTACCGGCGAAGGGGGAGAGCCCCTTCGTAGATGGTTTGCAGAGGTGGAAGATGCCATCTCTGCGCAAAATATTGTTGACGAACGTCAACAGGCGTACTTCGCCACAACATGTCTAGGCGGCAGATCCAGGGCATGGGCGATGATTCGCAGAGCCACTGATGACTCTGCGTTCCTTATTTATAAGAAATTTAAAGCTGAGCTAAAGCTCAACTTTGAAGCTCCAGAAATGGAGCTAAGTAGTCGGCAGGAGTTTATGGAACTCCGGCAAGGTAAGATTGACCTTCAAGCTTACGCTCAGAAGACGCAATATTTGCTGTCAAATATTGTGTATGAGCCGGTGCCCCCTGCTATGCAGGTCACTGGATTCATGAAGGGACTCAATGATGGTCCCGTCAAACAGAGTCTCTACCGGCACCCGCCAGAGACTCTAAGGGATGCCATTGACATGAGCATCCGTGAGGAGTTCAGAATGCGATCAGCGTCATCGCATGCTGGGTACAGCCGAAGGGCTCAACAGCCCTTCGCTTTTGACATGCCGCAACGGCATGTCAACAAACAGCAGTCAGGCAGACGAAGCTCACACTTCGTCTCAAGAAACAGCCACCCGCGCCAGAGCATGGGCGGTGAAGGTCCAGATCCGATGGACCTATCGGTTGCGGTTGCTTCGAACACGAAGCAACCGAAATTTAAGAAGAATATTCGCTGCAATAGATGCGCGAAAATGGGGCATTTTGCCCATGAGTGTATGGAACCGCGTCCGGTGCCACGCAGTCAGCGGACGGAACCGTCCGCTGCACGGCGACACCAACAGGGACATCACCCTGTTGGTGCAAAAAACGAGAATCGCCAGTAGGGGCGGGGCTCCCTACTGGGAATATTATCCCACATGCCGACATAGGGCATGTGAGGGTAATAGCCCCAGACGGGACTATGTCCTGTCAAAAGGTGCAGGGTGATGGAAAGCCTCTTATCACCCTGGAGGTTAAGCCGCACGGGAGCGATGTCCCCATGCGAGCTTTTTTTGACACAGGAGCGTCAAACAATTTCGTTAGAACTCAGAGTCTAACGCTGTTGAGCTTCGTGGAGGTAGAGACCCCACGAAGTATGTTGTCAGTCCGGTTAGCAACAGGTGCAACCGTGACTATTCCAAAGCGTGTGATTAAAACACGCTTCGAGTTGAATGAACTGTCATTCGAGGATGAATTCATCGTCCTCGATTTAGATGACAAGTTCGATGTGATACTTGGAATCCCATGGATGTACAATTTTATACCTTCGATCGACTGGGTTAACCTATCGATCGACTGCGGAGGACGCACAGGATCTGATCACCCTGTGTGTAATCCGGCTGTATCAGAGGATACAACCGCAGCGTCAGACAGTCTGGTGGATAGCGATGGCGCCACCAGGTCTGTTCTGACACGATCAGTGGAAGGTACCTCCGCTGGTGAGAGTCCAGAGGGACTACCACACGCAACAGAAGAGTCGTTGCGTGTTGGAGAGAAACATTCCACGGGTGATAAAGACCACCGTGAGAATTAAGTGATATCCACGGTGGGAAACACCCACCGTGAGAATGAAGTGATATCCACGGTGGGAAACACCCACCATGAGAATGAAATAGTATCCACAGTGGGAAACACCCACTGTGCGACCGAAAGGTTCCAACACGACAAATGAATTCCGTGTTGATGAGAGTGAACTCACGATCGAGTGCAATCGTGAGCAAAACTCCGTGGTGGCCAGTGCCCACCACGTTGCGTTAGCCATGCGCACGGGTGATAAAGACCACCGTGTCGCAGAAAAGGCGGCCGGTCAGACGAGCACATCTGATCGCCAAAATTCCATGGTAGGCAGTGGCCACCATGATGATGAGTATTCGCACACGGTGAATCGTAATCACCGTGTAGCAGTCAATCAGACGAGTGCGTCTGATTGCATGGGCAGTTCCGTCGAGACAATCAACGTCTTGACGCAAACGGAGACCGGATTAGCTACCCAGCCTCTGTTGATGGAACACCCTCCGAAAGAAGGTTCGGAGGTGATGGCTCTTCCGGCGCTAAGCTGGAAGAAGTTTATGAGAAACTTGCACAATGGTCGGATCGAACAGATCTGTATCATCGTTGCAACAGATGATGTAGTGGATATTCGTGAACGAATATCCACATTACAAGGGGAAAACATTGGGAAAGAGGTTCCCAATGATCAAACGAGAGTTCAGCGCTTTGAAGCGCGGAGCTGGGAGTCGCTTAAAGCGACCTCCCCATTTTATGAGGTACTTCGAGAATACGCTGACGTATTCCCAGAAGAAGTACCTAGCGAGCTCCCTAAGGATAAGGTAACTCGTCATGAAATTGACCTCGTGCCAGGCACGAAGTATTGTGTCACGCGGCAATGGCCGTTGCCGCGTGATCAAGTAAAAGCGATCGACGAGTTTTTCGAAGCTCGTCGTAAAGCAGGCCAAGTGCGGGAGTCTATCTCACCGCACTCTACCCCCACCTTTTGTGTGAAGAAGTCCACAGGTGGGTGGAGAATCGTTCACGCTTACAACAAGCTGAACGCAGCGACGGTACCGGCACAGACACCGATACCGCGGAAGGATGTCTTCATAGATGGCATGTGCGGGAGCACCATCTTTAGTTCTCGATCTAAGAGATGGATTTTATCAAATCCTATTGCGTGTGAAGGATATCCCTCTCACGGCAGTAAGCACCCCAAGCGGCATGCTTTGGGAGTGGCTTGTTATGCCACAGGGGCTTCGAAATGCCCCTGCTACGTTTAACAGATGCGTAACGCATCTATTACGCCCGGTGCGAGAATTCGCACCGAGTTATTTCGATGACGTGTTCATCCATAGTAAGGGTGAACACGATAAATGCGATGTAGATGTCCATAGGGAGCATCTACGTCGAGTGTTGGAGCTTATGCGTAAACATAAGCTCTATTCAATCTGAAGAAGTGCACCTTTGGTGCACCTGAGATACCCGTTCTTGGATGCTTTGTGGGCAAGAACGGGGTGCGTCCTGATCCAGAAAAGATTAGGGTGATCGTTGAATGGCCTACGCCAAACAACGTTAAGGAACTTCGAAAGTTCCTTTGATTGGCAACATATTTGCACAAGTATTCGTGCAACTATGCTGGGTTGATACGACCTATTTCTCAATTACTTAAGAAAGATGTCGAATGTCATTGGGATACCCAATGTCAAGATGCTTTTGATGCAGTCAAGCAAAGCTTGACTGAAGCGCCTGTCTTGGCTATAGCCGATAACGAGCGTCCGTTCCACGTCGTTTGCGACGCGAGCGATTTCGCTATCGGCTGTGCTTTGATGCAGCGTGATCACGATGATCGTGATCGCGTAATCTGATATCAATCGCGTCAGTTGCGCCCAGCCGAGCGCAACTATCCAGTGCATGACAAAGAACTCCTTGTAATGAAGTACGCACTGGCTAAGTTTCGGATCTATCTATTGGGAGATAGACCGTTTGTGGTTTACACGGACCATGCGTCGCTACGCACGGCCGTGAATTCACCACACATTTCTCAAAGAATGGATCGATGGCTGTCATTCTTTGCTGAGTACAACTTTACGGTTGAATACAAACCCGGAAAGTTGAACGTGATAGCAGATGCGCTATCACGAAGGCCCGATTACGAGATGAAACCTTCCGTAACCGAAGGGGCCAGTGCAAACGCATCCGTTGCACTGCTTTGTCGTCGTCAATTATACGACAAGTACGCGAGGCGTACAAAACAGACGAGGAGACACGTCTGTTGATTGATTACTTACGTAATCAATCAAGTGAGAAACGCGACGAACTCCCAGAGTTCCTCCGCGCTTGCGTGCATCGATATCGACTGCACGATGGTCTGCTGCTTTGCAGCACAGACCAAAAAGATGAAAGTCGCATCGTCGTTCCAAACGACGATGATCTCAAACATCAAATTATGTTTGAGTATCATGATGCACCGATTTCTGGGCATCAAGGTCGAGAGAAGACATACGCTTCTCTCGTACGTGACTTTTACTGGCGAAACCAGTACAAGTGGGTACGCAAATACGTACGCGCTTGCGAGATTTGCCAGCGCGTTAAGCCTGCGCAGTCTGCACAGGCTCCGCTGCAATCTCTGCCGGTTCCGACAGAGTGTTGGAAGTCCATTTCAATGGACTTCGTATTCGGTCTTCCACCCGACAATAGTCGGAAGACTGGAATAGTGGTCTTTGTAGACCGTTTCAGTAGGATGGTACATCTTACTGCAGCATCAGCGAATGTAACCGCCGCTCAAACAGCGCGGATATTCGTTGATACGGTATTCCGTTTGCATGGAATGCCGGAAGACATTGTCTCGGATAGAGATCCGAGATTTACAGGACGTTTCTGGCAAGAAACGTTCTCATTGTTGGGAACCCAGTTGAAGATGTCAACTGCGGACCATTCGGAAACGGATGGGCAGACGGAACGGGTTAACCGAGTTCTCGGAGACATGTTGCGATCATACGCACATGCCTTTGAACAGTGGAGTGACTACCTGTCACTCACTGAATTCGCGATTAACAATTGGGTGCATGCTTCAACTAAGCATACACCGTTCTACGTGAATGCCTTAAGGCATCCACGAACCCCAGCTTTACTTGGCGGTACGCTAAATCTAAGTGGGGGAGGGACCCGCTCAAATTTTGAGCGAGTCAATGCGCAAGTTGCGACTGCAACTTGTGAACAAAACGATGGCCCTTCTACTGAAAATACAGTAGAAGCGGAAGCAGCTTCAATTAAAACTGAAGCTGCATACGATGAATATGTGTCTGCAGCAATGGCTGCAGACAACGAGGACAATGCACCTACTGCTGATAAAGCAGTAGATGAATTCGTATTACAGCGCCAAGCTGCAATACGCTATGTAAAGGATGCACTTGCCTCTGCTTTTGATAAGCAGAAGCAAAATGCAGATAAACAAGGAAGGAAGAACAAGAACTCGTTTCTTAAAGGTGAATTAGTATTACTAAGTACTACTAATTTGCCTACACATGCAATAAGCAACTTCCCTACACGGAAGTTGCTTCCTAAGTACATTGGACCCTTCAAGGTCCAAGAGATTCGGGGGAATGCCTATACCTTAGACATTCCCACAGCAATGCGGCTTCACCCAACATTCTATGTTGGGCGGCTCAAGCCGTATCACTCGTCTTCGTCTTACGACGAGACGCAGAACCACGGAAGATGCCGTGCTTCTCCAAGTCTCCCAAGAGAGACTTGTAATCGGCCTCCAGCCGTTGGTGAGCAGAGCGGAGAGTCGTTACCTCCGCCTTCGACTGCTCAAGATCAGCCGTGCGCCGATCGAGCTCTCCCTTATACCGGGAAAGCTCAATGTACAGAAGATCATTCTTCTGCTGGAGGTCAGTGTGCGCTCCAAGGATGTCGCGGACATCCTCGCGAAGAGACCGATATGTCGTCACACAGTGAGACATATCGCTGCTCAAGGAGGAATAACCCTCCTCGAGCTTGCGGAGCAAAGAACCATTCTCCGCAACAACAACGGCGAGGGAATTCTCAACCTCCGCCGCCCCTGATTGATGATCAGGGGAACAAGCGATATATCCTCGAGCGCTTGATCTCGAAGCGCTCGGTGCCTTTGAAGAAGGGGCAGCGTACCGAGTACTTGGTACGCTGGATGGGATATCCCCAAGAGTTCGACTCTTGGGAGCCGATTGAGGTTCTGAGGGCCGACGCCCCAGACCTTTTGACTGAGTTTGAGAAGAAGTCTCAAACTCATAATGCGAAGTAGCATCAAAAGTAGGTGTTAATGCATTCAGGGTATCAATTAAACCCTGAATTTCGGCGGGTACGGAAAAGCCACCGTACCCCCGCAACTCCTCCTCTGAAAGACGAGGAGCGCCTTGCGGACACCGCGGGCAAACGAGGTGAGAAGGGACACCGCACTTTAACCCTTCTTTGATGCAAGCAAAAAATGGATGTATTCCATTTTGCCTGTTCGAGAGTGCTTTAAAAAGCGCTCGCGCATTACGTGAACTTTATTCACGTAATCATCTGGGATTTTGTTGTAGTTGTCAACAAAAGCATTTCAACTCTGAGTCAGGGCGTCTTTATCGTCCCTGTTCTTCCTTGACCCTTTCCGGCTCGAATAATATCGAACCTGGAAAAAGAGGTCAATAAAGTACAGACGCCTATCGTCTGTACTTCGATCGAATCGACGTGACTGGATGTCTTCGCAGTCATCCAGCACGTTGATATCGAATAACGCATACTGGCAGTCCCGTTTACGGTTACCGCCACTGTTGGAGGCAATAGCCCAGCCAGGGGTCCAAAACCCCACTTTGTACGGAACATGTGGTTCCGTACGATGATACGCTTTAGAAGCGGCAGCCGCCGCTTCTGTTCGAGCCCTTTTAGCAGGCGGAGCACCGCCTGCTTCAACACCACGCGCCGGGGTTAAATCACCCCGACGTGGAGAAGTTCTTGGTCCGGGTGGGGCTCTGCGTTCCCGCAACCACCTGTGATAATCATTGTCGCTGTCATAGCTGACAGCGACACCAGAGTCGTCATCGCTGTTAGGAGATGAGCACCTAGCGATTTTCGACTCGCTAGATCTTTTAGTGGGGACATCTGTATCCCCATCACTTTGTTCGGAGTCAGAACTCCCGAACATGGCCCTCTTGGCAACACGCCATTCGGAAGTTGCCATCGTGCGAGATGTTGCATTAGCAACATCTCCCTGTTTCTTGTCAGATTCCGCCTTAGCAGCATCTGTGGTCGAAGACGGTACGTCTTCCGACCTTTGCGTAGTTGACGCTGCTAATGCAGCGTCACCGTTGTCACTCAACACCTCAGCACCTAGTGCTGAGGCGGAGGAAGAAGTTCCTTCATTGTTTTCAGCAGCGCTCTTTAGAGCGCCGCCGCCGTGTGTCTTGACCATCGAGTCGATGGTCAATCAGTTGGTGAATGAGAAATTCTGACCAACAAGTGCCACCCATGATTGGCCAAAATAATAATTATTATTGTCCAACCACCTTAAGTGGGGGGGTGATGTAATGGGGTGTCATTACATAATAGATATTCAAGTTAGAATATCACAGTTTAATTTCAGACGCGTTGTATGAAATTTAAATAAGAGATTATAAGTTATTATAATCTAAGAAGGAAAAGTCGATTCGGTATAAATACCGAATCTTGCAGGTTAACTAATAGTACAGTTAGTTAAAGACTTGATATTATTATATTAATTAGTTAGTTACTATACTATTAGCCTCTAAACCACCCATTAAATAAACACTCTTAATTTTGCGTCCTAGATAACAAGTGAATATTAATATAATTACTTTAATTATAGGAATAGTTGTTACCAACTAATCCTACCCTAATTGTATTGCGCGCTTCCTCGCACAAATACAGTGTAAGCCAGTAACAGGATCAGTCCTGTTACAAAATGCCTTGACGAGACTTGACCAGAAGTGTGCCAAATTTTGGGCACGCTTCTCCACAGCCGCCCCTGAGTCAGACCGTGTAGCACAACGACAACGGTCTGACCTCGTCCATCAAATTCAGTTAAACCTTGGTCATTCCGACTTTTACGACATGGAGCAACCATCTTCTTCATCCGTTCCAGGTACTTGCACTGCTGGACTTGACCTTCTTGCATTTCCTTAACGACCGTTCTTGTAGGCACCTCGCATACCACGTCATC
>CM047587.1:19853277-19883836 GCA_026184515.1 Peronosclerospora sorghi | reverse complement strand
AATGAATTCCGTGTTGATGAGAGTGAACTCACGATCGAGTGCAATCGTGAGCAAAACTCCGTGGTGGCCAGTGCCCACCACGTTGCGTTAGCCATGCGCACGGGTGATAAAGACCACCGTGTCGCAGAAAAGGCGGCCGGTCAGACGAGCACATCTGATCGCCAAAATTCCATGGTAGGCAGTGGCCACCATGATGATGAGTATTCGCACACGGTGAATCGTAATCACCGTGTAGCAGTCAATCAGACGAGTGCGTCTGATTGCATGGGCAGTTCCGTCGAGACAATCAACGTCTTGACGCAAACGGAGACCGGATTAGCTACCCAGCCTCTGTTGATGGAACACCCTCCGAAAGAAGGTTCGGAGGTGATGGCTCTTCCGGCGCTAAGCTGGAAGAAGTTTATGAGAAACTTGCACAATGGTCGGATCGAACAGATCTGTATCATCGTTGCAACAGATGATGTAGTGGATATTCGTGAACGAATATCCACATTACAAGGGGAAAACATTGGGAAAGAGGTTCCCAATGATCAAACGAGAGTTCAGCGCTTTGAAGCGCGGAGCTGGGAGTCGCTTAAAGCGACCTCCCCATTTTATGAGGTACTTCGAGAATACGCTGACGTATTCCCAGAAGAAGTACCTAGCGAGCTCCCTAAGGATAAGGTAACTCGTCATGAAATTGACCTCGTGCCAGGCACGAAGTATTGTGTCACGCGGCAATGGCCGTTGCCGCGTGATCAAGTAAAAGCGATCGACGAGTTTTTCGAAGCTCGTCGTAAAGCAGGCCAAGTGCGGGAGTCTATCTCACCGCACTCTACCCCCACCTTTTGTGTGAAGAAGTCCACAGGTGGGTGGAGAATCGTTCACGCTTACAACAAGCTGAACGCAGCGACGGTACCGGCACAGACACCGATACCGCGGAAGGATGTCTTCATAGATGGCATGTGCGGGAGCACCATCTTTAGTTCTCGATCTAAGAGATGGATTTTATCAAATCCTATTGCGTGTGAAGGATATCCCTCTCACGGCAGTAAGCACCCCAAGCGGCATGCTTTGGGAGTGGCTTGTTATGCCACAGGGGCTTCGAAATGCCCCTGCTACGTTTAACAGATGCGTAACGCATCTATTACGCCCGGTGCGAGAATTCGCACCGAGTTATTTCGATGACGTGTTCATCCATAGTAAGGGTGAACACGATAAATGCGATGTAGATGTCCATAGGGAGCATCTACGTCGAGTGTTGGAGCTTATGCGTAAACATAAGCTCTATTCAATCTGAAGAAGTGCACCTTTGGTGCACCTGAGATACCCGTTCTTGGATGCTTTGTGGGCAAGAACGGGGTGCGTCCTGATCCAGAAAAGATTAGGGTGATCGTTGAATGGCCTACGCCAAACAACGTTAAGGAACTTCGAAAGTTCCTTTGATTGGCAACATATTTGCACAAGTATTCGTGCAACTATGCTGGGTTGATACGACCTATTTCTCAATTACTTAAGAAAGATGTCGAATGTCATTGGGATACCCAATGTCAAGATGCTTTTGATGCAGTCAAGCAAAGCTTGACTGAAGCGCCTGTCTTGGCTATAGCCGATAACGAGCGTCCGTTCCACGTCGTTTGCGACGCGAGCGATTTCGCTATCGGCTGTGCTTTGATGCAGCGTGATCACGATGATCGTGATCGCGTAATCTGATATCAATCGCGTCAGTTGCGCCCAGCCGAGCGCAACTATCCAGTGCATGACAAAGAACTCCTTGTAATGAAGTACGCACTGGCTAAGTTTCGGATCTATCTATTGGGAGATAGACCGTTTGTGGTTTACACGGACCATGCGTCGCTACGCACGGCCGTGAATTCACCACACATTTCTCAAAGAATGGATCGATGGCTGTCATTCTTTGCTGAGTACAACTTTACGGTTGAATACAAACCCGGAAAGTTGAACGTGATAGCAGATGCGCTATCACGAAGGCCCGATTACGAGATGAAACCTTCCGTAACCGAAGGGGCCAGTGCAAACGCATCCGTTGCACTGCTTTGTCGTCGTCAATTATACGACAAGTACGCGAGGCGTACAAAACAGACGAGGAGACACGTCTGTTGATTGATTACTTACGTAATCAATCAAGTGAGAAACGCGACGAACTCCCAGAGTTCCTCCGCGCTTGCGTGCATCGATATCGACTGCACGATGGTCTGCTGCTTTGCAGCACAGACCAAAAAGATGAAAGTCGCATCGTCGTTCCAAACGACGATGATCTCAAACATCAAATTATGTTTGAGTATCATGATGCACCGATTTCTGGGCATCAAGGTCGAGAGAAGACATACGCTTCTCTCGTACGTGACTTTTACTGGCGAAACCAGTACAAGTGGGTACGCAAATACGTACGCGCTTGCGAGATTTGCCAGCGCGTTAAGCCTGCGCAGTCTGCACAGGCTCCGCTGCAATCTCTGCCGGTTCCGACAG
Organism: Peronosclerospora sorghi; assembly: GCA_026184515.1. Taxonomy (NCBI): domain Eukaryota; phylum Oomycota; class Peronosporomycetes; order Peronosporales; family Peronosporaceae; genus Peronosclerospora; species Peronosclerospora sorghi. Next base: position 19,881,367 of record CM047587.1, on the reverse strand, counting down.
AGTGTTGGAAGTCCATTTCAATGGACTTCGTATTCGGTCTTCCACCCGACAATAGTCGGAAGACTGGAATAGTGGTCTTTGTAGACCGTTTCAGTAGGATGGTACATCTTACTGCAGCATCAGCGAATGTAACCGCCGCTCAAACAGCGCGGATATTCGTTGATACGGTATTCCGTTTGCATGGAATGCCGGAAGACATTGTCTCGGATAGAGATCCGAGATTTACAGGACGTTTCTGGCAAGAAACGTTCTCATTGTTGGGAACCCAGTTGAAGATGTCAACTGCGGACCATTCGGAAACGGATGGGCAGACGGAACGGGTTAACCGAGTTCTCGGAGACATGTTGCGATCATACGCACATGCCTTTGAACAGTGGAGTGACTACCTGTCACTCACTGAATTCGCGATTAACAATTGGGTGCATGCTTCAACTAAGCATACACCGTTCTACGTGAATGCCTTAAGGCATCCACGAACCCCAGCTTTACTTGGCGGTACGCTAAATCTAAGTGGGGGAGGGACCCGCTCAAATTTTGAGCGAGTCAATGCGCAAGTTGCGACTGCAACTTGTGAACAAAACGATGGCCCTTCTACTGAAAATACAGTAGAAGCGGAAGCAGCTTCAATTAAAACTGAAGCTGCATACGATGAATATGTGTCTGCAGCAATGGCTGCAGACAACGAGGACAATGCACCTACTGCTGATAAAGCAGTAGATGAATTCGTATTACAGCGCCAAGCTGCAATACGCTATGTAAAGGATGCACTTGCCTCTGCTTTTGATAAGCAGAAGCAAAATGCAGATAAACAAGGAAGGAAGAACAAGAACTCGTTTCTTAAAGGTGAATTAGTATTACTAAGTACTACTAATTTGCCTACACATGCAATAAGCAACTTCCCTACACGGAAGTTGCTTCCTAAGTACATTGGACCCTTCAAGGTCCAAGAGATTCGGGGGAATGCCTATACCTTAGACATTCCCACAGCAATGCGGCTTCACCCAACATTCTATGTTGGGCGGCTCAAGCCGTATCACTCGTCTTCGTCTTACGACGAGACGCAGAACCACGGAAGATGCCGTGCTTCTCCAAGTCTCCCAAGAGAGACTTGTAATCGGCCTCCAGCCGTTGGTGAGCAGAGCGGAGAGTCGTTACCTCCGCCTTCGACTGCTCAAGATCAGCCGTGCGCCGATCGAGCTCTCCCTTATACCGGGAAAGCTCAATGTACAGAAGATCATTCTTCTGCTGGAGGTCAGTGTGCGCTCCAAGGATGTCGCGGACATCCTCGCGAAGAGACCGATATGTCGTCACACAGTGAGACATATCGCTGCTCAAGGAGGAATAACCCTCCTCGAGCTTGCGGAGCAAAGAACCATTCTCCGCAACAACAACGGCGAGGGAATTCTCAACCTCCGCCGCCCCTGATTGATGATCAGGGGAACAAGCGATATATCCTCGAGCGCTTGATCTCGAAGCGCTCGGTGCCTTTGAAGAAGGGGCAGCGTACCGAGTACTTGGTACGCTGGATGGGATATCCCCAAGAGTTCGACTCTTGGGAGCCGATTGAGGTTCTGAGGGCCGACGCCCCAGACCTTTTGACTGAGTTTGAGAAGAAGTCTCAAACTCATAATGCGAAGTAGCATCAAAAGTAGGTGTTAATGCATTCAGGGTATCAATTAAACCCTGAATTTCGGCGGGTACGGAAAAGCCACCGTACCCCCGCAACTCCTCCTCTGAAAGACGAGGAGCGCCTTGCGGACACCGCGGGCAAACGAGGTGAGAAGGGACACCGCACTTTAACCCTTCTTTGATGCAAGCAAAAAATGGATGTATTCCATTTTGCCTGTTCGAGAGTGCTTTAAAAAGCGCTCGCGCATTACGTGAACTTTATTCACGTAATCATCTGGGATTTTGTTGTAGTTGTCAACAAAAGCATTTCAACTCTGAGTCAGGGCGTCTTTATCGTCCCTGTTCTTCCTTGACCCTTTCCGGCTCGAATAATATCGAACCTGGAAAAAGAGGTCAATAAAGTACAGACGCCTATCGTCTGTACTTCGATCGAATCGACGTGACTGGATGTCTTCGCAGTCATCCAGCACGTTGATATCGAATAACGCATACTGGCAGTCCCGTTTACGGTTACCGCCACTGTTGGAGGCAATAGCCCAGCCAGGGGTCCAAAACCCCACTTTGTACGGAACATGTGGTTCCGTACGATGATACGCTTTAGAAGCGGCAGCCGCCGCTTCTGTTCGAGCCCTTTTAGCAGGCGGAGCACCGCCTGCTTCAACACCACGCGCCGGGGTTAAATCACCCCGACGTGGAGAAGTTCTTGGTCCGGGTGGGGCTCTGCGTTCCCGCAACCACCTGTGATAATCATTGTCGCTGTCATAGCTGACAGCGACACCAGAGTCGTCATCGCTGTTAGGAGATGAGCACCTAGCGATTTTCGACTCGCTAGATCTTTTAGTGGGGACATCTGTATCCCCATCACTTTGTTCGGAGTCAGAACTCCCGAACATGGCCCTCTTGGCAACACGCCATTCGGAAGTTGCCATCGTGCGAGATGTTGCATTAGCAACATCTCCCTGTTTCTTGTCAGATTCCGCCTTAGCAGCATCTGTGGTCGAAGACGGTACGTCTTCCGACCTTTGCGTAGTTGACGCTGCTAATGCAGCGTCACCGTTGTCACTCAACACCTCAGCACCTAGTGCTGAGGCGGAGGAAGAAGTTCCTTCATTGTTTTCAGCAGCGCTCTTTAGAGCGCCGCCGCCGTGTGTCTTGACCATCGAGTCGATGGTCAATCAGTTGGTGAATGAGAAATTCTGACCAACAAGTGCCACCCATGATTGGCCAAAATAATAATTATTATTGTCCAACCACCTTAAGTGGGGGGGTGATGTAATGGGGTGTCATTACATAATAGATATTCAAGTTAGAATATCACAGTTTAATTTCAGACGCGTTGTATGAAATTTAAATAAGAGATTATAAGTTATTATAATCTAAGAAGGAAAAGTCGATTCGGTATAAATACCGAATCTTGCAGGTTAACTAATAGTACAGTTAGTTAAAGACTTGATATTATTATATTAATTAGTTAGTTACTATACTATTAGCCTCTAAACCACCCATTAAATAAACACTCTTAATTTTGCGTCCTAGATAACAAGTGAATATTAATATAATTACTTTAATTATAGGAATAGTTGTTACCAACTAATCCTACCCTAATTGTATTGCGCGCTTCCTCGCACAAATACAGTGTAAGCCAGTAACAGGATCAGTCCTGTTACAAAATGCCTTGACGAGACTTGACCAGAAGTGTGCCAAATTTTGGGCACGCTTCTCCACAGCCGCCCCTGAGTCAGACCGTGTAGCACAACGACAACGGTCTGACCTCGTCCATCAAATTCAGTTAAACCTTGGTCATTCCGACTTTTACGACATGGAGCAACCATCTTCTTCATCCGTTCCAGGTACTTGCACTGCTGGACTTGACCTTCTTGCATTTCCTTAACGACCGTTCTTGTAGGCACCTCGCATACCACGTCATCGCATGTCACTTCGCCCGTCCGGTCGGTCCGGTCTGGCAGCCCCCATCGTTCTACTGCACCTCAGACATCGGCAGGGCATCAGACCGGGACCGACGCGCAGTTGCAAGACGCACTTGAAGAGATCGCACGTCTCCAGGAGCAGATTGCTCAACAGGCGACACAACGTAAGCATGCATGTCCGGTCTTCACCTTAGACCTGTTCTAACCTTCGTTTGTCTTCAGCCCGTATACCTCCAGCCCGTATACCTCCTGCCATAAGCAAGGCGATCAATGCCCTGCTTGCCGCCGATCGGCAGTCGAACATGCATGACCTCCAGCTGCGTCAGATTTTGACCGGACTAATAAACGCGCGCAATAGGTTGACCCTCTTGGAAGCTCATCAGCTTCATCTTCGGGATCAGCTTGTGCTGGTCCAACAGCAGCAATCAGAAGACCTGCTTGACCAGACCACGTTGATCATTCAAAGCGACGACCTCGAGAGGCGTCTCACTGAGCTCCGAATTTCGATTCAAAACCAGACCGAGGAGGTCCAGTCTTGTGAACGCAAGTCGAACGATTGGACGCAGGCAGCGAACGGTCGTCGGGCGGTATTAAAAGAATGTCATCAGCGCTTGGTTGACCTGTTGCGTCCTCGTCGGCATCCGGTTGCTGCCTCCAGCGTAGACCGGTCTGCGTCGGCCGCCCTGGTCGACTTGCACCAGGACCAAGACCGGGGCCATCCATTGGCCAAAATTCCACAGTCCAATATTTTACAAAATTCCAAGAAGCGCGCAAGCGCGCCGGGTGGCTCGAGGGCGCGGGGCATAGCGCGCGACCCCGAACTAGGGGGAACGTGCGGTGCCCCAAAAGCGAGCCAAGACGCAGGCGCTTCTCGTGAACCCAAGATTGGACGTGAGTGATGCCTGCAACCCTGACAAAACTCAAGCGCCCTCGCGCCCTCGTGCTGACAATGCCAAGTATTCAGAGGTCTCGTCCTGGGATGACTCCGGCGAAGATTCCGGTGATTCGGAGTTTGCTGTCCCCATCCCAACCAAGTCGCGAACAAGTCCACATGAAAGTTTTGTTCAAGTTGCATCGACTTCGGAGCAGACCAAGAAGACCGGTCCGCATGGTGGCGTTCCACCACCTCATGCGTCGACAAAGTCAATACCTACGGTCTTGCCTGGGACGTCCAAGCTCTACAAAGATGCTTTGTTGGCCAACGTGGCAATCGACAGTTCTTCCCTTCCGCCACGAACGCGTGAGGATACTTTGCCGTGGTCGACAGGGCAGATCGGTTGTTTACGCCGGTCCACCCTGACCAAGCAGCTCCTGGCCCGGTCTTTCTCTCGTACAGACCATTGGATTTTCCCGCCGGCGAAGAAAGTTCCTGCCGCGTCGGAATGGCGGCCGGACTTGATCACGTCGGCACAGATCTCCTGCTTGGACGCTGACGAGCCGTGGAAGATTTTCGAGCATCCTAAGCTGGGTTCATCTTCCACTCGACTCCGTGGGCCAATGCTTTCATGGGTAGGGTGAAAGGTTTTAACAAGACTCACGCTCAAGCCATCTGGGAGGCATCCCACTATCTGGTGCTTCCCCCTGAACGAGTTCGGCAAGACCCTGGCTTGGCGACCATCCAGAACAAGCGCAAGCGGCGTCGTATCAGAGCGGGTGAGGCCTGGCAGTTCCTGTGCCAATATGTTTTGGACGGGATGCTGGCCCACGATTGCGACGTCGATGTAATCTTATATCCAGTTGTACTTCATATGCCTCGGCATCGCGTCGAGAGGACCCGGCTGCTGGATGACGGTGGCACATGGTACCCCGGTCTTGGGTGCATTACACCGGTATTGGACCTCAAGGATGCTTTGGTCCAACTAGACCAACAAGAACCTTGGCGTAACCAGTACCAGGACCAAGTTGAAAAGCATCCGTCGTTGACCGTCGGCCGTCTGTGGGGGTTGGTGCCGAGTGAGGTCGTAAGTAGTCGACCAGATAACACTTAATATATATCATCGTTCTTTTTCACATGTTCGGTCATCAAATCACTTGAGCTAATTCCACCACTTTCTCCAGAGTTGCACTAGACACGCTATCACCAACCGTTCCACTTACATCCCGTGCAAACAAACTACGTTCGTCACTCCACTATTCCAATTCGTCACATATTCACAATACACAATACACGAGGCACAAGACCTTCCACCTCTTCACGTCGGTCGGGAAGACCGATGCTACTGCATGTCTTGGTCTTGGTCTTCATGGGTCTGCATCACTGCGAAACGGTTCCGACTGACTCGGCCCCGTTCGAATTCTTGTAGTAGTGCTCCACAGTTCAGGTTGGACTCACCGATCCAAGTTGTTTCATCATGGTCCTTCCATCAGACCAGATATTCTCGGTGGGTCCGGCCGAACCTGGTATTCTTGCCAATCGGACATCTAAGACCTTTTCCACTTCAAATTCGTCTTCTCCAGCGGTCGTTCCCAATTGTCCTCCGGCAGTAATGCTTCATCGAAATCAAACCGTTCTGCCTCGTCTACTAGACAGGGAATTTTGGGACGATCAGGAAATTCTCAGACCAGTTTTAACTTGGACACATGTACGATCAGGAAGACCTTGTAGTCCATGGTGGTTGTTACTAGACGGGCAGCGTGTTCACCAATCAGCTCGGCAACACGGAAAGGACCGTGCCACATGTGAGCCAGCTTCTTCGCATAGCCCTCCTTCACTCGGTCTAGGTACAACCATACCCTCGCCCCTGGTTCTATACCGTGGGGTTGTACCTGGTCGTTTTTCCGGTCTGCCCGGTCTTGTGTAGCTTGACGTAACTTTTCGTTGACAATTTCTCTTGCATGCTGGTAATGTTTCTGTACCTGCATGCGCCAACGTCGAGCATCACGATCGCGGGTCCGAGTGCAGCCAATAGGTATCGCGGCTTCAAGAGTGGACCGGGGGTCCCATCCATACGCAAGATAAAAAGGCGTTTCTCCTCGGACCCGATCGGTCGACGAGTTGAGTGCAAACACCAGCCTATCTGCGTATTCGTCCCAATCGCGCTGGTCTGGATCGGCAACGTACATCTTTATTGCTCTTGTAATAGTTTGTACCATACGTTCTTCCGATCCATTCGCTTGCGGACGATATGCCATCGTCGCGCTCTGCTTCTGGCCCAGCATATTGTTAAACGACCGGAACACCTCGGCCATGAAACCGGGTTCTCCGTCGTGTCTGATGACCTCGCTGGCGCCGAACCTTCGGAACACACATTCTTCGTAACTCTTGGCGATTTGCTCGGCAGACCGGGACGCACTTGCCTTCGCAATAACTAGACCGGTGAACAGGTCTACCCAGATCAACAACTCAGTATTGCCATATGTCGATTTAGGCAGCGGCGGTATATGGTCCATCGCTATGACCTGGAAAGGGTAGGTAGCTTCGATATTTCCGGGCGATCGCCCCTTGATTACCGGTCTACCCTTTCCGGTCTCGCAATCCGTACAACAACCCACATATTTCTGTACACTTCGGAAAAGACCTCTCCAGTGAAAGTGGGACCTGATCTTGTGATACGTTTTGCCTATGCCCTGATGTCCCCCTTCTAGACTCACATGGTAGTGATGGAGGACATCCGGCTGCAGCAACTCAGGTATCACCAATTTCGCCAATAGGTCCCGGTATGCACTGTCTTGGTCGGCATCGCGGCAGTAATATAGTAAACCATCCTCATCCACTTCGTAACTGTCTGCGATCTTGGTACATTCTTTCGCTTGACCATTCGTCAACTTAGACAATTCACCGCGCAGGTAGGTCTTCAAATTCACAATCCATTCTTCTTCGTCCTGCGCGTTGAGGATCCGTTCTTCCCTTAGTCGTTGCACAACAGATTCACTCAACCGTTCCTTTGGGAACGGTTGGTGGTACTTCCGAGCTTTCGGTCTAGTCGCGACCATCACATGCACCTGGTCCGGAGCGTTCTTGGGTCCGATCACCTCGGGGAGCCTGTTTATATTCATCAATTCATCAAGAACGGCCTCCTCGGTGATCGTAGCCCCGGTCTGGTCTCGCATGGCCTTGGTCGCGAGGTAGTCGGCGCTTCTGTTCCAGTCCCGTTTCACGTGCAACAGCTCGTGGTTGGGATGGTCTTTCAATGCCTTCATACCCGATCATTTAACGACCTCAGCCGTGGATCCTTGCAGTCGATCTCTCCGGTGATCTGCCTGATCACTAGGTTGGAGTCACCACATATGATGACTCGCCCCTTCTCTTTCGACGAGAGCAGGTCCAGAAATAGAAGTAGACCTCGGTAATCCGCCTCGTTAACAGTAATATCCGGCGTGAAATCGGCAGCGGCTGCAACTATAGACCATTGTGGCAACTTCCACAATATGGCACTATAGGCGCCGACCTTCTTCTTCACGTTTGCTGATCCGTCAAAACTTAAGACCAAGAGCTCTTCATCATGGTCGACGGTCGGTGGCGGTCTCGAAACTGACTGCCGAGGTTGCTTCCTCAGGGCAATCGCTATCAATGCCTCGTCCACTTCATACCGAGGGGTGATACTGGCAGCTAATGTGCCCAATATCTCTTCCTCTCCCCTGGTGCACTTAACGACCTCGAGGGTCCACTGCGACAAGACCGCCGACCATCTGCCTAGACGTCCGTCCATCCCATTGGCTGATAATAGCCAGGCCAAAGTAGACCGCCTTGACAGGACCTTTATAGGTCGGCCGACCAGCAGGTTGTAACACACATCCAGAATTCGTAGCAACGCCAAAACTTCTTTCCCGACAATTCCATAGTTCACTTCATTTGGCTTCAGCGTTCTGCTTGTGAACGTGACCGGATGGTATAGACCATCATGATCTTGTACTAGAGTGGCCGAAATGGCCCACTGACTAGCATATACAATAATGGTCGGGACCTTTTCGGGATCGAAATGCTTCAAAATCGGTGCCGTCAACATCTTAGCCTTCAACATACCAAAAGCAAACTTTGCACGCTTCATATGGTCTTCGACCTCCACTTGCGGACAATCTGCAGCAAGACCAGAGTCAGCGCCCCCATGTAAAGTTGCCCGGTCTTCTTCGCGCAACATATGATAGTAAACTTCCCGGAGCTCGTACAGCACAGCCGCGTAGATAGCAAAGTATTCAATGAATCGGCTATAATAATTCAAGCTTACCAGGAAGGACTGCATTGCCTTCAGCGATCTGGGGAACGGGAGGTTACTCAGCGAATCTAGGTCCTTGGGATTAGCCTCTAGACCATTGTTCGAGACCATATGGCCTAAATAAGCGACTTTGGACATACCCCAAAAACTTTTCACGGCACTATTAGACAGGTTCCAGCGGTCTCATGTATCTAACAATCCTTCAACCTTCTCGCACAGATCGTTCCATGACGAGGCAGGTATCAGAATGTCGTCGATGTACGATCGCCTCTCTAGAACGGCAGGCCTCTTTCCCGATCGGGTTCACCCTCTCTAAACATATCATTATTTTTACAACGGGGTCCCGATCGGTCTTGATCTTGAAGTGTCCGTACAATGCGTTATCTATCAGCCTTTGATAGATCTGGGGAGCGTTCTTCAGACCGAACGGCATACGGTTCCACTCGAAAAGACCAAACGGTGTCACAAATGCGGAAATCTCACGGGCTCGATCAGTCATCGAGACCACCCAAAATCCACTTGCCATGTCCTGCGAACAATACCACAAGGTCTTGTCCAGGTCTTCCAACAAATCATTAATCAGCGGCATCGGGTACACCATAAGTTTAGTTAACCGATTTACCAGCCGATAGTCGATGCACAACCTAATGTCTACGCCGTTCTTCTTGATAACAATTACGATCGGCGAGGCCCATGGCGAGGTCGACGGTCTAATAATCTTGGTAGCCAACAGTCCTTTGATAAGATCAGAAAGCTTTTCCCGGTACTGTGGCGCCACGCGTCGACATCGCTGAGCAATCGGCTTGGCATCTCCAACGTCAATATCGCAAATCGCACCAAGGGCTGCAGGTGGTAAGGCATTGCCCTTTCCGATCAGCAGATGTCTTTTCTTCCATATGATATTCTTCAACTGCTCGATCTGGTCTGGAATGTTAAGGTCTTGTTCACCCACTTGTAAATCATCCATTGTAACTTCGGGCGAGTCGGCAGACACTTCAGGGAGGACTACCATTTGGCTTTCCAGCTCCTAAATATACTGTTCCACGCCTTCATGTATACAGACTTGTTCATCTTCTGGGGCGATATCACCTGGACCATCTGGACCGGCTGAACGCCCCTGGTATTGATCGACGGGCTGTCCTTCACTGATATCGGTCTGATTAGGAATACCGTCCTGGTCCGACCTAGCAACTTCATGAGTAAAATTTGATTGGCTGAAATAATTTGGGGGGGCAAATAACGCTTTCCTATAAATATTGCTACTAATAAAAGTATCAATCATACCCGGCTTTAATAGAAACCGGTATTATGAATACTTTCAGCACAAATACAATCGATCATCTATACTTCCCGTCGGTGCCAGATACAGCCTTGCCCGGGATAGATAAAGGGGATGGGAATTACTCATCCCTCTTATATACCGGAATCAATAACGTTGTGGCAAAACCTCATTGTCTCGCGGGACGGAAAAATCATCTTTAATGCGAGTATGGAGGATATCACAGCGTGTGGAACTGGATTGGAGCTTTATTTTCACTGGTAAAATATTTAAGCTGGGCCTGCACTTACTGTCAATTATTCTGGTCATGGGGCTACATCAATGTTAACTTAAGGAGAATTGACTGCACTTGAAATTCAAGGATTAATTCAGGACGCATTTCCCTGTGTCGGTGTTTGGCACTTTGTTCCTTGTCTTAAATAATTCTTTCACGTCCAAACTCTTCCACACACTAACAAAACATATATCTGAGTTTTGATCCCTGAAGCCCAAAAAAAGGCGTTAATACAGCAGCAATTTCAATTACTCTTTCCAAAGAAGTCCATACTCGTGCAGCTACAGTCTATTTAAAAAAAATGAATAATCGTAACCGTCAATCACTTTCTTAAGATACACAGGTAACTAAACTCTGATATCAAGGACTAATACAATGAGTCGAATTACAACTATATTTAACGAGTGTGAAGAAATTAGCAGGTAACCAACTAGTACCAACTCACACAGTTTTTCACCAATAAATGACACGTACCAACTCAAAGAAATGACACGTACCAACTAATTACCAACTCAAGAAATGACACGTACCAACTCCAATACCGGTAACAACTAATGCCAACTCACATTTTTTCCACCAATGACACGGAACAACTCAGATAATTGCGTCACCTTCTTCTGCGTTGGTGCAACGACTGACACTAAGCTACAGCAGCATTAATTAAGACTGTGTCATCTAAGCGCCCGATGTAGCAGCGGGAACGTATAAAAATGATCACCTTGCTCGCCAAGCTCTTCCGTCAGCACCAAGTAAATCGGACACGCGCGAAGAGCGGGACTTACACGACCCTTGTCAAACAACGAGTCCAGGAAAATGTCCTTCTTGGTAAAATAATCCAGATTCTTGGGTGCAAAGCCACCAGTGATGTAGAATCCACCACGAGGCAGGTACCTTAGCATCGCATTGCCAGCTTCAGGACCGTAGGAACCTACGAAAATCTCGAGCGTCTGGTGCACAGCTCGTTCGTTTTGGCGTTTTCACCGACTACCTTTCCTTGTTGTGTGTTCGCCTTTAGTAAATCCTCGTGCACTTTTGGATCTAACTTTTCAGGAAACTTCCTAGCCGAAGAACTCGTAAATTGTAGCTAGGCAGGACGAGACACAATCCGCTCCACGGAGAAACGCTTCCTACAGCCTAACTTGGCCTTAATTTCGTTGTACTGTGGAGAAGCGTGCCCAAAATTTGGCACACTTCTGGTCAAATTTCGTCAAGGCATTTGGTCTAATTTCGGATTGGTTTAAACAAGGGGGGCTTTTCAGCCTATCAGACTCAAGAAGTGTCAAGAACGCAAGTTTTGGTGAGTCACCCGACTTTGGGTATTTTACATATTTTTGTGTGGGTACATTTAGGGACTATAGGGTAGTAGTATTTTAGTTGTGGATTTACCGGATAGAGTGCTTTTGGTTGTGGTTTTACCTTTTAGGACAGAGGTTATAACTTTAAGTAAGGAAATCTTTTAGCTTTCGGACAAGTGGCTAAAACCTCTTCTGGTCTCGGTTCACACCACAGCTAGGGGTCGCTGTTCTTCCCTTTTCGTACGCTAGTCGCCTCCGCCCGCCGCGGATTGTTTGGGGGAAGAGGGTCGAATTATCCCCTCTCGCCCATTATACCCGGTCTGGACGCGCCGCACGCGCACTTTGGCCCACCGGAAGTCCCTCGACGGGAGTACGATTTGGCGATCTCAACACCTCAACTCAAGTACGTCTGGAACGTGCTATTCACTGGATTGGTCTTGGCGTGGAGATATCGTTTGTGGAGTTTCACGAGCATATTGGGTCTTTACGCGGTCATATTGGCTTGTTTTAACATTGGTTGGAAACTAGACCAGTTTTGGTATTATTTCGTATTGGTCAGGGGCTAGACCGGTTGATTGGTCTACCCTCTATTATTTCGTATTGGTCAGGTCTTGATCGTTTGGACGATCGACCTATTGGAAATTATCTCTTGGAAGTGTTTTTGGTCTGTTTGTGTCTGGGGTAAAGAGTTCCGCCCCAGAGATACCTACCCAGATCGGTCTTCTATATTCAAGACCACTTCGATCCAATCTGCGATCCCGATCCACCGAGTGTGTAACTAGCCCATTCCATCGGGTACACAAGGTGAGATGGACACTAAACAATCGGACCAAGTGGGTTCTAATGACGACCGGTCGTCTGCTTGCAGCGGACGATCGGACCAGATCTCGAGTGGTGGTCCGCGGAGTACCCCCTCCGAAAGTTGGAAGGCTGGGCGCGATGGTGGTAGTCAGGTTATCGATGCTAATGTTTTCAATTTCGAACTTGACTCCACCACAATGGTGCGCGTGCCCGGATCACTTGGTGATCGTGGATATCACCGTGCTGATATTCCATCAAAAATTGGATTCGAAGATTTGAATGATTTGAATATGGAGTCGTTCTGGAGAGGACGTAAGGAAAGGCTATCGCCTTACGTTCTCGTTGTTGATAAAGATGGCGATGTCCGGTCTGGCCTGGCGGAGGACCAGATCGGGATTAATAAGTTTTTTCCTCCCCAAAAGGCTCCCACCGGAGCCGATCGGGACTATAGCAGGTCTTGCTATAGTTCCGGAAAGGATCAGGACCAAGGTCCTGATCCGATGTGTATGAATGAAAAAATTGATGGAAACCTAAGAGATGAAAATTACTTGGAGGCTGACTGGAACGATACGGTCTACCTCCCTAAAGTCTCCAAGGTACCCAAGATGCCCAGAAAAGAGCTGGGAATGCCACCCGACGGAGACGACTTCGAAGAGAAGTCGAAGGTCGGGGATTAGGCTATCACCGAACAAGACCTGGACAAGATGTATTATGTTTTTGAATTGAAGCGATTTGTTCGCCAAAACCAGGTCTTTCGGGTGTTGGACCTCCATATCCCCGACCGTCTTCTCGGTCCCACTACCGAGCCGATCCAGAGTGATCGACAATTACTGCTCGTCAAGAATTTGGTGGCGATGTTTGCGGAGGTTGGCATTAAAATGCAGAACCCCGCCGGTGTCAATAAATTGTTTGGATTTGATGCTTGGAGACTGGAGGCGTCGATGTCGGACCTCCACGACCGTTTGGTGCCACTGGTGGGGGCGGTTCGCCGCCCAACTCCCACCACGGCAATGAAGGTCGCCGAAGCCTCCACAGAGCTTGTTGACATTGGTTCCGATGATGAATCGATCTACCAGTCTCCACCGGCTTCTAACAGCTCATCATAGTTGGAGACCGGTGTCGAGCGGATGACCATGGGGGTGGACCATGCCCGGTCTGAGCAAAAAAGGGACATGCGGCAGCAAGGGGATGTTTGCCAGTAGGGGATCCAGCAAGCCCCACAGGCTTCAGTTCCGCAAAAGGAGGGTATCAACACGTTGCCCATGACGCCAGCCAAAGTCCAAGCCATGTTTGAGACGATGATGCAACGTTTCATGGAAGAACGGGTTAGACCACCTATGCGCCCACATGTCCAAGACCGGTCTACCTGTCAAGGTGTCAATGTTTGCAAAGATGTGGATCTATGGATAAGCCTATTAGAAGTGATAAACCAACCGGCAAGGGAAGGCGCAAGCCGCAACCGGCAAGGGAAGGGAAGGCGCAAGCCGCAACCGGCAAGACCGCGTAGACCAAGCAAGACAAGTGACTGTGATATGGAGTCGGTCGGCGGTCTTGACGACCATGGTGGGTCAGATGGTACAGGCGCAGGCAATGTGCGCAAGGCTAACCTAGCCTCCATTACTGCCTACGACTTTGTATCTGCTGCGATTCCGCGCATCCGTATGGCCGCGACGACCGACCTCAAGGACTTCACCGGCAAGGATGCTGATGAAGACCAGGCCCGGTCTTGGTTCAGTCGGGTCAAGTCTGCGATCCTGCGAGACCAGACCCCAAAAAGAGAACGTTGTTTAATCTTCCGGGATTTGTTAAAAGGATCGGCTGCGAACTGGATTCAACAGTTGGGTCGGGGCGTCCTGTCTGACTGGGACCTGAAATGTGCGGAGTTTGAAGGTCAATATTGTAACTCCAGATTTTCAAGCGCCCGTAAGTACCACCATATGCAGAAGCGGGCCGACGAAACACCGATCGAGTATTTGCATCGGTTGAACGTGGCTGCACTTCGCGCCGGCATAACAATCAAAGAGAATAACCCGCCGAACGGTGCCGCCTTAGAACATGTGGGTCACTATATTAGTACCCTTGACGATCAAGAACTGGCGGACCAGCTTACTCTACTGCGTCTTAAGGATGCGTGCGAAGTCGAACAGACCCTGCGGACGTTACAACAGTCGCATAGTATGAGAGCGAAGACCGCTGGTGGATCAGGTCGCTATCGTTCCAAGACCCAGACCGATCCGGTCAAGAGACCTTGGACCAGACCGAACCGAGCGGTCAAGGCAATTGTAGCTGATGACAGCACGGGGTCAGAAGGGAAAAGTGGAAGTCCATCCAGCCAGGAGTCATCGGATGAAGACCAGTATCGTTACGTCTATGTTGCGGGACCTGCCCCGAAGACCAAGTCGAAGCCCGAACAGGTGGACCGGAAGGGAAGGAACGGAAGCAAGTACGATCCAGACCGGTCTCTCCAGAAGTGCTCCCACTGTGGGTCGAGCAAACATGATGTTCCAAACTGCTGGAAGAAGATGGTGTTCAAGAAGTGCGAGAGACGCGGCCACCCGACGGACCACTGCCTCTTCGTATGCAAGTCATGTGGAGAGATCCACGAGGCCGGCCACTGCAAGATCGAAGAATTTTTTAACATGATGTGCAAGTGGTATGTGCCGGACAAGCACGAGGGATGCTGCCGCCGGACGCAGAAAAGATGTTAAACTAGAACGCTCACCAGGTTGGAATCTGGATCAAGCCGAGCGTTCTACGGTTCACATCTATACATATGTCGGCAAGGAGGATAAGACCGACAATACACGTTCTATTCCAAATTGCGTCGACCGAGACCATACGGTCTACAGTCTGAAGCCGATGAGTACTCCAGGACTAAGGTGGTTATGCAGTTGGACTTGCTGCCTGGAGAATCCCGCAGATACTGGAAGTATCACGCGCCTGATAAATGGTTCAAGCAGGCGAAAGCCTGTGGCAAGATTAATAACCAGAAAGCGACGATGTTGTTCGACTCTGGAGCTGAAGCATCGATAATCGACTCCGCCTTTGCTCGTAAGGTCGGATGTCGTATAGACGATACCCAGAGACAAGAATGCGTCGGGATCGGCGAAAACTCTTATATGACCGAAGGAAGAACGCGTGTGAAAATTACTTTGTCGGGATCGCTGGTCTACTTTTTCAGCGCTTGGGTTGGCAAGTTGGCTGGTCAAGACGCTTTACTAGGAATGGATTTCATGGTCCCAGCTGGTATTCGCCTAGACCAGTCACATGGAGTGCTTACACTCCCGGATGAGGTCCAGGTCCAGTTGGCTGGTCGAAGAACTCAGTATGGTTCGTATACCGATCTGGTCCGGTGGGACCAAGACCTCACTATCCCAGTTGGTCGGTCTGCCGATACCCCGGTCGAGAAAGGTTTCCGTTCGAGGAAGTTGTGGTTGACCAGGGGCGATCGGTGGGTCTCGACCTTCGTAAAGAGTGCTGTTCGACGTGGTTTTGTCCGTGTTACCAATATCGGTGACAAGCCGCTGACACTGGACAATAACACTATTGTCGGCATGTTGTTAGCAGAAGGGAAGGTACCAAGGAAGATGGGGTTCGTCTCGATTGGGTCGAGGCGGTATGTCGAGTGGCAAAACCTGGCGTACCAATCGACCACCGATCTTATCAGCGATGATGGGTCGGTGGAAGAGGATACCTCACCTTTAGTGGAAAGACCAAGTTATGTCACCCCAAAAAAGATGTCCGAAGAAAGGCGCCGCAGTCACCAGGAACGGTGGACCATCAAGTAGAAGAGCTGAGGCTAGTCAACGTGGTGTCAGCACAAGACCAGGCGACAGCGGAGCAAGAAACGGAAGAAGGGGAACATGAAGTGGCTGGAACGCCACGAGCCATGGATAGACTGGAAGTATAAGTTCATTGGCTCAACGCACCCGCGATCGGGTGAAGCATTGGTGAGTCATGAACCCACCTTTGCTCGATCGCAAAAGAAATTCTGGCGTGAGATGCCAGAGATTGGGATGTATGAAATGATCATTCCCAATGAGGTCAAGGAAGTGTTCCTTGACGAGGGGGATTCGGCGGTTCATCCCCACGCCGTTATAGGTGAGACTGGTGAGTCGCCAGTGGTAGAGGTGGATTCATCTGATGCTAAGCGCGAGGCGCTTCCTAGGGAAGAGACACGAGGTTTGTCTCTTCTGCAGGTCGGGGTTCCCGACCACGCCTTGTTAGGCGAAGTTGTTGCGACTCCAGTGGTAGGGGTAGAGACCCCTGTGGTTAAGCGCGAGGCGCTTCCAAGCGGAGAGACCCGTAGTTCGTCTCTTCCGCATGTCGGAATTGATTTCGACCACGCCGTTGTAGGTGAGACCGGCGAGTCACCGGTGATAGAGGTAGAGACCTCTGTGGATAGGCGCGAGGCGCTTCCAATAGATGGGGTAATTGACTCCCCCATCTGGGTCTCGGGAGGAGTCCCGAGGCCAGTAGTCAGCAGTGCTATCGGATGCTTAATAGTGTGACAGGTACTGTCACAGAAGGCGTAAGACTGGAACGGTTGCCTGGGGTAGGCGAACTGTTGTCGCTGGAGGAGATGTCCTTCAACGAGTTTGAGACTGCTTTGAAAGCAGATGAAATTGACGAGGTCGTCGTGTTGCGTCCGGAAGAGGAGTTGAACTCCTCATCCACGATGGAAGAGTCAGTTTTGGTGCAAACCAAACAGGCATTGAATGCCCGAAGTGGTCTCAAGATCCTTGCGGATCCTGATGAGCCTTAAAATTCCTTGTTAATGGAATTCGGAGATGGCATTAGTGACAACCCGCCGATGGGGTTACCACCGGATCGGGGAGTCCAACATGAAATCTATTTGGTTCCCGGAACCAAATACTGCGTCACTAGGCATTGAACTCTACCCAAGAAGAAATTCGAAGTCATCGGCGCATTCTTCAAGGGGAAAGAAGAGGCAGGGATGGTACGGAAGAGAAAGTCTCCCGTTTCATCTCCCACTTTTTGTGTTGGTAAACCGAACGGAAAGTGGCGCCTTGTGCATGCGTACAACAAGCTGAATGCAGCTACTATACCCATTCAGACTCCGATTCCTTGGAAGGATATCCTCCAGAACAATATGGCGGGCTGTACCGTGTACAGTGCCTTAGATCTGGTGGACGGGTATTATCAGGTGCTCATGCGAGCATCCGATATTCCGCTTACAGCGGTCAGCACGCCTAGTGTCATGCTGTGGGAGTGGCTTGTGATTCAACAAGGGCTTTCGAATGCGCCAGCGACTTTTAATCGCTTGGTGACTTAACTCTTCCGCCCTCATAGAAAGTACGCTCAGACGTAATTCGACGATATATTCGTTCATAGTCGCGCGGAAGGCGACTCGTCTGATGTTCAGACGCACCTAATACACCTTCGAGCTGTGCTCGAATGCATGAGAGAGCATAAAATATATGTAAACGCATCCAAATGTATTTTCGGTGCTGAGTAAATTCCTTTCCTCGGATGCTTCATCGGTAAGGATGGAGTGCGGGCAGATCCCGCGAAGGTGAAAGCCATTGTGGAGTGGCATTCGCCTTTAAATCTTAGAGATTTACGGAAGTGGCTTGGATTAGCCAATTATCTACACAAGTACAGCGAGAACTACGCTGAAATGGCGAAGCCATTAACCGACCTTCTTAAGAAGGATGTTGATTGGTGTTGGGAAACCAAACACTAAAACGGTTTTGAAGCGGTAAAAGGGAACTTGTTGAAAGCTCCAGTTCTTGCTCTCCCATATTCTGGGAAACCATATAGTGTCGTCTGCGACGCCTCCGATTTCGCAATCGGATGTGCTTTGTTACAAGCAGACGATGCAGGAAGGGAACGCGTTATCGCGTTTGAGTCGAGGCAGCTTAAAGCTGCGGAACGGAGTTATCCCGTTCATGACAAGGATCTACTTGCAATGAAGTACGCTCTTGTCAAATTTAGGGTTCGCCTACTCGGCTCTAAACTGTTCGTGGTTTATACTGACCACGCGTCCTTACGGACAGCGACAAATTCGCCTCATCTCTCCCAACGGATGACCCCTTGCTCTCCTTCTTTGCGGAGTACAACTTTGAGTTTAAGTATAAACCTGGCAAGCAGAACGTGCTTGCAGACGCGTTGTCGCGTCGTCCCGATTACGAGCTCGCTCACGCGACATTCGTCACCTCATCTGTGGTGGATTTCATACGCCAGGCGTATGAGAAAGACCCAAAGTGTACGGCGCTTATCAGCGCGTTGGGTGGAAAGGTCTTGGCTCGTCTGATCCAACCCTGTCAAGTCGAGCTAAAGCTCGTTTACACCGTTACAGGTACTGTGGCGGTTTGCTATATTATAGCACGAGCGCGGAGGACACTCCGCGGGTGGTTCTTCCTCATGATGAGGAACTAAAGTACAAAGTCCTCTTTGAGGCACATGACGCCCTTACCGGGGGTCATTTAGGTCGGGATAAGACCTACAGCGCTTTAAGCGCTTTGTATTGGTGGACCAACATGTATAAGTGGGTCGGTGCGTATATTCGCACCTGTGAGACGTGTCAGAGGGTCAATCCCTCTGCAGATCCAGCGGCGTCTTTGGCGAGCTTATCCGTTCCTACGGAGTGTTGGAAATCCATTAGCATGGATTTTATCTTCGGTTTTCCGAAGGATAAGGCCTGGAACACCGGCATATTGGTCTTTGTAGACCGTTTGAGCAAGAAGGCTCACCTGGCGGCGGTGCCAGAGTCCATCGATGGACAAGGACAGCAAAACTGTTCCTAGACCGTGTCTTTCGACAGAATGGTCTAACTAATTCCGTTGTATCGGATCGGGAACCCCGTTTTACGGGAAAGTTTTGGGGGGGGGCGCTGTTTAAGGTGCTGGGCACCAAGCTCTTCATATCCACTGCGGATCATCCGCAGACGGACGGAGAAACGGAACGCGTTAATCGCATTGTTGAGGATATTCTCCGGAGTTTATATCCGTATTCTCCAAATAGTTGGAGTGAGATGCTTCCGATGGCCGAATTTGCTATAAACAATTCGGTCCATGCATCTACGGGGTTTACCCCGTTTTACGTGAACGGATTAGCGAATCCGAGGGTTCCGTTGACGCCACGTGTGTGTGGCCCAGGTCTTGAGGGGGAAAGGATTCCCTGATGTCAGCCCTGTATCTGTGCGAAAGAACATCGATAAGTTCTTATCGATGCGCCTTAGTGTCTTACGACACGTCTGCGATGCCATGGCGGAAAGCCAAGACAAGCATAAGGAGCAGGATGACCGCAAGGGGCGGCGTAACGAAAAGGTGTACAAAGTAGGTGAAAGCGTTTTATTAAACGCTAAAAATCTTCCTACACATGCAGTTTCAAATGTGTTGAGGAATAAACTGCGCCCCAGGTTTTTGGGGCCTTTTAAGGTACTAACCCGAAAGGGCTTGTCGTCTACCTTGGACATCCCGAAGGCGATGCGTACGCATCCAACCTTTTATGTGGGTATGATTAAGCCATACCAGGACCCGGAGGCGGGTCCCCTCTTGGAGGGGGTTGGAAAGGCTGATAGCTGTAAGAGCCGTAAGACACGGTAGGGAGGAGGAAGCCCGACAGGGCTAAAATGCGACCACGAAGCTCCGCAACGGTCGTTTCGAGAAAGGCAAGCCGCCTATCGAAGCGTTCAGTGGCATCCCACTCATCGCGGAGTTCCTCGTGGACATCATGGTGCGATGCTGTGTCGATCACAGCGCTCGCGAATCTCACGTCGCAATTGCGCGACCTCCTCCTTCAATGCTCGATGCGGAGGGCACCCCACATTATCTCGTGGAGCGTCTGATCGCGCGACGCCATCATCGGGGTCAAACCCAGTATCTGGTGAAGTGGAAGGGTTATCCACACTAAAAGAGTTCGTGGGAGTCCGAGACTCCCCTACGGCAGTATTGCCTCGAAGTCGTTAAAGCTTTCGTGAGGGAGAATCCCGCTGCAGGTCAACGACCAAAGGGGCACGAGAAGCCCCTTCACTCCCAGTAGTTGGGAGTTCACCGGAGGCAGATGTGGCGCTCATACTGTCCTCTGGCACCGCGGTGGGGGCAGGGGCGCTGGTATAGCGCGTGCGATAAGGGGCACGTAATAGCTCCATCGCTTTGGCTCTGGCAAATGCCATGCGCAACGCCCTTTCCACCCAAGCGTCACGTCGGGAATAGCTGTTGTGCAGCTAATTAAAGATGGGGAGGAGCTTCTCCCCTTCCTCCCAAGCGCGGAATTTATTTTCTGCATCTTCGGCATTTTCTCCCGGAGAGAGAATGATAGGAACCTCGCGGAGGTTCTCAACAGGAGCACCTTGTGCCTGCCTGTCGAGGAGTTCTCGGTACGAGGCGCTAGTGAACTGATTTTGCGTGAGCAGTTGTTGCCGGAGTTTCTCCCGGCCTTTGCATTGATACGGCTGTTCAGCCGCAGGGCCAGGGGTATAGGATGCTAAACCATTCCTTACCACACGCCTAGCTCAAATTTGAAGGTCGCGAGGACCTTTAAAATTATAGGCCGCCCGTGGCGGGCGTTAGGGGGCGCGTAACGCATCCCTTAGTGCCTGTACGGCAAGTTGGGTTTCTTGAGCTGCTCCAGCTCATTGGCGACGATCGACTGTGGCAATCCGGATGTATCATCCGACACTGGAAGGGGTGGCGCACTAGTTAGTGCATTTTACCCACGTGTGGGAACGGAATAGGCTGCCGACATCGCCGTTCGGCTTTGTCGGAGAGGTCAGCCTTTGGGGAGATATCCCCAAGGGCGTCCTCTTCCGAGTTATCGGAATAGTCTACCTCCTCTTCTCGAGGAGATTCCACAGCACCGCTAATGGTGATCATGGTTAGCCAGCGGTTGTGGCAGTTGGAGGTCTCCAACTAAATTTGATTTATTGCGTAAGCAATAGTCTTGATGGGGGAGGATGTAACAGGGTTACATTCGGGTTACATTTAGTATGTAGTGTACGTGAGTACACTACGGTTGGGGTCAGCATTAACCGGTCCAAAAGGATTTGGACCATTGGTTATTTTAACCAATCAGGGCAACAGCCCTTGGTGGAGGCGTGGCAGCCTGCCACGTGTTTGTACACAGGTGGTGTACATTACATTTCGGCTAGGTACGAATTGAGTAAGTTCTACTTAGTATTACATATAGTTTACATTAGTTTAAATTAATTTAGGCTAATTATATATTAAATATACATTCAGTTTACATTTCACTCAACGACTACTAGACGCTCGACCTCGACCGGTCGCGTGCGTAGTGAGTGCAGTAGCGTAAGGGAAGTTCTTCCCTTAGCTACCCCCTTGTTAAGAGAGCCTTGTGTTAAGGCATTAGCGAAAGCTAATAGTAAACCAAAGTGTAATCTTGGCCCCGAGTAAGAGAGTTCTCTCTGACTAAGCCCTTTATAAGGGCGTATCGGCTAAGTAGCGGCGAACGCCGCTTTAAAGAAAGTCTTCCTCTGTGCGCTAGCCGCACCGTGCGTGTTCGCACCGGCTGCAGACAACGTATCGGTGCAGGTGGTGTTCGACTACCTGACACGCTCCGAGGGCTGGTTGTTCCCAGTTGCCACGCGCGCCCCTTCGGCTGATCAGGGGTATAGTCAACTGATCACTCAGCCGGAGGTAGAGCTGCTGTATTCGTAACGCCTTTGGGATACCTTCAAGATCATGGTTCCACCCGTCTTTTTCCGCTGAGTTGGCTGGTTTGCCGACTTTGAAGCGAAGTATCAGGCGTTCCTGGATCAGCATGCGGAGGATATTTGGGAGTCGACGCATTACCTCCCCATAGGTAAAAACCTCCGAAAGCGCGAAGACTTCTTCCGCGAGTATTATCAAGGTCGGCGTCAGCGTAGATGCCGCGCCGGGGCATCATGGAAGAGGGTCGTGGAATTCTTCCTGCAGGGTATGATCGACGGGAGATGTGATTAGTACATTTTCTTGGACCCGGCGATCTTCCAATGTGCTTGGAACCGTCCCCTGAAATATACCCCGGTCGACCATGGGTCATGGTACCCAGGGTTCCTATCGGACCTGCCACCTCGGGCATTGCCGGACGCACTCCGTGAGGTTGATGCCTATGAGCATTGGCGGATCCAATATCGCCTTTCTCCTGAGCGTCATCCCGGCCGGAACATTCCCCGCCTTTGCCGTAAGTTCTATGGATCTGGTTAGTCGGCTGCTCGCTTCTCCTTTAATCAATAAACTCTCTTGATCATGCCATTTCCAACTGTTGTCTCGTCCCCTTTTCATGCATAACATAGATCGGTCTTACATCGGCTCATCTGCCGCTCTTCCATCACCTTACTTCGTAATATCCATCGTAATTCACCACTTCAAGTCAGTCATCGTTTCTACATTTAATCCTAATCTTGTCAATCATTCGTCTCCAATCATAGGTTCTTCAATCACAATCTCATGATCAGTCCGCCGATCACGCATTAGTTGGACTCTTCGTCAACTTGAATTACGTCAAACCGATGTCTGTTGATCATCTTCCTTTAGAAGTCCTTGATCAGAGCATCACAGTTCATATCTGCCTCGTCCACCCATGACGGCTCGGTATAACCCTTCCAGTAGACTTGATATTCGCCTTAACGTTCTGCCATACCTGGTCTTTCGACCTGATCGGACATCGGTGACACGATCAACTTCAAATTCGTCTGGATCTAGTGTCCTTTCCCAGCTGTCATCGGGTAGCAGAGCCTAGTAGAAGTCAAAACGATCTTCTACCCCGGCTGTTAGCACAGCAGTAGGGCGATCTGGAAACTCCTTGACCAATTTCAACTTGTACAAGTGCACCACTGGGAACATGCGATAATCGGTACCAGCTGTAACCAATCTTTCCGCATGATTACCGATCACCTCATCCACTCTGAAGGGTCCATGCCACATGTGCGCCAGTTTCTTCGCGAACCCTTATTCCACCCGATCGAGATATAACCAGACCCATTATCCAGCTTCAATCTTGTGTGGTATCACTTGATCATTGTGGTTCTCAGCTTGATCAGCCATCACTTGTTGCAATCGAGTGCGTGTTCACTTGATCACGGGCGTAACGGTAGTCTTTCTGCAACTTATACCTCCGTCGGCGGGAATCGGTCTTTACGCCGAATTCCACCCAGTTGTAATGTTGATTCCAACGATGATCGCGGGTCCCAAACCACCCGTACGCCAAATAAAATGTTTTCTCTCCACGAATGCGATCAGGGGTTGGATTTAGCGCGAATACCAGTCGCTCTGCGCACGAGCTCTAATCTTTCTGACCGACATTTAATACATACATCTTGATCGCTCGTGTAATCGTCTGCACCGTTCTTTCCGCCTTGTCGTTCGCCTGTGGACGGTATGACATAGTGGCACTTTGTCGTTGTCCCACAATCCTGTTGAACGCAAGAAATACTTCGTACATAAAAACGGGCTCTCGATCATGCCTGATCACCTCACTAGCTCCAAATCGTCGAAATACACACTATTCATAATTTTCGGCGACTTTATGCGCTGTGCGAGACGATCCAGCTTTCGCGATCACCATACCCGTGAACAGATCCGTACAAATCAGCAGCTCAGTATGTCCATCCGTCGATCGGGGTAGTGACGGGATATGATCCATGGCTATCACTTGGAATGGGTACGTAGCCTCGGTATTCCCCGGCGACATGCCCTTGATCGTAGGCTTGCCCTTCCCCGTCACGCAATTTACGCATTGTCCAACAAACCTTTATACACTTCAGAATAGACCACGTCAATGGAAGTATCGTCTGATCCGCTGATATGTACGCCCTATGACTTGGTGTCCTCCTTCCTAGCTCACATGATAATAGTGGAGGACATATGCATGTAGGGTCCCGGGTAAGACCAGCTTAATCGAAGAGTGTCAATCGTCTTGATCATCTTTGGTATCGCTGGCTTTTCCTTTAGCCATGTTTCCACAGTAAATCAGCAATCCTTGTTCGTCGACATCGTAGTTGTCGGCAATTTTCGCGCAATCATTAGCCTCGTCTGCGCTCAATTGTGAGACGTCACCGTACAAATAACTTCGCAAATCATGAATCCATTTCTCTTCTTCCTGCGCCTTTTTCACACGTTCCGCCCTCATACCGTCTATGGACATATCGAGCCACGTTGACGGTCGCGGCTGACGGAGTTACGTGATCGTGTCATCACTAGCACTTGTGGGGCAGTGGGATCTTCATTCCACGTGATCACTTCCGACAACCTGTTGAGGTCGGCCAATTCGTCCAGCTGTTTCTCGTCATAAATTTCAAATCTTGTTCCACCCTTCATGGCCATAGTGGTGATGTGATCTGCACTCTTATTCCACTCTAGTTTGAAACGCACCAGATCATGATCAGTCCATTCGCGAAGGAGGTTAAACGCACGCTGTTGCAACACTTGCAATCGCGGAGCTTTACACTCTATTTCAACGCGCATTTTCCGGATTACCAAATTCGAATCTCCACACACGATCATTCTTCCTTTGGGATATCTCGATAGTAGGTCCAAACTTAAAAGCAATCCATGGTATTCCGCTTCGTTCATCGTGATATCAGGTGCATGATCGGCTACCGCGGTCATAATCTTCCACTACGGTAATTTCCATACGATAGCGCCGAACGCACCTACACGTCGCTTGACACTTGCAGATCTATCAAAACTAATCACGTAGAGCTCTTCGCCTTTCTCAACCGTAGGAGGTGGAACTTCAATCATCTGCCGCGGTTGCTTTTTCGGTGCGATCGCAATCAGTGCTTCATCGATTTAGGTGCGAGGAGTGATACTTGAAGCTAACGCCCCTAGTACCTCCTCTTCTCCCTGTACACATTTCTTGATCTCGAGGTCCCATTGTGATAAGATCGCAGACCATCTTTTCAG
This sequence comes from Peronosclerospora sorghi, assembly GCA_026184515.1. Taxonomy (NCBI): domain Eukaryota; phylum Oomycota; class Peronosporomycetes; order Peronosporales; family Peronosporaceae; genus Peronosclerospora; species Peronosclerospora sorghi. The sequence goes on along the minus strand of CM047587.1, from coordinate 19,856,136 downwards.
TCGTCCGTCCAGCCCGTTGGATGTTAGTAACCATTTCAACGTGGATAAACGTGACAAGACAGTAATCGTCTTTCCGACCAGCATCGTGAAGTAAACATCAAAACCCGTAGAAGCGCCAGAACTTCCTTTTCGACGGGGCTGTAATTCAGCTCACCGTTCTTCAATGTTCGGCTGGCGAATTCGACGGGACAATACACTTGATCATATTCTTGTACCAGCGCGGCGGATACCGCCCATTTGCTGGCGTAAACCACAAATACCGGCATTTTGTTCTGATCAAAGTGGCGCGGGGTTGGGGCTGACGCAATCTTCTCTTTTAGCATGCTGAATGATACTTTTGCCGTGATTAATCGATCGCCTTCATGATCCGTATTCTCCTTGCTCAACGATCGGCTCTTTAACTCTTGATAATCCATCTCCCTTAATTCGTAGAGCACAGCGGCATAGATCTCGAAATCTTCAATAAATCGACGGTATTAGTTCAAGCTCCCCAAAAACGATTGCATGGCCCGTAAGGTGCCAGGGAAAGGCAAATCAATCAGATCATCCAAGGTTTTTGGATTTGCTTCCAAACCTCGGCTAGAGACATGATGCCCTAAATAGGGAACTTCACTTCGCCCCCAGTACGATTTAGCCACGCTGATCGACAAGTTCCATTGATCGCACTTTTCCAATAAACGCTGCACCTTGTCACACAGGGTATTCCAGGTAGGTGCAGGGATAAAAATATCATCGATATATGACCGCCGCTGCAGCACAGACGGACCTGGTGTTTGGTCGGGCTCTCCCACAGTAAATACATCAGCCAATTCGTCAGCACCGTCCTTAACCTTGTGTTACCCGTACAGTGCACTATCGATCAACCACTGGTAGATCTGCGGAGCATGCTTTAGACCAAAGGGCATCCGATTTCATTCGAACAATCCAAACGGAGTGACAAACGCCGAAATCTGACGCGCTCGATCGGTCATAGACACGACCCAAAAACCACTCGCCATATCCAAAGAGCAAAACCACAACGCTTTATCCAAGTCTTCCAGTAGATCCGAGATCAGGGGTATTGAGTATACCATCAAACGCGTGAGTTGATTCACCGCGCGATAATCGATACATAAACGAATATCAACCCCATTCTTTTTCAAGATGATCACTATAGGTGATGCCCAGGGTGACGTAGACGGCTGAATGATCTTATTAGCAAATAGACCCTTGATCAAAGCCGATAACTTCTCGCGAAATTGCGGCGCCACCTTGTGACACTTTTGGGCAATCGGGCGCGCATTGCCTACATCGATATCGCAAACCACTCCACGTGCAGCAGGAGGTAGTGCGTTCCCCTTTCCGATCAGCAAATGTTTCTTCGCCCAAATTATATCGCAAAGCTGATTAATTTCTTCTGCCGTGTTGACCAAGGGGTCTCCGACTAGCAAATCATCTTTAGTCACCTCTTCGGTGCTTGCAGATACTCCGGGCAACGTAGCAAGCTGCTTCTCTAGTTCTCCACATACCAATCTCCACCTTCATGGTAACAAACTTGATCATCGATAGGGATTACACCAAATTCGCTAGGATCGGCTGAGACAGGGTGATCACGCGTATCTTGAATAGGCGTATCTCTTGCAACAGGTTGTTCAACTCCGTGATCCAAGGTCGTACCTTTCGTCCCCGGCTCCTGATTGCACCGCGCTTGCCCCTCTTGCACCTTTTGCGACCCTCCGGTTACCAATGCCACAGATGTGACGATCGTGTCCGTAGGACGCACTAAAATACTTCGAGGAGTAGGATAATCCCTCTTCTTGACTAGGGGACCTTGATCGACACTTTCTTGATCGTCATTCACAGAATTGGTAGACGCTTGATACGCGAGATTTTGCCATTCCTTGTAACGATTAGACCCTATCGAAACAAATCCCGGGCGACGGGGCACATCATCTTTGTTCATCCAGATACCTAAAATCGTATCATCTTGCACGATGATCGGATGATCGACGACGTTCGTAACACGCAGGTATCGCAAATTGCCCACGCCCCTAGTGATAGTGGGGACCCAATCTTTTCCACGAGTAATCCCCAACTTTCGAAATCGCTGGTCATAAATCCGAACCTCGGCAGATCGACCTACTGGGATCTGTTCGTACTGATTAAGTTTCTATAATTTCCACTCGATCCATACAGCTGTCGGCGTCCCTCCAATGGGATGTTCACCTCATCAGGCAAACTTAGCGCACCGTGGGCGATGTCTAATCGAACACCAGCTGGTATCATAAAATCCATACCCAATATAGCATCTTGACCGACAAGTCTGCCCACCCATGCATGGAAAAATTAAACCAACGATCCCTCTAGCGTAATCTTGATTTTAGTGTGCCCTTCTGTGAGGTATGCACTTTCTCCAATGCCGACACATTCTTGCGTTTGACTTGTGTCGATCTGACAACTCACGTTACGATCAAAGGTTGAGTCGATGATCGACACTTCGGCACCAGAATCAAATAATAACGTAGCTCGTTCGTTATTAATTTTTTCGTTCGCCTTGGATTGTTTGAACCATTTCTTTGGCGAGTGGTACTTCCAATATCCACGTGATTCACCCGGAAGTAACTCAACTTCCATGATCACCGGGGACCGAGAAAACTCATCAATACGGAAATTAGCCAAACGTGGTAGATTAGGCTGATCACATTTTTCATTATCTCTTTCTGCTGCTTGATCATCCCTCTTCTTATCCACATATGCAAAAATACACAAACCAGAACGCTCGTCTCGTACCAGATTCCAACCTGGCGAGCGTCCTAGTTTAACATGTCGTCGAATTCCTTGGGCAAAATTACCGCATGCTTGGTAGGATTGTACCACTGG